>CM035160.1:33059137-33490248 GCA_020205615.1 Panax quinquefolius
AATTATATGACCAAAGATTAAATCGGCAAAAAAATTAAAAATGATTCCATAAGTAAAAGTTATAGTTCCACAAGATCTGTTTCATATGAATAGTAAATGTTCCCCACTTATGTGAGAAGAAACTTGTTAAAATATAAAATTTTGCTTGTGTGTGAAAATATCAATGCCCTAATTAAATGATAACCATTATTAAAACGATTAAAAATGAGAGTTTGATACATATGTATATACATTTATAACCAGATACACAAATAACAACAAAATATAATTATAAGTTATCACTTGGTACCTATGTGTGTGTGTGTGTATATATATATACTTGTCTCCTCTAAATTTAACTCTTCCATTAATTTGTCCCTTGAGTTTATTAACTTACATATCTGCCCTTACTTTATACTTTTAAAAAAAAATCAACAGGGACAATTGCCTATGCTACCCCTTCATAGATCCGCCACTGGAAATACATATGCTACGTTTGGATTGGAGTAATGAATATGGAAGTCTAGTTATCTTACAGTTATTGATGTATGCTCCAGGTGGATATCTCTGCAGTTGGCATAACAAGCTTTGGGGGTGTCGTTAATTCACTATATTAATTTCTCATCCTTATTATTGATTTAATTATGGACAAAATTGTCATATTATTTATTTTACAAAGTTATTTTTGGTAATATAAAATATTTTATTCTCTCTCTAATATTCACCCACCTTACTCGGCTTTTCTTTATTATTGATTAATGTGTTAGATTAATATGGTTCAAAACTAGTTAAACTAGTTTCGACCCATATTTTTAATTCATAATATGGGTTCAAAATCAAACCAACCCATAACATAAAAAGTAGTTAACCAACTCAATAAAATCAAGTGGTTTTGGTTAACTATATGGGTTTCAACTTAAATTGTCAAGTAGTATGACCTAAATAAATCAAATGAAATGACGAAAAAAGTTACAAATGAATGAACAAAATCACAATTAATAAATAGAGCATTAAATGAGCAAAAAGAGAAAATTCTAAGGCTTTGCCCCCCTAGGGTTCAGCCACATCAAGGTGGGCCCTCCTTAAGGAAAAGTTCAATCAATCTCTTCTCCGACTAGACTTGGTTTGAACTACTGGAATGAAACAAGAAAAATGGACAAAAGAAGCAAAAGTAGCCCCTAGGCACCTTAGGGTTCAGCCCCCTAGGGTTCACACTGCTTCATTTTCTTGATTTGCGTGCAAGATGAGTTTTGATCTATGCGATGACAAAATAATGAGCCCAAACCACAGAAAGAAACTAAGATCTTGTGAAACGCCAAGTAATGATTGACCTTTGAATCTCCATGACAAGAAGAGTTTCTCACATAATTAAAAATCAAAAGAAAATGATGAAAATCGACCAAGAAAAGTTGAGACGAGCGAAGATATATAACTGAAGGAGGCACAAACATAGAGTTTAGTCCCTAGGGTTCGACTACCCTAGGGTTCGCCCCCTAGGGTGCAACCTCTCGTGTCCAATCTGTGACGCCCCCAAAATTAGGTATACGCCACCCATCTTGGGTACGCCACTTATTACGGTACATAAATTCAAATACAACTTACTAATATAACTCGTCGTGGTATAATACTGACATAAACAAATACAAATATTATCTACTAGATATTATACAAACTCAAAAAGGAGTCCTCATTACAACTATTATCACACTATTTCACGCAATAGTGAGGGACTACTAATGCTTATCCTCTGGACCATTACTTCGCTCCCCGACTCGTCCCGGCTATGTTCTCATTTCACAAGAGAACGGTGAAAGAAAAAATGTGAGCTCAACTAGCCCAATGAAGAAATATTATGACTAAGATAATGCGTAATAAATTATCATTAGCCTTCAACAAAGTGTTAAACCGATAAAATACAATGTACAACCGGGCTTAATCATAGCGGAAATTATAAATCCATTAAAGAGTCAAGAGAGAATAAAGTCTACTATCTTTTAGGTTTTAAAAGGTTTTCATCAATTTTTATCACGAGACTCAAATTTAATAAATAAACCACCACATCTAATCATCCCTCGGCACCACTTCCAAGGATTTTCATCAAATTATCAATGGTCGTGACTATATACCGAATCACCCCGGTCATAATCATACCAAAAACTATCCATCATCTTGATTATGTGCCACCGAGGACTTTTGTCACATCATTTATATCAAGTCATGATTATACCGAATGATCCTCGGTCATAATCATACTAAGTTCATCTATGCTGCGTAAGCCAAAGATAACATAATATAACATGAGGATGATGACAATGACATAATAATTCAATAAAACAAGTTCAAGAATTATTTAATCCATGAATTATTAACGCCCAAATTGTCAACATGATCTCGTTCAGAGAGTAAAATTCAAGAATGATCGGGAAGAATATTTCCATGAAAAGATATCGGATGAAACGATCAATATTCTACTAATTTCATGGAGTATAGAAGTCAAAGTTTTAACCAACCGGGTATAATAAAGAAAAATATAGGGTAAACACAGATACAAAGTTATTCCAAAATAATAAATTAAGTAAAAAATAATGAAGGAATGAATCTATTTATAGGAAAATGAAATGATAAGTAATTAATCCATGAACCATTCAGATTGATTTACTTTAATCGATCTTGTGAAAGCGCCCAAGCAATCTAATATAATATAACCACTTGCATACTTTACAAAATTTATAAATACTACCCACAACTATAATATTATCTTAAATTCACACCATAATATTAAAAAATTATTTCAACAAAATTTAAATCTTTATTAATAAAACTGGTCTCACAATCTCCCCTCCTTATGGAATTTCAAATTAGGGTATCGACTGATATGATAAAGAGGTGAGGATACCTTTGAATACCTTTATCGTTGAAAACATTAAATTCATTTTTGCAATGATTGAAAGATATACCTTCTGAATCTCATAATATTCATTAAGATCACGACCACAAATTATCCATGCACTACAGCTACCAAAGATAATAATGAAGAACAAATTATCCATAAGGCCAAAGATAATTGTGTATTCATTAGTATCAACTACGCGAAAGATAATCGTGTATTCATTAAGTATCACGACCACAAATTATCCATGCACTACCACCAAAGATAATTGTGTATTCATTAGTATCATTTACCAATAAATTATCCATGCACTACTACCAAAGATAATTGTGTATTCAATTACTGGTTATGATTATAACCAATAAGTCCAAGTACTATAATCCAAGTCCATCTATAATTACGTGTATTTCAACATAATATTAAAAATCAAAAATAAATATTAAACATTTATAATATAATTTATCCATGATTCAAGAATATCCCCATGTTAAATAATCTCACAATCTAATAACATTAATATTATAAAATATTTTAATCACTTCGAAATAATGCATTTAATCATTCAAAATGCCATACTCATATTATCATCACCAATTATCAAATCCTCATCAAAAAATACGATATAATATATAGATTCTCTAAAATATAAAATCCTATTTTCAACTTTTTGTTATTTCATATTTAACTCATATGTTCAGAATTAAACTATTTTCATGAAAAATACCAAATTAGTCCCAAAATATTTCTTTTCTGGGATTTAGTATAATATAGTCCCATAATGAAAATATATTTTTCTCGAATTTTTAAAATTCATTTACTATTTTTCAAAAATCAATTTCTAATTAATTCCTTAAGAAATTAGCTACCTCAAGTTTAACTCCAAAGTCCTTACACATGTTAACGTGAGCTTCCAGTTTAAATTTCATGGTCATCGGAGTTATAGAACTCCAGTTATATAGCGTTTTTAATTCGGAAAACCTAAATATTGAAAGAGTCATAACTTGCTCATTTTAAGTTCCATATACCTTCATGTCCCAAAAGGCCAGAATTTTTCTCATAATTTAAGTATATGAAACAGCCCTTAAAGTTTCTGGGCAGTAGTCTTTAAAATTTACAGCTTTTGGCCTCCTTTGCTAAAATCAGTCCACTGACATGCACAAAAATCTACAATACCTTTTCCAGTAATTCCATCACAATTAGTTAGGTAACTCGTAGATCTAACTCTCAGACTTGACCACATTCAAAAATTCAAAATATAATAGGAGATATGGTCAATTGAATTTCATGTTACGCTTTTCACCAAAATCTGATTTTTCAACCTTTTGTGATTTCTAAGAAACTTTCATGTTTTCACATAATAACCAACATAACTCATCATAACACTTACTAATACTTCATATACCCATGATTTTCATTAGTCCAATGCTTTTATTATGACTTTCATCATAAAATCCACGTAAAGCTGCTTCATTTTAGTTGAAGAAATATTTGAGGGTTTAAGAAATGGGTTTTTGTATCGGGGTCAATACAAAATTTTGATTTTACGCTCTTCTAAGTAGGCTAAGAAGTCTTACAATAAGATAATTGTCACATTGATACCAACCACAAGACTTCTATCCCTTAACCTCAGATAAGAAAATAATTTATCATCAAAGAATAGTATTTTCAAAAAGATATAGATCACAGTAATATGAAAGTGTATTTTAATCAAAATTTATTTTTAAAATAGTAGCAATTAACGGCGCCCAAAGTTTACAATACAATAAGTCAAAAATTATCAAATCCTCATCGAGTCAAATTTAAACGCTATAGAACGCATAACTAGGTGAAATAAAAGAGGTAGAATTGTCATTCTTCACATAACAGTATTGACAAGAGCTTATGATTATAAAAAGATAATCTTCATTCACTTCCTCACACGACCAAAACGCCTCTTAAACTATTTTTGGTTTCTGGGATTTACTTTTGGTGCCACAAAATATATTTTCCCAAAATTGGACTTGACATTTACATATCGACAATCAATTTCTATCGAATCTAAATGACCTTCTCTTCTTGAAATTCCACTTCATTATCTTTCTTGGCTATGATTACCACCAAAGTGGTTACCATTCTTAGCATGATAATTTCCACGTCATAGAGTTATAGAACTCATTAGCCAGCTGTTACCAAAACATGATAAAACCTAAATATTGAAATTTATCATTGTTGCTTTATTATTTGTCTTGAATATAAACACTCATGTGCTTTTAGTCAGCTATATCTCTTCATTTTCCAAAATTATCCAGCCATTCTCAAATCGTGCCACAAACAAGGGTTTAAAGTTTCTATCACATATTATCCAATTTACAGCTTTTAAATACTAAAATCAGTCCCATTTAGGTATTCTTAGCCTGGATATATTCCTAAAGCTCGATATAATCAGGATATGCCCCAAAATTAGGTATTACGCACCGTTATCTTTTGGTTCGGTTACTCTACTTGTGATTTCTACAAGAAACTCAAACAACTCAAGATAAGATCAACATAACAATCATTCCTATAAATCAATATTACTAATACTTCATGATATTATATTAGTCAAATGAAAGTCCTTATTTTATTATCAAACTAGAACAAAATTTGATTTTACTTCCTAAGATAATTTATTAATAATAGAAATATCATTCAAATAAGTCATACACATTGATACAAATGTTACCTTATCCCACTGACAGATAATTATGCTAATCCATTAAAAGACCTCAGATTCTAGAATAAAGTTCTACTATCGATTAGGCAAAGGGTTTTCATTGATTTTAAAGCTCACGAGGTTAATCCACTGCTAAATAAACGACGGGTTATGAATATAAAGCTAATCACCCAAAGTGGTAATCATGCCAGACTATCCATTAAAAAGCCACATCAAGGAAGTATTGTCACATCATTTAGATCATGAATGATCCTGTTCACAAGATTCTAAAAGATACACATAAATATAACGTGATATGATAATGACATACAATCAATTCTTAAAATTATCTTAAACAAATTATTAAACTAACTTTGAAGTATGAGACTAAAACCGCTGACGCCTTAAAATTAGGTATACGTCACCCATCTTGGAGGGGCCTCCATAAGTCCCTAGCCCAAGAAGAAATATTATGACTAAGATAATGCGTAATAAATTATCATTAGCCTTCAACAAAAAGCGATAAAATACAATGTATACAACCAGCTTAATCTAGCTAAGACACTGGAGGCAACTCAATAAACCACTACATCTTCATCCCCAGTAATCAATGGTTGATTGATTGGATTGGTGGTATGAATTATTAACGCCCAAATTGTCAACACGATACGTTTAGTGAGAGTAAAATTCAAGAATGATCGGAAGAATATTTTCATGAAAAGATCTTTGGATGAAAGAAGTCGACGATCTAAGGCGTAATAACGGTTTCACAATTCTGCGTGGATGTTCCAATGTAATAATAAAGATGGAACCAGATCCTATGTAAAACACACAGACTATTCCAATGAATGATAAAGAGGCGGAGGATATTTACGAATGTCACCAAATTTTTTAAAAAGAACCTAATATAAGAAGTAGTGAAGTAGCGAATACTCTTCTTCTTTCTATAATTTTCTCTCTATAAACTTCTCTCTATTTTCTCACATTTTACTATACAAACACTACGCAACACTATGCAAAACACTACGCAAAACACTATAATACTACGCATAATAAAATATAATATATTCTATTTATGTAATAACTTTAATAAAAGATCTTTTATATATAAATATATTTATATAATAATTCATATTATTAATCGACAATAACCAAATCAAACCGGTTTTGAAACTTCACATAAGCATCAATAATCAATACCGCAGGGCTACTACGCAACTACATAACGTGACATCGTACTTTTACTACCGAGTAGTTCAACAAGATCAACCAGTAAAACCCGCCAGTTATTTTAATAAAATATTTTTGTCGCTTTCAATCCGACAATAATTTCGCTAGGGTCCATTAATGATTGAAGTTGTGCGAATTTATTTTACAAAATTTATAAATACTACCCACAACTATAATATTATCTTAAATTCACACCATAATATTAAAAATTATTTCAACAAAATTTAAATCTTTATTAATAAAAAGTTCCTATAAATACTCTTTTCCATTCCATTGAGGAAGGGACACTTGAGATTTACGAATTCTCTTTCAACCTTAAGCACACATGTGTTACTAGGATAATTGTTTACATATTCTTCTCTGTACGATTTCCTTACCCACAAATATTATTGGTAATTTTTTAAAAAAAATGTGTAATAAATTAAATTCTTTTATAATTCCTATTAATTTCATATATTAATAAATTTTATAATTATAATTTAACGTTAATTTATCGTAATATATAATAGGACTATAAAATAAATATATAAAAAAATTACTCAAATGTGTAGGTGATTACAATTTGACTTAAGATGCACTATACACTTTTACCTATTAAATTAATTTGCAAAATTTTAAATTCAAAATAGATGATGATAAATTATTTGTACAAACAACTATAAGTACTAAAAATTAATTAAAAATCACTATTGATTAATATATTTGTTGTTTACAAATTTTGAAAATTTTATATCAATTTTAAACTTTAAAATTTCAAAAAGTAAGTTACAACATTAACTAGTAAAACCTAAATCAGTATCCTCCTCTTCTCTTATCATGCTTGAGTTCTAAAGCTTATTCATGTTACCGATTCCATAAAGTTATTATACTCCTGTGTTGGTCCACAAAAGTAGCACTAGATGACCAAACAACACTTCGCTACATGTTAAAATAATATTTTCACATAAATCAATCTGACACGAAGGTAAGATTCAATCACTATTTATGTGAGAAAAAACATAAAAATATCAATTTTTTATGTAAAAATATCAATTCCCTAAACAAAAAAAAAATATAAACTTACATATGGACAAGGGCATGACAATTTCGTGGAATTCAAACTTCTGTATTTTGAAATAAACCATCATCCTCATTTCTCATTTTCGAATATTCATAGTAAATATAAATCTGGAAGAGAATTAAGCTGCAACAAAACCTTAATCCATTCATCAAATTATGAGCCATTTGAAAGAAAAATGCTTAAAAGTAAAAATCATTTCAAGCACATTCTCAAGTATTATCATCTTCAGTTCATCCACTATCCACAAGTCTAGCAGCTGCACCCATGGACAACCCTTTCACTTCATAACAGCTTATCATCAGCCATGAGATCCAATGGCTGCAACTGACTACAAAAGATGTATTAATATCATACTAAAAGTATTCTTATCTTTCAGAATAGTAAGCATGTTTATACAAAGTGAATCCTGTCTAGGAGTCAAATTATGAAAAGTAAATTGCTGGTATTATTTAGCATGGGGGTGGGCTAATAACCAAGCTCTCGTCAGGTAAAAAATACTCTAATTCATGGACTATATTCTAGTGAAAAAGCTAAATCTACAGACAAGTTATTCACCATCATCCCTATATGGGAACAATGCTAATATTGTTGACTTGAGCGAAAATACTGGAGGTACAAGGCTTCTTTCAGTTTTATTCAGGTGACTAACATTCACTTCAATTTATGTTAACCCTTATAGTTATGCCTACTTACTTGCAGGTTTTTTTTAACATATCCAAAAAAAAAAAATCTTTCATGGTACAAAATAGATTATAGGTCATCGGGAATTTGATAACACAATTGAATGAAATTCCTCCAACATATCCATAAGATGTATAGATTCACCAAAATAGCAAGAAATGAACTGTCATGCCCAGCTTGTTAGCGAGAGGATTGGGGCATCATCAAAATGGTTATCCTTCTTCTAACATTAGACCGAGGGATCATATGTCAGTTTACCTAATAGCATTAGACCGAGGGATATGTCAGTTCGCCTAATAGTGTCTAGCAACTAAGGCTGTAAAATGAGCAAACAGACTCGCTCGACTAAAAGTTCAATTCTAGCTCGACTCGAAATATAAATAAGTCAAATATGAGCAAATTTTAAAGTCGATAAATTACTCGAACCTCCTCAAATTGTAAGTTTCAATTATACTCGAATATCCGTTCGAAAAATTCAAACTGCTCGGGCTCGATTCGGAATTGTGCTCGACTCGGTAGCTAAATGAGCCTCAATGAAACATTATTTTATACTCGATAAATTTTGTGAACTAAATCTGAGCAACTCAATACTGGAATTGACTCGGTTCGTTTATACCCTTACTAGCATCTGCAAAAATCTTGAGAAGAGGGTATAAAGAATAAATCCAAGAGAGGTACTTGACCTGACATGTTCAAGATTCTAGTGCTGGGAGACCAACTAAACCTCTAATTTAAGAAGCAAACAAGTTCCTAAGTATTAGCTACTATAAGTAAAGACTCCAGAATAATCAACCTAATATAATTGAAAGATAATTAATAATTACAATTACAATTACTTTCTCTCTAAATAATAATATTTAATTATTCTCTTGATTTGATCTGCATCATTCCAACCATCCAAAGGTTGTATCAAGTGCATGCCAGATTGCAAAAGATGAAACAATATGCTACTTTCCCCCAGCCATCCAAATGTTTTGCATATGTTAAATGCCTTTTAAAAGATAAATTATCATGAACAGATATATAGCAGCAATTAGAAAGTATTTTGACTAGCTGGTCAAAATTTTAACATAATCCTATCATCTAAACCCTCTAGCCAGGCCAATTCAATTTCACAACAATACTTCTTTTCCTAATTGGGGTTCACAACCAAACTCCCAGATATTCCATCCTCCAGCCGAAAACTGTTCACAAGTACAAAAACAAGCTTGAAAGACGCACACTTGAGCACCCTAAGGACAAGTCGTAAAAAAAAATTAAGATGAAAAACTTAAACCTACCGATGATCAAGGTTGATAGACATCAGGAAGTTGTAGACCCACACTTGCAGCAGATTTCCGAAGTACTTTTTTCATTTCATCTGATCTATCCACTGCAATGTTGTAAGAGAAAAGCAAATCCTACAAAACCACAGGCAAACCAAAGTCAGAACTGAAAATGGATTAGCATTAATATTATAACAACTATATGATACAATCAATGTACTAGAGAATTAATTGTGGCACGTCCCTTACTGAGAACAATGGGATTACATGGCTTCAGCATTTAACTCGGGAAGGAGCAATGTGAAACTATACAGTGAAATCAATATAATGAATTCAATAAGAATTAAGAAATATATACTGAGAAAAGAAATGGTCATTATTCCAAAACCATAAATAAGTTGCGTCATCTTTCATAGTAAACATTCTTTTGTAAAGCATTTTTTTACTGTGATGGCTTTGAAAAATTATTACTTTATGAAGACGCATCAAGTTGTTCGAATGGACCTGCTAGTCCTAAATGGCAGAGCTCTGTTTTTTACTTATTTCACTGCAATTCATTCAGTTTGATAGAGGGCACATTTATGTCATATCTAGACAGAACAAGACTAAATGAAGTAGCATAATTCAAATTTTACATAATAAATATCCCCAGAAAGTCAATTTTAGTTTAGTAATCCATGTTCAGATCCTTTTAATCAGGCTGCACAGAGATCTAGTCAAGAGGGTAATGCATCTCATAACACTTGAACAAAATGATACCTCTTCAAACAACAAAAATAAACACCCATGTATACACGAACACAAACAAGTGTAAACATGGTATACCTTGTGATGGTGGACACTGTTAAGAAGAAAGGTGAAGTCACGTGCAAGCTTTGCTTTCTGTTGAATGAAAGAGGGGTCAAATTGTTGACGGCTCTTTTGAAACTCTTGTTTTATAAAGTCTGTGAAATGGATTTTGTGCTCTTCAGTTCCAATGTGTTTCTTCACAGCTTTGAGAAGGTGGCGATACACCTTAGCAGCTTGTAAGGCTTCTGCAGATCCCATTTGTCCTCAAATTGTGTTGTTATTTATTTTAGGCTTTTACTGGATCATGATTCAACCAAGTTATTACAAATCTCTATATGTATATACATAAACTAGTTTTATGAACTACAATAGAATAAATATTCATTATAAGAATGAAAGCAGAGTTTAAAGACACAATTATCAAACAAAAAGTACTTAACAAATACAACTGATGTTTTTTCACAGTTCTTTATCATCAACGCATCCAACTTTTTTGTTAGTGCTTATGAATCCATGAAGAACTATTGAAAAAAAAAGTGTACTTGGTCATCTGGAAGGACTAGGAGTTTCATCAATGGTTCTAACTCTTCTAGAACCAGCTCAATAATGCCCAACCAAAACCAGCTGTACGACCCATAGTAACTCCAGCAGTAGGTGCTCATTAGCTTCTATCTAGTTTTGTCCTTTGAAGTTTATAAGTATTAGCATTTCACTTCTAGAATACAATATATCTGCGTTTGGCTTTAAGAGAAGTGATTTAGGAGTTTTGACAAAAATATCCTGCTAATTATTTTCTTGAGAAGTAGAGAGTTTTGCTAATACTATGACTTTTATAACCATGAAATCCTTAGAGGCGCAACTTCTTTTTCTTCTCTTTTCTTTTCTTTTTTTTGTTTTCTTTTTTCCAGATATAGACAAAACTTCACAGACAAACTAAAGCAAAATAACAAGTTTAAACTGTAAGAAGAAAAGTGGAGGACAAAACCTCCAACAGCTGGGAAAAATGGCAGAGTTCTTGAGGAATAACTCAAGGTCACTGGTTCCAATGCCGAAATTACCTATAAAAGAAAACAATAAGTGGAGAGAAATTTGAAGTAGAGAGGCGAAGCATAATTTGAACGCATGGAGATTGAAGGATGTTTCTAATTCCCAAGTGATGTGGGACAAGAATAAAAGTATCAATCGACGCAGAAAATCGGTAGAGAAACACATACAGAAACACGAAACTTAAATCTCAAGTCAATATATTCAATAATCTGAAAATAAATAAAAATTACAATACTTTATATAGAGAACCTAGACTTAACGGCCAAATCATCATCCGACAATGAAATTGAGGGATGATACGAGGATACTCTAATCGAGTGAAGGAGACTGGGACAGGAAACAAGTTGGGTGGCTTCGAGAAGTCTACCATATATATTGATTTGAACAAAAGAACACTTCGCTGGTTGAGGCTCAGCCTTTGACTCTGCTTGCCTCTCATTTAGAGAAACAAACTCATTACATAAATATCTCTCAAAGATTCGCTAATTATTTGACTGCAGTGAATAGCCGGGACATTGAGGAATATCTAGAAACACATTTCAACAATTTTGGTGTTTCTACTTTCAGCCAACTATAACCAAGTTAGATACCAAACTATCTTCTCAATATATTTGCAAAAAAGCCTTCATGAAGTGATGAATCCTATTTGTTTCACTAAAGACCCTAATTTAAAAAAGAATTAATCTTCTGAAAAAATCTACTATAATTAGAACTTCTAGAGTATCAACAAAATAAGTAATAAATAATTACATTAATAACCAAATATTTATCCCTCAATAATACCATAAAAAATAACTAAGCAATCTTCTGATTCTCCTCTTCCATTCGGCATCACATAGGTCAAACGTGATAGCCAAAAATTCAATTGGAAAGTATTGTCAGAGATGTTTTTTCCAAAATGAATTTTTACTTTTAATTTTTTCTTTAGGCTTTAATTGAATTCTAAAAATACAATTTTTCCTTGTCTGTGTGTAATCTGACTCTTCCCATTCAAATAAATATAAAACCCTTCTCTCTCTCTCTCACTTACACAGTTAGACTCACTCTTTGAAATTCTCATGAAAATAATCTAATGATAGTTAGCGAAATTCATGTTATCCATGTCTTAAACTACACAAAAATGTAAATGAAACCATTTAAAAAAGCCATATATCCATTGAACATTTGAGGATTTCTAAGGCCACATAATTTGCATACCTAACCAACAAATTGGACCCAACAAACCACTCTAACCAGATTCATTATCAAATAACATAAGTTCCCAACTCAATCACACATATATAATCCAAATATTTTTTCTTAAATTGCAATAAATAAGTACAAATAGAAAGAATGAAACTGGAGAGATAAAAATACCTTGAACAGGTCGATTAACAAGCTTACACGAAGCAGTAGCACAAATGACGGTGGTTGAATTGAGAAGAAAGAGGAGAGGGAGAGAGCAAGAAGCGGAGAGACGAAAAGGACAAAGACGGATAATTTGACGCATCTACGAAAAATGGAATTAAAAATCTATCAAAACAGGGCGTTATTTATTTACTCCTATTTTTGGAACAATTTGTAATATTGCAAAAGTACAAGGGCTTTGTCGTAATAAAAGACTGAACGGAGAAAAGAGAGAGATCTGTTGGGGAAGAAGAATTTGGAGAGGCAATGTGGAGGGAGAGAATTAGGAGAGCAATATTACCTCCGGCTAAGGAGGTATTATTATTATTATTATTATTATTATTATTATTATTAATATTAATATTAATTAATTACTCATTTAATCTTTATTTTTATTTTTTATTGGATATCTGAACTTTTATTGTTTTATTTTTTTGCAATTTTTGATGCCAGCTGATAAAATTGTTGAGGGAAAAAAACAAACAAGCAACAGCTTTAATTAATTAGTGCTTAAACATTAGATAAATTTTTGTATGATAATTATTTGCAGAATATTGGCAAGTTAGATAAAGTTGCGAGAGAATGCAATTATTATGGAGCTCAACAGATGTACAAGTCTATCACTGCAAGGAAAAATATTTCCATAAATATACATATATACTATGTGTATACACACATACATTTTTGTACAAATACATCCTTATATACACATATATACATATGTATGTATAGGGGGTGAATTATAGTCAATGACGTGTGTAAGCCAACTTTTACAAGACGTCTTGTGGGAATTGTTAATACTACCCAAATTTTTTTTATACCAAAAGTGACTCATAGCTGACTTTGGCTACGGATCATTTCTCAATATATACATATATTATATATTTGTATTGCACTTCAATGTTTGATTGGTTATATATATATAGGCAGTGGCGGAACCAGAACAAAATTTGAGGGAGGTCAAAATTTGAGGGACATTCTTTTTAGGTCCTGAGGCAAATGACGACGTGGGGTTGCTGGCCGCGAGGAGTTAGTACTTTCTCACTTTAATACTTCTAATCCATATGATGGTTTACCTCCATTTTTTTTTACATATAGCATATAGTATATGAGAGTATGTCTAGAATTTATAGAACCTCCACTTCAGGCTTACTAGGCTGCCCAACACAACACTCAAAGTTGCTTTGACATACCACTTTTTAATTTTTCTATTTCTATTTGCAGCTAACTGCTGCTGCCAATGGGTAGCAGCCCTCAACTCCTAACACTTGGTTTGCTAGCTTCTAATTCCCCAATCTGATACAAGCTTTGATTCCATCTAATATTCGATTTTTTTGCCAAAACAGTCCACTTGTGACTTTTATCCAACAACTTGTGCGCACTATTCTAAGATACCAATTTCATGGCTATTTGTAAAAATAAAAACATCAATTGCTAATCAATAATTTCATCAATTTAAAGAATAACTGAATAAGTAGCCCATGTTACCACACCCGACCGCTGAATTAAAAAATAAATAAAAAGGGGAAAAATCACAAATTTGTGTTAGTAGTGAGCAGTGGCGGCAGAGGCGGGCCAGGCGGCGGTGGGCGGAGGCGGCAGATGCAACCGGCAGGACTGCAGGAGCACTAGAGTGGAGGCAGGACTGCAGGAGCACAGGAGTTATTGAGTTAGACTGTTAGTGAATGAAGAGCGTGAAGAGAACAAGTCTGTGAAGCTCAAGCCCTAATAAAAAAAAAATATTTTTTATATTTTTTAATGAAACGACGTCGTTTCATGTTATTATATAAAAAAAAAAAAATCAAACCTGTGTTGCAGACGCAAAGTCGAAGAAGAAGAAGGCAGCTCCTCACCGGACAGCCGGAGCCTGCTCGCTTGCGGCTGCCATCCCCCGCCCCCCCATCCCCCATCCCCATCCCCCACCCATATTTCCGCCTGGACCGCCTCCCTACCGGGGGCAGATGCCCCCCGCCCCCCCTAGTTCCACCTCTGATATAGGAAATCCTTCGGAAGCGAACTCTTAGAACGAACAAAAGACAGACTTTAAAAAAAAAAACAGGCACGCGGGTCAAAGACTCAAAGTGGGTTGGCTAAATGGGTTAAGAAAAAATAAAGTGGGTAGAAAGGGCGGCAATTAGTGTCAGTTAAGTTTTGTACTCCCCTCTATACCAAAATTACAGTTTCATTTTTTACTTAATTTTATTTAAAAAACACATCAATCTGTTATCCTCGTGAAATATGCATATTTATGTTTTCATTTTTCAGGTTACCTGTGGGGCTGAGCTTGCAGTGTTATTTGTAGACAACCTTGTTAAAGGGAAACTCCCCTACGACGATGATACTCTTGGTCAGTTTATGTATTTAGTTTTGTTTACCTTGGTAATATTTTTTATTCAAGTATCCCTTTCTCTATGTTTTGGACTGTATTGATTTTACACAATAAAAACATACTTGAATAAAACTACTCCTATCCTAAAAAAAGAATTCTACATGACGGCAATTTGAAACAAACATATAAATGGAACTGCTTTATTATGGGGGAAGGGAAGAGTAATGACTTTCTAGTCAGCTACTATGTCAAGATTGCAAATATCATGTGAAAGGCTACAGGAACTATGCCATTTCTGTTACTTCAGTTTGTGGATGATATGCATATTACTGCATATGTTTAAAGTGATAATACCAAAAGCTGTACCCAGAAAAGTGATTTTGTTCCTTAACTAATGAAACAGCAAGGAGCAACCACAAAGGTATACAGGATTTTATCTAACTGCACTCTTTGTAGTAATTATGGTTTGTTTGATATATCCAGATAAATTCTAGCATTTTTCTTTTCTTCATGGTTATGACAAAAACTCAATCTTAGACCATGTCAGGAGAATCTACAAAAAGTTTCCTCGAATTCCTGTACCACAGCACTTGGATTTGGCAGATGATGATGACATGCAACGACTCCATGAAGCACTTGGAGCAGCAAAAACACGTGTCGAGAGCTGCTCATCATTTTTAAAAGCTGCAATTAAGTGAGATTCTTCTATACCTTCCCTTTTTCTATACTAATTTGTTTGGCACAGTTGATGCACCCTAACCATGTCATTTTCATATCCTAGGTGGTCTATGGAATTTGGAGCTCATAGGAATGGATCTCCAGAAATACATGACATGCTAGCTGAATACATTTACTCTGACAGCACACTTTAAGGTCCAATATTTGGTTTCTGACAATTTTTAATTGCATATTCCTCCATTTCATTTTTGTTGTCCCTGTTCTTTTGGGTGTGTGGTACAAGGTTTAAGACATGCAAAAACTCATATGTAGGACTCATTTGTGCAACAAACAAAGTTAGACTACGTTTATAGCTTTACTGATTGTTGATTACTTGATTTTATGGTTTTGTGGTACAGTCATCAGTATATGTTGCTATGCAGGATATGGCTAGAGTATCTTTTTCCATTTTGTTCGAGGGAAAAATCCAAAGAAGTTTGCTTCAACTCTAGTAAATTTCTTGGGCAAGGTAAGCCTTGCTACTATCCAACTGGACTTTCTTCTCAAGTTTGACCATATAACTGCTACATGATAACTTACGTCCATCAGTTTGTCCTTCTCTCCTGTAAAATCCATTGAATTCAGTCGCGTTTAGGTTCTGCAATGTTTAAGCATTGAACCATGTGTGTAATTTTGTATTGTTAGGGATATTATGACCAAGTTTTCCACTCTCTTTAGCACACAATAACATATAACTCTGCTAAAAAAATTCATACTTTCTTGGTTTAGTTGCTAGATGTTATTGCAGAAAAGTTTTATTGGGTAATTATTGCAATCCTATCTTTTAATTTTGAATATCCATCTTGACGGTCCCGTTCAAAAGCATTCTGCTTAAATAACATTACTCTCTTAAAGAGCATTCCTATTTAAAAGGTCCGTGTTTTATCATTCTCTCTCCGACTGAAATCGAAGTCGCAGCAAAACTTCTCCCTCTCAAAGCAAAACTTCTCCCTCTCGAAACAAAAATTCTCCAAATTGAAGCAAAACTTCTCCAAATCGCAGCATGACACAGAAATCGAAGTCGAAGCCCTGGAATCGGAACCCCGTCGCTGCCGAAGCCAAGCCCTAGAAATCGGACCGTTCAAGGGTTGTGTGTCCATGAAAGACAAAGTACAAGATACACTGCAAATAGCAAATAACTGCAAATATCACACATTGTTGAACTGCAGCTTCCTTTCCCCAGAAATCCCAAGATGGCGAGATGCTATAGCAAACACTAAAATTATGTATCACTATGTATCCATATATATCACTATGTATCCATGATAAATACATGATAAACAAACAAACATGATCACTATGTATCCATGTAACTAAAATTAAACAAACAACAGCAAATTCGGGAATTTACAAGGAATATGCACTGCAATTTTGACAGCCAATGAATACACAAAAATAAGATTCAACTTATAACCTCTACTTAGATGTCACACCAAACATGATGTGAGTTTTTTTGTAAGAAGACTTAAATTTGCCCTCTTAAAAAGTATATACTCACAAATTTATCATGATATTATAATAAGCAATACCTTTTGAATAAAATTTAAGTGCCATCAGCAAATCATAATAAAAATGTCAAATGGTAACGCTCAAGTTGGGACAGAGGGAGTGCCATTTTTCAGCTTCTTTTACTTTTTCTCAGTTGATATGTAATGAGTTTATTTAACAACAGTGTGGATCTGGAAACTAAATACCGACAAAGTTTTCCAAGGACCAGGAAATAAAAATTACCAAAAAATTAGTAAAAAAGAAATTCCCAAATAACTAACACACATAATCTTAGGTTGCATATGCACAGTTCCTCAACTTTTATATCAGGAATCTAATAATCACTATTAGTGTAACACCCCAGTCCCACATTGGAAGATAGGGGGACATTGGAAGATAGGGGGAAAATTTAATAAGTTACTACCAATAGTACCCAGTAGTTTGAGGCCTTATTTTGATGGATTTGAATTTTGATGGATTTGATTCGATTCGGACTTGGGATTTGACCCAAGATTTGTTTCGAACTAAAATAAGACCCAAGATTTGTTTCGAACTAAAATAAGAACTTTAAAGGTAGTGTGTATTTAGAAACAGACCTGCGGCTGGGCGGGAGGAGACGGCGGGAGAAGGCGGCGGCGAAGAGAAGGGAACTGAGATTTCTAGGGCTTGGCTTCGGCGGCGACGGGCTTTTGATTCTAGGGCTTCGACTTCGATTTCTGTGGCATGCTTCGATTTCCAGAAGATTTGGAGAAGATTTGCTTTGATTTTGCAGTAATCGATTTCAAGCTTCGATTTTGCTGGAGGGAAATAGTTTGAGAAGAGAGAACTTTCTGTAGGGAGTAGTAGTAGATGATGAATGCGTCGTAATATATAGACCGAGTACTATAGTGGGTTTTGTGGGTTGATTTGGTTTCTTTTTAGGGCTTCGTTGTAGTTCGATTTGAAGATGGAAGTCTGAAGCTCGTCGGTTAAAAATGAAAAATAATGTCGTTTAAGGAAGTATTGCTCTTTAAGGGTAATGCCCTTGAACTGCTCCGTCCATCTTGATACCGCTACCGATTTTATTTATTTATTTATTTATTTGTTTGTGCAGAATCTGCAGATGATGGGAGGTGAAATCATGTGACAAACCATTACTAATTCTCCTGGAAGAAAAATACTTGCTTTTCTTTTTATCTTCACGGATTGATGTGAACTCATTGATCTTCTTTTACTGCTGTAAGTATTTTTGGAAGAAGTGATGCATGCCCTTGAAGGCAACTGTAACCTTTGTTACAATACCAAAAAATATTTCAACTCGCTAGTTGTACAACTGAATAAAGAGATGAAATATCAATTTCCTATATGAAAACTGAAAAATCCACATATTTCACCGTCGCTATACATCTATAGCGACATTTTTCATGTAAAAATATCAAAAAATATTGTGAAAATATCAAAGTATATATATATGAATAAAAAAATAGGAAAACACCATCATTAGCGTCCAATACAAGAACCAACAACCCAGATTATATTTGAAAAATAATAGCGTAGTTCTAATCTCAACAATTGATTCCTATATTGAACGATAGAAACAGTGTATGCTCAGAACTATTTCAAATATCAAAGTTTATTAAAATGTAATTGTTGTTAAAAAACAATATAGAAGAGAGGCTCTTGACTCGGTAAGATGCTGCAATGATCTCAAAGAGAATTATAACCAACTCCCCATTATGCGGATTTAACAACACCCTTGTGAATATGATCTTAAGTTTTCTGAAATACCAATTCAAGCAAAACTTGATCAGAAAATGAAAACTTTTCCCAGAAACTCCACGCAGAATTTACGGAAAACAATGGAGTGGGGGTATAGAACATGACAGCATTTGAGTTAACCAGCATTAGTTAAAAAAAGATTCAACATGATAGTTAATCAACAAGACAGCATACTACAACATGACAAACCGAATACAGAACATGATAGTTTCTGTTGAAGGGCTTGGTGTTATATTCAGCTCTTAACCATTAGCCAAGCGTGGTTCAAGTCTTATTTGAGTACAGCATGCTGCACCTGGATCGGCTTCCAAAAGAGGATAAAACTACTCATCAAACGTAAACATCACCTTATCATCCTTTTTGAAGTAATGAGTTGTGTGATCTACCACCTGCACACAGTAACAAATAATATCGGTGAATTTTCATTAAAGTTTATATGTAGCTTCATTAAGGATATTAAGGCAATTAACATTATCCACAACTTTCATTTAAGTTTATATATAGCTTCATTAAGGGCATTAAGGCAATTAACATTATCCACAACATTGTGTTGCAATAGTTAATTTGTTCCGCGAGAAAGTGTTGCGGAAATTCGCACATATTTTAAATCTAGGCTGCCAAATATTGCAATAGAGGGTGGAAGATCTGGTGGCCATTTAAGGGTCCATAACCACCATTGCTATGGATCAGCTCAACACACACACGTGTGTGTGTGTATATATATATATAAATATCAAATATATGAAAACTCTTGTGAACTATTTAGATCGGCCATTAACATTATAAGAGGGTTAAACTGGGAATAACTAAAATAGCTAGTATATTCTAGAATTAGATGTTTTGTATACAAGTGTGCACATGGAGGTTTTTAGCTTGTGTGTGTAGGATAAGAGAGTGGTGTAGGCTAAGAGTATTTACACTTAATTTTAGTAGCTATATATGAGTGTAATGAGTGGAATAACCTCTAAGCTTTTGAATATTATGCAATTTGTGAATTAGATGGAAAAAGCTTGTTTAAACTTTCTCTCTCCATCTCTCTCAGTCTCACAAACTCAGTGATATATTCCTGAGTTCTTCTCCTTCCTCCCTTATTCACTCTAAATTCTCTTTTATTTCTATCTCTATCTCCGTTTCTCTATTATTTTTGGTTAGGCTTCAACAAGGGTATGACAAATTGTTATCAAAGCTCAAGTTCTATCCAAACTCATCATCTTCTTCCTGTACATCCTCTGTTCTTCTCGATCTTCAACCTCTAATTTCTACTTCTATACCATTCTATCTGAATTCTATCTTTTCTACCTTCTTTCATCCTTCAAACACTACCTAGAACCAGCACAAAACCATCGACAACAACTGTAGATCTCTGTGTTAATTCACTTGTTTCAAGTATTAAACACTTCCATCTCACTCGTTCCTATCACATATAGATAGCCCAGTCATAAAAACTCATTTACAACATCACCCACACATATTTTAATTCATATTTTGGTTGATCTTTTTTTTGGTAATTTTTTTTCCAGATTCTATATGTTTTGTTTGTGTTAGGTGATTCATATTAAGTTATTTCAATCGTAGAGTCTTACAAGTTGTTTCAGTCGTAAAGTCTTACAAGTTATTTCAATCGTAGAGTATTAAGTTGTTCCAGTCTACGATCATAGAGTCTTATAAGTTGTTCCAGTCTACGATCGTGGAGCCTTCCAATTGTTTCAAAATTCCAAAAAACTAAACAGTTTCTGCTTGTGCGCTAATATTAGTGCTTGTTATTACTCTGTTAACTCGTGTTAATATTAGTTTTGATCCTTTGGTGCTATAACTTCATTTGTGTGCTCATTTACTCATTAAAGTTCAACTAAGCTTTAGCTAGTTGAGTTTAAACTTGTTTGGCCTGGGATACTCAATTTGTTTCACCGAGGAAGTCAACTTCTCACTTAAATAGCTACTCGAGCTCATTTATTCTTACTCAAGTAGTGTTGCTACTGTTTGAATTCATTTTCAAACTCGGAATGTGAATAATTTTCTTTCTACTCTATAAATATGGCAGGTCCTTCACAAATGTCGTAGTAGGATTTCATAAATTACAGAGAGTACACCAACGAGAAATTACAACTCATTGATGAGAAAATGGACCACTTCATGGAAGATATGAATTAATTGTTGAGACAGAAGAGCCCAATCATTAATGAGAAAATGGACCACTTCATAGAAGATATGAATGAATTGTTGAAACAGAAGAGCCCAAAATGATGACGGGTTTGAAAATCCTTTTGGGATAATGGAAGGGGCAAGAGACCTGTTCATATGGGGCAAAAGAGGGATAAGGGCTTCTTTAGAGACCTTAGGCATGTTGAGCAAGAAAAAACAAGGAAACATGAAGAAGATAATGTTCAATGGAGGAACCAAAATGATGATGATGATGATGATGATGATGATGAAGAGGAAAGAGAACTTAAACATCTTAAATTGGTGCTCCCATTATTTATCGAGGGTGAGGATGCTAAGAGCTGGTTACAGGATTGCGAGGAGTATTTTGGCATATATGGGATTCATTCTCATTTCTCATGAGAATTGTCATAGCTGGGATGCACCTCCATGGTTCTCCAAAATATTGGTATAAGTCTTATGTTAATAGCAAAGAGGGGCTTATTTGGAGTGAGTTTGCAAATGATTTCACTGTGAGGTTCACCGAGAACAATTCAAGTTGTTGAATCAAGTAGGAACTGCGAATGTATACTATGATGAGTTTCGAAGGCATAAGGAGAGAATACTTGAAAAGTTGCCTCACTTGACCGAGGACTTCTTTGTGGGGAACTTTGTTGGTGCACTGAAAGATGAAACCAAAAGAATGGTAAAGTTGCTTGACCCAGAAACTCTATCCCAAGTCTTCAAACAAGTCAAGTTCTATGAGAGTCATATTCCTAAACTTACCAACACCCACAACTATCCTAAACCACATCCCAGCCACGCCAACACTCAGCCCAGCTACAAAAAGGACCTCCCTGCACCACCAACAACCAAAACTCTTATGCTCACCTATCCTAGAAATGACTTTAACAAGCCCAAACCTATTACTGCAACTCAAAAAGATGAGAGAAAAGCCAAGGGCCTATATTTTTATTATGATGAGAAGTACATCATGGGACACGACAAGGCTCCTCAAAATTTCATGATCACTTGTGAGGATTTCCAGAACTGTAAGGACTCTCAAGAGTTTGTGGAATACTCTGG
Organism: Panax quinquefolius; assembly: GCA_020205615.1. NCBI lineage: Eukaryota > Viridiplantae > Streptophyta > Magnoliopsida > Apiales > Araliaceae > Panax > Panax quinquefolius. Next base: position 33,081,653 of record CM035160.1, read on the forward strand.
ACCTCCCTAATATGATGAAGAACTAGCCTGTGAGATTACAAAAAAATTTACAACCAAAGAAAATATTAAGGTATCCCTTAATGCCCTTAAAGGCCAAGTTGGTCCCTAAACCATGAAAATAACTGGTTATATTGGAAAAAAATCTATATCAATAATTATTGATGAGGGCAGTACTCATAATTTATTGGATCCTAGAGCAGCACAGAGGCTCAAATGTGCTCTAGAGCCCACCTTAATAATGGTTTTTGTGGCACTAGGAGCCAACAATGCTCAGGGTTTAGATGGAAATGGAAGATTTTTTTTTCAAGGAAGCAGTGAGAGTATTACCTCTGGGAGGATGCGAGTGTTAGGAGTTCAGTGGTTGAAACAGTTGGGACCAACCACCTTTGACTATGAGAAGCTAACTTTACAATTCACTATGGGGGAGAAATGGTACAACTACAAGGGTAGGATAAAAATACATGCCTAGAACTGAAAATTATCACACTAGAAGGTATGGTCCAACATAATAATGAGGAAGAAAATAGGTTCCTAGTGATTGTGCAGTCACTCCCAACTAAGGGTGTAAATGAACCGGGTCGAGTCGAATCGAGTATTGAGTTGCTCAGATTTGGTTCACAAAATTTATCGAGTATAAAATAAGATTTAATCGAGGCTCGTTTAACTACCGAGTCAAGCACGATCTCGAATCGAGCCCGAGCAGTTCGAACTTTTCGAACGAATATACTCCAAGTATCAATAGAAAATTACAATTTGAGGAGGTCCAAGTCATTTATCAAACTTTAAAATTTACTCATATTTGAATAATTTATATTTTGAGTCAAGCTCGAATCGAACTTTTAGTCGGAGTACAAATCGAGCTCAAACTGTTTGCTCATTTTACAGCTATACTCCTAACCAATGACTTCACAATAAGTATGCCACCCCAAACCAACTCCAGTTGTTGTTCCTTAAACTAAAACACTACAGACCCAAAAATACAATCCTTGCTTGAAGAATACTCAGATACAAGAACCTCAAGGTATGCCACCAAAAAGATCTTTAGACAATAGCATTCCTCTTAAAGCCAACTCTTCACCTTTCTCCATTAGACACTACAAGTGCTCTTACGACCAAAAAAATGAAATTGAGAGACTGGTGCTTGAAATGCTACACACAGGGATCATAAGACCAAGTCAGAGTCCATATGCTTCTCCCTTGCTCCTAGTTAAGAAAAAGGATGGCAGTAGGAGATTTTGTGTTGACTTCAGACACCTCAACTCTCTAACTATCAAAAATAAATACCTTATTTCCCTCATTGATGAGCTAATAGATGAATTACAAGTGGCTAATACTAAGCTGGACTAAAGGGTTGGGAATCACCAAGTCAGAATGAAAGAAGAGGACATTAAAAAGACAGCATTTAGGACACATCAAGGGCTATTTGAATTCACAGTCATGCCATTTGGGTTAACTAATGCCCCTGCCACATTCCAAAATTTGATGAATCAGGTGTTTCAGCCCCTTCTTAGGAAAAATGTTTTGGTGTTTTTTGATGACATCCTAATCTATTCCAAGGACAAGGATTCAGATGGACACTATAAACATCTTCAAGTAGTATTTTAGATTTTAAGAGATAATCAGTTGTATGCTAAAGGGAGCAAGTGTACCTTTGGACAACCTCAAGTGGATTATTTAGGATATGTAATTTCTAACACGGGAGTGGCTATGGACCCAACAAAAATCCAGTATGTATTGGATTGGCCTGAACCCAGAAGCAACTAAGGGGTTTCCTTGGACTTACAGGATACTATAGGAAATTCATAAGCGGCTATGGAATCCTAGCTAAACCTTTGAACTTCTCTGCTACAAAAAGAAAAATTTGGGTGGAATCCAGATGCTCAACTTGCTTTCACAACTCTCAAAAAAGCTATCATTACTTCTCCGATTTTGGCATTACCGAACTTAACTAAGGTATTTGAAATTGAGACTGATGCATTAGCAACAGGCATTGAGGCCATTCTAATGCAAGAAGGCAGGCCCCTTGCTTAATTTAGCAAAGCTTTGGGTTCTAAAGCTCATAATTATTCAACCTATTAGAAGGAACTAATGGTTGTAGCTGAAGCTATTAAGAGATGGTCTTCTTATTTAGGGCAGAGACAACTTATTATCAAAACAGACCACCAGTCCTTGAAGTACTTTTTAGAACAGAAAGTGGTGACCTGCCTGCAACAAAGATGGATGAGCAAGCTTCTGGGATATGATTACATCATGACTTACAAAAAGGGAAAAGATAACACAGCGGCATATGGTTTGTCTAGGAAATTTGAAGAGGGAACAAGCTCATAACTCATTCATGAGAACATGAAGGATCTTAAGGGGAAGGGAATGTCAGGTTCATAATAATTAAATATTTTGTATACACGTGTGCACATGGAGGTTCTTAGCTTGTGTGTAGGATAAGAGAGTAGTGTAGGTTAGAAGTATTTACACTTTTAAGCATTTTATTAGTTATATATATGCGTGTAATGGGTGGATAACCTAAGTTTGAATATTATGCAATTTGTGAATGAAATGGAAAAACTTATTTAAGCTCTCTCTCTCTCTCTCTCTCTCTCACGAACTCAATGATAAATCACTAAGTTCTTCTCATTCTTCCTCCCTTATTCTCTCTGAATTCTCTGTTATTTGTGACGACCCGAGAAATCGGATAGTCTTGTAATTAGGTTTTTAGTATAAATATCTAATAAAATGAAATTTTAGGATATTATGTGTTATGTGATTAAATGTCGTATTATGACCTAAGTTGTGTATATAAGTGAATGTGTGTTGTAGTGTCGTAGAAGAAAAATAAATTTTTTTGAGAAAATACGTAAAAATACTATTCACGCAGAAAACACTTTCGTTTTTTCGAATTATGACAACATTTTTCCGGAAAATGGGGACGGAAAACGTAATCAAAATTACGAAACGTAAAAGTCGACTTTTCGGCTAATCGGACGAGTTATAAAACGTAACCGGAAACGTAACTAGAAGCTAACCGAAATAATAAAAGCCAAAAGGAGTTGGGCAAGGGGGGAGTATCCGGATGGGAGTATGGAGGGGACCAAAGGGAGACCAAAACTTACCATTTATAGTAAGTTTTGATCTTGCAAGCAAATCATTAAATGTTTGTCAACCCCATTAAGTGATTTTAGCCAAAAAGTCTCCCAAGCACTTGTTATATCTACTAAAGCAACCTTGGTTAGATTATGGTTTAGCTTAACCTTGAGGGATGGTTAGTAAGAGATTGAAAGATGAGGGGATTGACTATTCAAAACCCTAAGTTGGATGACCAACTTATAAGCTTAACAAAGTTGTTTTATATAGGCAAACTCCAACACTTGAGACATATTATTTCATTTTGTTTTGTTCAAGTATCATAAGAAAGCAAGAGAAAATAGAGAGTCATGGGCAGAGAAGAGGAACAAGAAAGCCTAGCTACTCATCTAAGTAAAGAAGAAGAGAACAAAAGAGGTAAAACTTAACTTTAAAACTTTTCTTCTTAAACTTTTCTATTTGCTTGGAGGATTGTTGTGATGGATATGGATCATGAAGGATGTAGGAGGTATAATGTGGTTTATATATGTTTAAACTACCGGTAAGTTGCATGACAAATGAACAAAAATGCAAAACGAAACCTATGCGTAAGGATGGAAATTAACTAAATAGTAGACTGTTTGGGGACTGTTTTGGGACCATTTTTTTATAGTGTTTTAAAACTTAAAATTTAGTTCTAGGGTGATGGGTTATGCTCATATGAGTTACGAACACCACCCAATTGGAACGAGGGAAAAAGCCATTGTAATGAAGTCGTGGCGGATTTTTTTGTAAAACTAGTTAAAAATTGAAAAACTAGTTTGTACACTGCTTTCAGTCCCTTTTTCTGGGTAGTTAAAGCTTCTGAAAAATTGTTATTTTCTAGGGGTTTTGTAATTCGTAAAATAAGGAAGCCGTAAACTAAAGAACAAACTCATTTCCGAATTATGAATCTCGGAAATAGGTACGTCAAATCTGCCTAAACAGAAAACTAAGTCAACCAAGGATTTTTGAGCTACTGTTTTGGCTTGATAACGAGTCTGAAAATTTTTTCCATTCGGGGGTGGGTTTGTAGAGGATGTTACGAGCAATAAAATGGCTCAAAAACGAACCCATTCTGATGTCGGATGAGTAAGTTATGATGTTAGAAAATAGGTGCGTCAAAACTATCAATGCTAGAAACAACACTGAAAATCAGGATGCAAGGCTGATTTTCAGTGCACTGTTTCGGCTAGTTAGAGTTGCTGGAAAATTATGACTTTTAGGGGTTTTGTAGAGTACAATCCCAGCAGCCATAGTCTCAAGAACGGACCAGAAATAGGCATGTCAAAGCTGAACATTAGTGTACTGCTAGGCGCACTAGGCAGCGCGCGTGCAACGCACGTCGTGCGTGGGCTGCTGCTGGGCAGTGGGGGAAGGGCATGGGCGCTGGGCGGCGTTGTGCATGCCGGGCGTGTCGTCATGCCATTTCGCAACGCCGTGCAATATTTTTGACATAGTTCTAAAATGTTCCAAGTTACAAAAGACAAATATTATGAAATGATAAATAATGAATTTAAACCATCGTGGGGGTGATTATGAGGGTCGTGACGTTCCCGAACGCCGCGACGCCGAGAGACGTTTTTGAAGTTTGGTCGCGAGAATTAAATTATAAAACGCGAACCATATAAAATGAGAATTAAGTTAACGTAAACCAAGTCACTTATGTGACTAATTGGTGCGTCGGCCTTAATGATATATATAGGTCATTTGAAGAGGAATTGGTAATATTCCAGTAAATCGCGTAGAAGTCAAGTTTCCTAATATGTACACGACATTATTCGGTACAAGTTTTCTCAACTCTTGTTTAATTTTTGTAATTGAGCAAATATCCTAACTTCAATTGATTTTCGTATTGAATGCAAGTTTCCTAATCTTGTACATATTATTATTTTGTGCAAGACATGTGATTAGACTGTGGAATTTCATTTGTTATATGAAAGTCATCGTCTTATGTGATATGAACTATAAAAACGATTCATTGCCAATTGATTCGGCCTAACTCAATTTGTTGAGCTATTCCAGTTGGAATATTTATTGTTGAAATATGAATTGTAATAATTCTTGAATTGTGATAGATTGATGGTGTCAAATCAAATAATTTGGGCATGTATTGGTGTTATCTTGCACTCCGTGTAGGAATGTGTTATGTGATAAGTTTGGTTATGATTGCACCCGTGCAATGAAGTGTTTGCTAATTGTTAAAAATGTTAATGATAGGAATCTTGTTTCCTATTTATTTGAGCAGTTTCACAATTATTGTTCAATTGTAGAAATTTACAGAAGAATATTATTATATTCTTGAGATCGCTGTGTATTTAACTTTTTATGACTTGTTGAGCAATTGAATGCTCACTCTTGCAATTTCTAAATAATTACAGCTAAGCTAGAGCAGACTGAAGAATCCGAGTCAAGGAGAAGAAAAGGTTAACGTGCAGAAAATGTTTGTTTTAATTGTAATATTAGTATTGATGTAATATTGTAAAAAATATTAGATGTATTAGTAAAGGTATTCGTACCTGGAAGTAGAAGGTAAGATTTTCGCAGAGGTTTTGTAAGGATAATGTATTTATCTTTATGTTGTTATGAGATGTATTGAATTAGTAACACCAGATGTCGGGTTTGAAGGTTGACCCTGGTATCAAAGCAGAGCAATAGGTTATAGCTATAGGGTAAGAGTACCTTAGAATATGACCTTGAGGAAATTGGTGAAGATAGTAAGGAGATAAACTCAGATAGAGTTTTTTAAGAGATGAATTGATGAAACTCATCGACAGAAAATAATAATAAATATATTGTTAATTTGAGGTGTTAATTAAGTTATTAAGCTTGATTGTAAAATGTCAGGATAGACATTGAGAAGTTGTAAGAAATGAATCTATGATGGATCTAGAGAGTGATCTTGAAGAGAACCCTAATATTAGGGATATTTTTAACCAGAAATTAAGAATTGGGTATTAAAACAACATAGTTGGTGTCATAATGAAAAACAAACACTGGTGGTGTTAAAGCAGACACAAGTGGTGTCATAGTAAGATAGACACGGGTGGTGTCATAGTTTATGTATAGTCGTTTAAAAAGGTGGAGTTTTGAGAAGTAAGATAAAATCTTAGGTGAAGGTAGTGTGGAGTAACCACAAAGCTAAACAAGTTGCGTGGGAACTCGAAGAAGAAGGAAAGCAAGAGCATGCCTCTAAGAAGAAGTTTGTATTTCTTGACATATCTACTAGTTCTTTAACTCATATTATTAAGGCAAATTCATAACTCCTAGTAGTATAGTAGGTTTTTGAACCCAAAGTTGTATGGTACGTTCCTGATTAGTTCTTGAACTAATGTTACTGTGACCTGTGACCAGTTCCTAAACTTATACTCCCTCCTATTCATATTAAATGTCTTTTTAGAGTTAAGCACACTTATTAAGAAATAACACAAAATGTCTTTTGTATCCCTAATTAATTATTTCTCTCTCCACAATGGTCCATGGAATTGCATTTACTAAGCATATTAAATAGAGAGGTAAATTAGGAAAAAATAGTTCAATATTGCATAGGGATTCCAAAACGACACTTATATTGAATAAAATGAAACTCTCCAAAACGACACTTAATATGAATAGGAGGGAGTATTATTAGGGTAAGTTCATGAACTCATAATGTATGGTAGGTTTTATGAATGAAACAGTATTTCGAGATTTACAAGTTTTCTTTTAGTAGTCATCAAAGTGAAGACGGGTGTGAGTCACAAGTGGGTGTGATCTTGTAGTTGTGATTCCGGGGACGGAATCCTTATAAATGGGGAAGAAGAATGTGACGACCCGAGAAATCGGATAGCCTTGTAATTAGGTTAGGTTTTCAATATAAATATCTAATAAAATGAAATTTTATAGATATTATTATGTGTTATGTGATTAAAGGTCGTATTATGACCTAAGCTATGTGCATATAAGTGAATGTGTGTTATGGTGTCGTAAAAGAAAAATAAAAATTTTTCGAGAAAAGACGTAAAAACTATTCACACAGAAAACACTATTTCATTTTTTTCGACTTTTCGAATTACGACATAGCGTTTATTCAGGCAATGGGGACAAAAAACGTAATCGAAATTACAAAACGTGAAAGTCGACTTTTTGACTAATCAAACGAGTTACGAAACGTAACTAGAAGCTATCCGAAAGGACAAAAGTCAAAAGGAGTTTGGCAAGGGGAGAGTAGCTGGATGGGAGCATGGATTCCCAAAGGGAGACCAAGACTTACCATTTATAGTAAGTTTTGAACTTGCAAACAAAGTATTAAATGCTCGTCTACCCCATTAAGTGATTTTAGCCAAAAAGTCTCCCAAGCGCTTATTATGTCTACTAAAGCAACCTTGGTTAGATTATGGTTTAGCTTAACCTTGGGGGATGATTAGTAAGAGATTGAAAGAAGGGGATTGACTATTAAAGACCCTAACTTGGATAACCAAATTATAAGCTTAACAAAGTTGTTTTATATAGGCAAACTATCATCCAATACTACATATTATTTCATTTCATTTTGTCTAAGTATCATAAGAAAGCAAGAGAGAATAGCGAGAGAGGGTCACGGACAGAGAAGAGGAGCAAGCAAGCCTAGGTACTCATCTAAGTAAAGAAGAAGAGAACAAAAGACGTAAACCATAACTTTAAAACTTTTTTTCTTAAGCTTTTCAATTTGCTTGAAGGATTGTTGTGTTGGAAGTGGATCATGAAGAATCTAGGAGGTATAAGTGGTTTATATATGTTTAAACTATTGGTAAATTGCATGATAAATGAACAAAAATGCAAAACGAAACCTATGTGCAAGGATGGAAATTAACTAAATAATGGACTGTTTTGGGACTATTTTTTAGTGTTCTAAAACTGAAAATTTAGTTCCAGGGTGATGGATTATGCTCATATGAGTTACGAACACCACCCAATTAGAACGAGGGGAAAAGTCGTTGTAACAAAGTCATGGCGGATTTTTTAGTAAAACTAGTTAAAAACTGAAAAAACTAGTTTGTACACCGACTTTTGGGCCATTTTTCTGGGTAGTTAAAGATTCTGAAAAATTATTATTTTCTAGGGATGTTGTAGCTCGTAGAATAAGAAAGCCGTAGGCTCAAGAACGAACTCATTCCGACTTCAGATGAGTGAGATATGAAGCTCAGAAGTAGGTACGTCAGATTTTCCTAAACAGAAAACTAGGCAACCAAGGATTTTGGAGTCATTGTTTTGGCTTGATAACGAGTCTGAAAATTTTTTCCATTCGGAAAAATTTGTAGAGGATGTTACGAGCAAGAAAACTGCTCAATAACAAACTCATTCCGATGTCGGATGAATAAGTTATGACGTTCGAAAATAGATGCGTCAAAACTGTCAATGCTGGAAACACTGAAAATCAGGATGTAAGGCTGATTTTCAGGGCACTGTTTTGGCTAGTTAGATTTGTTGGAAAATTATGATTTTTTGGAGTTTTGTAGAGTGCAATCCCAGCAAGTCATAGCCTCAAGAATGTACTCATTCCGACTTGGAATGAGCGAGTTATGAGAACAGGAAAAAGGCATGTCAAAGCTAAAAATTAGTGGACTGCTAGACGGCGCCTAGGCAGTGCGCGTGCAACGCGCGGCGTGCGTGAGCTTTTGCTGGGAAGTGGGTGCAGGGCATGGGTGCTGGGAGACGCCGAGCGACGTTGTGCATGTCGGGCGTGTCGTCATGCCATTTCGCGACGCCGTGCAACATTTTTGACATAGTTCTAAAATGTTCCAAGTTATAAAAGACGAATATTATGAAATGATAAATAATGAATTTAAACCATCGTGGAGGATGATTATGAGGCTCGTGACGTTCCCGAACGCCGCGACGCCGAGAGACGTTTTTGAAGTTTGATCGCGTGAATTAAATTATAAAACGCGAACCATATACAATGAGAATTAAGTTAACGTAAACCAATATTTGGAGTCATTTATGTGACTAATTGGTGTGTCTGCCTTAATGATATGTATAGGTCATTTGAAGAGAAATTGGTAATATTCCAGTAAATCGCGTAGAAGTCAAGTTTCCCAACTTGTACATGATATTATTCGGTGCAAGTTTTCTTAACTCTTGTTTAATTTTTGTAATTGAACAAGTATTCTAATTTCATTTGATTTTCGTATTGAATACAAGTTTCCTAATCTTGTACATATTATTATTTTGTCCAAGACGTGATTAGACTGTGGAATTTCATTTGTTATATGAAATTCATCGTATTATGTGATATGAACTATGAAAACGATTCATTGCCAATTGATTCGGCCTAACTCAATTTGTTGAGCTATTCCAATCGGAATATTTGTTTTTGAGATATGAATTGTAATAATTCTTGAATTGTGATAGATTGATAGTATCAAATCAAATAATTTGGGCATGTATTGGTGTTATCTTGCACTTCGTGCAGGAATGTGTTATGTGATAAGTTTGGTTATGATTGCACCCCGTGCAATTAAGTGTTTGCTAACTGTTATGTGCAATAACGTGTTAGTCCAATATCTGCACTTATGTGCAAACCTAAGAAGAAAATTTCTAAAAATGAAACTGTTCAAGATTTTAAGTTGTGTTTATTAGCGAATTGTTTTTATTATTGTAGTTTTAGGACTCATACTAGCGTGGTATATTCTTGAACCCGCAAACGTATAGTAAGTTCCTAATCAAGCTCTTGAACTCATATTACTGTGGTGAGTTTCTGAACACATTATTGTGGTATGTTCCCGAACTCGTAATGTATGGTAAAGTTCTGAATTCTATAATTCATTGATGTTAAGTAGAGTTGTCCAAACCAAATTGTTTTGGACGGATTTCGATAAGATCGAGGTTGAACAACCCTATAATATAGGGGAGCATGTAAAGTATAGCCATATAGTGTTGACTTAAACGTTTAAAGCGAGTAATTCGTTTTAGCATTTGAAAGATGTTATAAAAGTTTTCAATCTATATGATTGTAACTTTGATGCAATAGTTTAAGGTTCGAACGACTCCTCAGTATCATGCAGAAAAAAATTATCGGTCCGAACGACCCCTCAATAGATATGAAAATGATTGATGGTCATAACGACCTATCAGTAGATACGGAAAGTTGGCCTAAATGACCCTAAAAATATCCAAAGAGAATGTTTTCAATCTTGTGATTGTTAGTAAGAAGGTTAAAAATAATGATAGGAATCTAATTTGTTTCCTATTTATTCGAGCAGCTTCACAATTATTGTTCAATTGTAGAAGTTTTCAGAAGAATATTATTATATTCTTGAGATCGTTGTGTATTTAACTGTTTATTACTTGCTGAGCAATTGAACGATCACTCTTGCGAATTCTAAATAATTGCAGCTAAGCTAGAGCGGATTGAAGAATCCGTTAAGAGTCAAAGAGAAGAAAAAGTTAATGTGTAGAAAATGTTTGTATTAATTGTAAAATTACTACTGATGTAATATTGTAAAAAATACTAGATGTTGTATTAGTAAAGGTCTTCGTACCTATGAGTAGAAGGTAAGATTTCCGCCGAGGTTTTGTAAGAATAATATATTTGTCTTTATGTTGTTATGAGATGTATTGAATTAGTAACACCAGATGCCGGGTTTGAAGGTGGGTAAATCAACAATCCAAATATCTAATAGACCAGAATAAGGGGAAAGCGGTACGAGGGTACAACTTTACAAAAAACTAATATCTAATAGTAGACGGTAAATAAACAATCCTTATAAGCTAAAGTTTCATCTAAATCTCCAAGATGGGGAGCATATTGCTCAAATCTCAGATATCACAAAGCAAATCAAGAGATTGAAGAAACAAATATGGGAATAAGTGAAATGTATTAAAGCATACAAGGTTTAAGTCAAGTGAGTAAGCTTCAACTAAATCTTCCCGATATGTTGAACGTTGTTCATATCTCGGATATCAAACAGCAAATCAAGACATTGAAGAACTAATATGGGAATAAGTGGTATGCATTAAAGCATATAAGATATATGTCAGTGTAGCAAGAGAAATAGAGGTACTCACATTAGTATTGCTCAGTTCTAGGTTGTAAAAGTCCATCTTATGTGGGGTAAACAATGGCCCAGCATGCCACGTACCTACATTCAACTTCACAAACTTAGGACCTGAGAATCTAAAAACACGCACATCTTCAATTGCAGGTGGCACATAGAAATGACCACTGTGTGCTTGCACAACATTTGACCCCTTATTGCCCTTATCTTTGCTGGGATCCACTATCGAAGACTTAGAAACTCCAAGATACCAAACATGACCACCAATTGAACCGAGACACTGAGTCACACTTGCATGATGTGTTATGGAAGAAAACTTCAGTGGTCGATCTTCAAGACTCATAATGTAAAACCTGATATCATGCACAAATGCATCATTATAAACTCATTTAATTAACTACACTAAAAATTCTTCAAGTTTTGCTGTGCTATAAATAAGTTAAATATCAATAACTTCAGTCTTCCATATAGAACAAGCCACTAGTATTCAGTCCTAGACCACATGAAAACCTTGAATTGCATGCTAAATCCATAGCCTCTTCTTTCCACCTATACAATCACCAGTGCTACTCCCAAATCAAAAGATGTACAGAGCTTTATGATTATAAAAATTATATTCTTGCTTGATGTAATTGAGGTCACAAAAACTTATATTTTGAAGATTGATTCAAGAAATGAAGAAAACAACAAATACTCCAAGAACAAACAAACAATAAGCAGTCAAATGGGACCCCTCAATTTTGGAAGGGAACAAAAAAAGAGGGGGGGAAATCTAGCAATAGAGATTAGAGAGCAATAAATTTAACATAGTACAGCAATTAATATGTTCCAACTTTTTGTACAAAAACTCAAAATATAAATTAAATAAGTTATTTTTCAACTACATATATCAGCAATCATATAGGAGATTGAACATTGCTATATATATAGTTTACATGTTTTTAAGAGAAAAAAGAAAACCCTAGGAGAGAAAATGAGAGGACCTAGGGATTCCTCGGCTGAGGTGTAGTTGAGCATCTTGAGGTCCGAACTCTTCGCCGTCCCTCGACGGACCGATGACTTGACCGAACTCTTTGAAACTATCCGGATTTCCTTCGATCGTCTCTAGCTTCACTTCCTCTAACTTCGCCGCCGATTTGCCGGAATTTTCCATTTGGCCAACGACGGAGACTGCAAAATAAAGCTACTATACCTTTAGTGTGCAATATACCTGTCATAAGGGATGCAATGGGTAACCCATAATACCTGTCATGTTTTATATACCCAACATATATTTACGGATAATCCGTTTTTCATTTGACATACTAAATTTTCAATATAATATAATTATATAAAAATATTTTTTATTTATAAATATATATGATCATACAACCATAGATTATTCTCCAAATAATATCTTTTAAAATAAATCACTCATACAGATGATAAGAATATCAAAAAAAAAAAAAGAGTGTCAATTTTTATATGGGCAAAAGGTGCAAAAATGCCTCTGTGATTTTATCCAAAGTCCCACTTAGCCCATGAATTTATTTTTTCTCAAAAATACGCTTGACGTTACAAATTTTAGGTCAATTGTGTCCTTGCTCCTAACGAACATGCTACATAGACTAACTTCAATTACATGTGGACATATTTTGTTGACAAGGCATGAAGACAGAACAAAAGGGGGGAAAGCCATAATCTTGCCATTCTTTTCTTTAGTCGTAGAGAGGAAAAGAAATGAAGCCCTAATAGTTGAATCGGTTCTGAAACTTCAAAGAATCGTCATCTCCATCCTTTTTGAAACTGCTCGAAGAATCGCCATGGCTTACAGTTTGTCGTCATCTTCATCCTTTGCTTGAATACGCGCCACTGATGTTGATTACAAAGCTCTATCATTGTGTTATTGTGGGTTAAGAGCTCCTCTGTGGACCTCATGGAGCGAAACAAATCATGGCTGGAGATTTTTTTTTATGCTCGAAATTCAGAGTAAGTTCTTATAATTTAGTTTGATTTAGTGTTTGGAAAAGGGTTGTGTGAGACCCCAAATTTTATGAATAAATATTTAATTTTCTCGAAATAATTTTTTAATATTATGGTGTGTGTTATAGTTGTGGGTAGTATTTATAAATTTTGAAAAAGTATACAAGTTGTTGTATAATATTCGATTGGTCGGGGAATATTCTTTTTGTCAGAGAATATCCGTCTGACAGATCAATCATTAGTGGACCCAACAATCTTAATTATTATCGGATTGAGAAAGCGACAAAAATATTTTATGAAAATAACGGCGAAAGTTTTACTGTTAATCTGTTGAAACACCCGGTGTTAAAATTCAAGATGTCTGGCGTGGTTGCATAGTAGCACACAATTGTTAATTATTGATGCTTACGTGATAAGTCACTCCGGTTTTATTGGTATTATTAATGTAATAATACGTAAAAGCTTTTATATAAATGAGAATACTTTTATAAAGTTATTCTATAAATATAATATATTATATTCTATTATGTAGTATTGCATAAATATGCGCATAGTGTTTTTACATAGTAAAATCTTTTTTATATAAAATAGAATACTTTTATTATTCTATTGAATAAAATCTGTGAGCTACCCTATACTTGTGAGTTTTAATACAAATATTCACCTATTACTAGTCGCTTGAATACGTAGTACAAATATAACTCAAAAGTAACGAAAAAACATAAGTTATTTTACATATTATTATCCTCAAATTCTATTTCACTATTTCAATAGTGAGGACTACTAATGCTATCATCTAGGACCATCACTCTGTTCCCCAGAGCTAGTCCACGCTACGTTCTCATTTCTGAAGAGAACAATGAAAGTAAAAGGGTGAGCTCAACTAGCCCGATGAAAATATTATGACTAAGATAATGCGAGAATATATTATCGTTAGCCTTGACGATGTTAAAGCGATAGAATATAACAAACATCAAGTTTAATCTGCGGTACTGATGAATAAGCAATCCATTAGAAGAGTCAGTAGAATATAAAATCTACTATCTTCTATGATTTAAAAGGTTTTCATCACTTTTATCGTTGAGACTCGACTTAATAAATAATCCACATCATTAAATCATCCACCTTTTCTGAGGCCGAGGATATTCTTTTAGTATCACGACCACGAATTATCCATACACTACGGGCCAAAAGATAATCGTGTTTTTTCATCAACGGTCTGATCATGCCATAAAACAATTCATCTTTGCACCCTTGGTAGAAGAGAATCCATAGCCATAATCATACCAAAAAGCGTCCATCAATGCACTACGGGCGATGAGGACTTTTTCCACATCATTTGTAACATTACGATCATGATTATACAGAATAATCCACAGTCGTAATCATACCAAGTCCATCTATGCACTCTGAATACGAGATGACTTTCAACATAATATAAACATGAGGATGATGACAATGACATAATAATTCATAAAACAAGTTCAAGAATTAATTTATCCGAGGAACCCATAACGTCCAAATTGTCGACATGATACTTTCTTTGTAGAGTAAAATTCAAGAATGCTCGAGAAGAATATTTCATGAAAAGATCTTTGGATGAAGCGCAAATATCGAGGATATTCCACTAATTTCATGGAGTATAGAAGTCAAAACTTTAACTTGTTGAGTATAATAAAGAATGGAATAACAAAAAAATCACCGTGGCATGCGATAGACCACGCACGAGCGAGTTATTCTAACGAATAATAAATAACGGAACGGTCGGTAGTAAAACGCGATGCATGACAGGATATTCAACGAGAATAATAAAGAATGAAATAACAATGAAATCACCATGCAAATGCGGTACTTGCAGAGAACGAGATTATTCCAGCGAGAATAATAAAGAATGAATCGAATTCAGGTCCGTAAAAGCATATGAGACGGGATATTCAACGGAATAATAATAAAGACGAACGAATCGGTCGGCGTAAAAGCGCATGAATAGGATATTCCAACGAGAATAATAAAAAATGGAATAATCGGTCCGGCGTAGAAACGCATGCAGACAGGATATTCAACGAATAATAAAGAATGGAATAATAGAAGAATTTCACCAAGTATAGGGTAGCCCAGCGTATCAGAGTTATTCAACGAATAATAAAGAATGGAATAACGAAGTTCTCTTCATGAATAAAAAAAAGAAATAATACTCCCTACGAATCTGACAAATAATATTCCCTACCTTAGAAAAAAGCTGGATATAGGAATAGTGAAGTAGCGAGACTACTTTCTTCTTTCTCTCTATAATTTCTCTCTATAATAATTGCTCTAAAGCTTTTGTGAATTGGTGAGAAATGAAGGAAGAATGAGCTTCTATTTATAGGAAAATATAGTTTCGATAATTGCACGTTTTGGGGCTCAAAATATTACAGTATAATACCTTCCTCTTTTTCTTCACTTTTAATTTAGTCCTGCAAGTATTATCAAACTTGCACCAACTCCCCTAATAGTAAATAATGTGAATCAATAGTAAATCATGTGACTCAATAGTTCTAATCATGTGATAAAAACAATTACAGTATAGTACCTCCATCTATACCTCCATTTTTAACTTAGTCATGCAAGTATTATCAATCTTGCACCACCACCCCTAATAGTATAAGAATGTGAATCAATAGTACCCATGAATAGTAACTTGTGAATAGTAACTCAAATAGAATAGAATAGTAAATCGTGAATAGTACTCGAATAGACGAAAAGTGCTCAAATACTAGTGAACAATATAACCTCCAGACATCAATTATCATCGAAATAAATGTCAATTTCCACTAACACTAATAATCCCAACACAATGGAACAATCAATTTCATCTTTAATCAACACAACTTATTCATCATTAATATTATAACTCACAATATTTAACAACGAGTCGTTCCCGAAAGGGGGGCTTTCGATAAGGATTTCTCCTTATTGGCGCGCATGATTAGGTGACCAAACCTCTCCTTGAATGAAACTTCTAGACATTGTCGATATTGCAAATAATAATATGAATAACTTTGTCGTCTCAATTATTGATTTAATAATATAACATATTATGCGAGATGATCTTTGTGACAATAATTGAATCGATAATATGAGAGATATGATCGCGATTCTTTGTAGCAATAATTGAGTATAAGCGAGTGACTTCTCACGTAAGCATCGATAATCAATCTGGTGTGCTACTATGTGCAACCACGCGTATTCTTTGTACTTTTACTACTTAGGTAGTTCAGCGGTTTTAACGGTAACACTTAGCGTAGTTATTTTTATAAAAGATAATTACGTCGTTTTCTAACTACGACAATACTTATTTGTGGGGTCCACTGATGATTGTCTTGTCGTCGTCTACGAATATTCCCAAACAAAAGAATATTCCCAGACCAATCGAATATTTTATAACAACTTGCATACTTTGAAAAATTTATAAATACTACCCACAACTATAACATTATATCAAATCCACACCATAATATTCAAAAAATATATTTAGAGAAATTTAAATCTTTATTCATAAAATCTGGGGTTTCACAATCTCCCCTCCTTATGAAATTTAAGCCCTCGAAATTTATATGCGCACTTGATATGCCAAAGAGGTGAGGATACCTTGACTTCATTTGATTCTAACTCTTGAGGTATAACCTTTGAGTGTTGAATCGATCCTTCTTATCGAAGATTTTAACACGTATCTCTTCATACGTTAAATCTTCTACTATATCGTCTAGTTCTAATTTAATAATATGGTTGGTTAGTCCACATATTTACGTAACATCGATCGTGAAAAAATTTATGAACACGCGACATACTTGGCGGTAAAAGCGAGTCTATAAGCCCGCGGTTCCTACTCGATCGAGGATTTCAAATGGGCGATTAAATCGAGGGTTGAGATTTCCTCTCTTCGTCGATTCTTGCTTCTAGAATAACATACTCTTGAACCTTCTTCATTCATTCATTCATTTCTCGGGTGTGTAGCTTGGCGGCTTTAACTTTATCGATTAAAGTCGATTCTAATCGTATATTCGTTATCTTCACGTGGGTTCCTAGAGTCTTTAACTCTATCTTCATCATTTGTAAGTCGTCTGAAATGGGTCTTTGTGTTAACAACATCATGCACTTTCGTAGCGCATACGATCTTCTACTTTCAATAGCGTCGGCTACCACGTTCGCTTTCCCACGATGGTATTGAATGAGTACGATCGTAATCTTCAACGACTCGAGCCAGCGTCTTTGGCGCGTATTACGTTCATTTTAGTTGAAGAAATATTTGAGGGTTTTAGAAATGGGTTTTGTCTTTGGGGTTGATACAAAATTTGATTTCACGCTCTAGGGGTAGGCTAAAGAAGTCTTGAAGAATCGTGAAATTTATTAACAATAGAAATATCATTCAAAAGCTGTGACTCTCATCCAAGACTTGGGTAACACGTCACATTGATACCTATCAACTTGCCATCGTCATTCACGGCGTCGCCTCTGAAAATCGGCTTGGTGCATTCCACACAAGAAATCGACAACGAAAGGATAGGGGCTCTTTACTTATGGCTTGATATGACCATGATTGACTTTAGTGATTTGGTTGCTTGAATTAGCATAATGAGGTTGGTTAGGAATATGAAAGCTAACAACCTTACGAAAAGCATGATGAGTAGTTAACGATCGATTCCTAAAATCACATCAAAAGCAAGTATTTTCAAAGAGATAAGATCGACGGAGTAGCGTGAAAGTGTTGATTTGAACAAGATTTATAAATAGTGGAGGTAATGAAGGTTTCTCCCAATGAGTTTCAACGAGATAAATCAAAATCTAACTTCTCGGAGTTAAATTCAAACATTGAACACAACTAGGTGAAATAAAAGAGTGAGTAGAACCCAGGTTATCTAACACGGTATAGACTTAGCGAGAGTTTATGACTAACATACACGTGATAATTTTATTTGGGTTCCTCGTCACGAAAAAAAATCTCTCTTAAACTACTAGGCTTTGGCTTATCGCAGGACATCCTTTGGCATCACTATCCCGGTGGAATTGACTTCACCATACGACAAAATCGAGCTAGGTGACCTTCTCTTCATGATTAAAACACGCTTTGGATTCTTTGCGTGCAGTTTGAACGGATGTGTCCCTCTGTCGCATTTGAAACATCATCGATAGGTGTTCGTTCTTCTTCCTTTGAAGCGGGTCTTTGGTGTTGGCGCGTCTTCACGTCATTGTTGAACCTTCTCTTCTTGAAATGTCCATTCTTATTATTTTGGCCATGATTACCACCGAAATGGTTACCATTCTTGGCATGATAATTTCCCCACGATGGTTATCATTGTTAGATGGTAGTTGCCCTTTGTACGATTATTATCGTGTTGTTGGTCGTTGCCTTTTTGGTTGTCTTGACTCATTATCGCGTTCCAATAAGCGAGCCCTATTCACAACATCGAATATAAACAAAGTTTGTGAGAAATGAGGTATTGGCGTATATTGGGTTTCAAACCTCTTAAAAACATTCGCGTCATTCGCTCCTCATTATCGACCAAATGGGATCTGGCCAGAGACAACTCGGCAAACTTAGCCTCGTCTTTGCGACACGGTCGTATTGTTTTGCTCGACTTGATGAACTCCACCTCCTTCATGTGATGAATACTTTTGGGAAAGTACTTGTCGTTGAAACGACTCTTGGAACTTCTCCCAAGACATCTTGAGTCGTCGATGCAGGTGCGTTTTACTGATTCCCACCGATGTCTGCTCTCTTCCACGCCAACATAAAGGTGGCAAAGGGAACCTTTTGCTCCTCTGAGCATCCCAAGACATCAAATATCTTGGTGATCTGCTTTAACCGTGTCTCCGCCTTAAGTGGTTACGGCTTTCCCAAAAACTCCGGTGGTCCCGCTCCTTGAAGCGCTTAGCGGTGACCAGCAGTGTGGTTGCCATTGTTTCCTCTGCATTATGAGCAGAGTCTCTCTTTGCGGTGTTGCATGAATTCTAAAAAGCTCCTAAGCGTCTAAATGTCGTTCATCATTTGGTCGGTGTTGTTGTTTACGGGAGGATTATCGCCATCTGTTGCACATTGTCACGATTATTGATGCATGGAGACTCAGCGGTCTCCATGCTCCATTGCTATTCTCAACATTCTCGGATGTCATTTTCAAATCTTGCCACAAAACAAGGGTTAATTAACATATCACATATTATCCTATACTCGTGCCAGCCAATTAAATATCAAATAAACTTAGGTAGGTCATACTAGCGAAGAATTCCCGTCTCTCCCTCCTAGTTCTTATCACATCTCGGCCGGGGATCATATCCTAAGCTTTGATACCAATTGTGGCGCCCCCAAAATAGGTATACATCACCTATTACGAGTGCTTGTCGCAATACATGAGTACATGAATACAAATACAACTTAATTAATTATACTGTTATGTATGCAAAATACGACAAAACATAAGTTGTGAGTTTTAATACAAATATTGTCGTCTAGACAATATACAAACTCAAATTCAATATTATTACATTTATTTTCCCACTATTTCACTGAATAGTGAGGACTACTAATGCAAACATCTAGGACCATCACTCCGTTTCCCAGACTAGTCCCACGCTACGTTCTCATTTCACGAAGAGAACAATGAAAGTAAAAGGTGAGCTCAACTAGCCCGATAAAAATATTATGACTAAGATAATGCGAGAATAAATTATCATTAGCCTTGACGATGTTAAAGCGATAGAATATAATAAACATCAAGTTTTAGATCAGCTGCGGTGAATAAGCAATCCATTAGAAGAGTCGAGTAAAGAATAAAATCTACTATCTTACATGATTTAAAAGGTTTTCATCACTTTTATCGTTGAGACTCGACAATAAATAATCCACATCATTAAATCATCCACACTTTATAGGCCGAGGATATTCTTTAGTATCACGACCACGAATTATCCATGCACTCTACGGCCGAAAGATAATCGTGTTTTCATCAACGGTCTGATCATGCCATAAAACAATTCATCTTTTTGCACCCTTGGCGAAGAGAATCCATAGCCATAATCATACCAAAAAGCGTCCATCAATGCACTACGGGCGATGAGGACTTTTTCCACATCATTTGTAACATTACGGTCATGATTATTACCGAAATAATCCACATTAATAATCATACCAAGTCCATCTATGCACTACTGAGCCCACAGATGACTTTCAACATAATATAAACATGAGGATGATGACAATGATATAATAATTCAATAAAACAAGTTCAAGAATTAATTTATCCGAGGAACCCGATAACGTCCAAATTGTCGACATGATACTTCTTTGTGGAGTAAAATTCAAGAATGCTCGAAGAATATTTCCATGAAAAGATCTTGGATGAAGCCTTGAAATATCGAGGATATTCCACTAATTTCATGGAGTATAGAAGTCAAAACTTTAACCAACCGAGTATAATAAAGAATGGAATAACAAAAGAAATCACCGTGCATGCGATAGACCCTTGCAGAGAGTTATTCAAACGAGAATAATAAATAACGGAATCCGGTCCGGCGTAAAATGCGAGACGGGATATTCCAGCGAGAATAATAAAGAATGAAATAACGGAATCACCATAAATGCGGTACTTGATAGAGATAGGATTATTCAACGAATAATAAATAATGGAACGGAATCGGTCCCAAGCCAAAAACGCCTGAGACAGGATATTCCAACGAGATAATAATAAAAATAAAGACGAACCGGCAAAGTAAAATGCATGACAGATATTCAACGAGAATAATAAAAAATGGAATAACGAAGAATTTCACAAAATGCATTCATCACGAGGATATTCAACGAATAATAATAAAGAATGGAATAATAGAAGAATTTCACCAAGTATAGGGTAGCTTCAGCGTATAGAGTTATTCAACGATAATAATAAAGAATGGAATAACGAAGTTCTCTTCATGAATAAAAGAAAGAAAATAATACTCTCTACGAATACAACAAATAATATTCCACTACCTTAAAAAAAACTGGATATAGAATAGTGAAGTAGCGAGAATACTTTTTTCTTTTCTCTATATAATTTCTCTCTATAATAATTGCTCTAAAGCTTTAGTGAATTGGTGAGAAATGAAGGAAGAATGAGCTTATTTATAGGAAAATATAGTTTCGATAATTGCACGTTTTGGGGCTCAAAAATATTACAATATAATACCTTCCTCTTTTCTTCACTTTTAATTTAGTCCTGCAAGTATTATCAAACTTGCACCACTCTAATAGTAAATAATGTGAATCAATAGTAAATCATGTGACTCAATAGTTCTAATCATGTGATAAAAACAATTACAATATAGTACCTCCATCTATACCTCCATTTTAACTTAGTCATACAAGTATTATCAATCTTGCACCACCACCCCTAATAGTATAAGAATGTGAATCAATAGTACCCGTGTAATAGTAACTCGTGAATAGTAACTCGTGAATAGTAACTTGAATAGTACTCGAACACGAAAAGTGCTCAATGCAGGAGTGAACAATATAACCTCCGGACATCAATTATCATCGAAATAAATGTCAATTTCCACTAACACTAATAATCCCAACACAATGGAACAATCAATTTCATCTTTAATCAACACAACTTATTCATCATTAATATTATAACTCACAATATTTAACAACCGGTGTCGTTCCCGGAAAGAGGGGGGCTTTTCGATAAGGATTTCTCCTTATTGGCGCATGATTAGGTGACCAAACCTCTCCTTGTGAACTTCTGACATTGTCGATATTACAAATAATAATATGAATAACTTTGTCGTCTCAATTATTGATTTAATAATATAACATATTATGCGGATGATCTTTGTGACAATAATTGAATCGATAATATGAGAGATATGATCTACGTGATTCTTGTAGCAATAATTGAGTATAAGCGAGTGACTTCTCACGTAAGCATCGATAATCAATACTGGTGTTACTACTTATGCGACCCACGCGTATTCTTGTACTTTTACTTACTAAGGGTAGTTCAACGGTTTTAACGGTAACACTTCCATAGTTATTTTTATAAAAGATAATTACATCATTTTCTAACTACGACAATACTTTGTTGTGGGGTCCACTGATGATTGTCTTGAGTCGTACGAATATTCTCCGATAAAAGAATATTCCCCGACCAATCGAATATTTTATAACAACTTGCATACTTTGAAAAATTTATAAATACTACCCACAACTATAACATTATATCAAATCCTTTATCCGACCATTTGTTATTAAGCTCAATTCTTTATTATGAAATATTATCGCTTGAATATTCTGATAATGTTTTTCAATTTGGGCGTTATTGAGTTCGGGATAAATTAACTTATAAATCTTTAAAATTTATTCTTGAACTTGTTTTATTTAATTCTTATATCATTATCATCATCCTCATTATTTATATTATGTTGAAAGTTATCTGTGGCTCCAGTACCGCACGTAGATGGACTTGGTATGATTATGATTCTTTATTATTCGGTATAATCATGGCCGTAATGTTACAAATGATGTGAAAAAAGTCCTCGTTGGCGTTAGTGCATTGATGGGCAGATTTTTGGTATGATTATGGCTATGGATTCTCTTGACCAAGGGTGCAAAGATGAATTGTTTTATGGCATATTCGGATTCTTGATTATAAACATGATTATCTTTGCCTGTGGTGCATGGATAATTAAGTGGTCATGATAATAATGAATATCATCGGCGTAGTGCATGGATAATTCATGGATGTGATATTAACGAATATCCTTGGTCGAGTGTAGGGGTGATTCGATGATGTGGATTATTTATTTATTAATTTGAGTCTCATGATAAAAGTGATAAAAAACCTTTTAAATCATAGAAGATAGTAGATTTTATTCTCTATGAACTTCTAATGGATTGCTTGTTATTTTAAACTTGATGTTTGTTATATTGTATCGGTTAACACTCATCCTGGCTAATGATAATTTATTACTCATTATCTTAGTCATAATATTTCTTCTCTGGGCTAGTTGAATTCACCCCTTTCTTTCATTGTTCTCTTGAGAAATGAGAACGTGGTGGGACTAGTGGGAACATTGATGGTCCTAGATGATAGCATTAGTAGTCCTCACTATTCACGTTAAATAATGTGACAATAAATGTAATGAGGACTCCATTGAGTGTGGATATTGTCTAGATGACAATATTTGTATTCAAACTCACGGTTTATGTTTTGTCGATTATACTTACGCATTTGTATTATTAAGTTGTATTTGAATTCTATACCATGTATGTCATTTCAGACTCAAGATGGGTGATGTATACCTAATTTTGGGGGCATCACGCGGTTTGGTATCGAATCTTAAGGGATATGATCCTGCCAGATGTGAGAATAGAACTAGGAGGGAGAGGCGAGGAATTCCTTTCGCTAGTATGACCTACCTAAGTTTATTTGGTATTTAATTGGTGATGTGGATTATTTTGTGGCGATTTGAAAATGGCATCCGAAAATGTTGAGATAAGCTTGGAGCATGAGAGACCTGCTTGAGTCTCCACAGATCAATAATCGAGACAATGTGCAACAGGATGGCGATAATCCTCCCCATAAAACAACAACACCGATCAATCGACGAAACGACACAGACGCGCTTAAGAGCTTTTAGAATTCATGCAACATCAAAGAAGGCGGCTCCTGCTCATAATGCAGAGGAAACAATGGCAACCCACGGTTGGTCACATTAAAGCAATTCAAGGAACTGGGACCACCAGAGTTTTTGGGAAAGCCAGAACCACTTAAAGGCGGAGAGACGTGGTTAAAGCAGATTACCAAGATATTTGATGTCTTGGGATGCTCCGAGGAGCAACAGGTTCCCTTTGCCACCTTTATGTTGCGTGAAGAGGCAAATCACCGGTGGGAATCAGAAAAAGCGACTCCGACCGACGCCTCAAGATGTCTTGGGAGAAGTTCCAAGAGCTGTTCAATGACAAGTACTTTCCCGAAAGCATTCGTCACATAAAGGAGGTGGAATTTATCAAGTTGGAGCACAACAACATGACCGTGTCGCAGTACGAAGCCAAGTTTGTCGAGTTGTCCCGGTTTGCGTCCCATTTGGTTGATAATGAGGAGAGAATGACGCAAATGTTTCTAAGAGGTTTGAAACTTGAGATACGTCAATATCTTATCTCTTATAAACTGTGTTTGTATTTAGATGTTGTTAATAGGGCTCAGTTATTGGAGCGCGATAATGAGTCAACCAAACCAAAAGAGAGCAGCCGACAAAATGATAATACCGGTGATAACAGTCATCAAAGCGGTGATAATAAGCATGGAGGGAATCAACATGTCAGAAATGGTAACCACTTTGGTAGTAATCATGGCGAAAACAATAAGAATGGACATTTCAAGAAGAGAAAGTTCAACAATGATGTAAAGACATCGGCACCAGTACCCGTTTCAAAGGAAGAAGAACGACCACTGGTCGTATGTTTCAAATGCGGACAGGAGGGACACATCCGTCCAAACTGTACGTAGCAATCCAAAACATTTTTTAATTGAGGAAGAGAAGGTCACCTAGCTCGATTTTGTCATATGGTGAAGTCAAGTCTAGCTGGGATAGTGATGCCAAAGGATGTCCCAGACAAGCTAAAGCCGGTAGTTTAAGAAAGAGTGTTTTTTTTTTCGTGACAAGGAACCTGAATAAAATTATCACGGGTATGTTAGTCATAAACTCTTGCGAAGTCTATACGTGTTAGATACCGGTTCTAATGACTCTTTTATTTCACCTAGTTGTGTTCAATGTTTGAAGTTAACTCCGGAGAAGTTAGACTTTGATATATCTATTTAAACTCAGTTCGGAGAAACCTTCGTTACCTCAACTATTTATAAATCTTGTTTAAATCAACACTTTCACGTTACGTGTTGATCTTGTCTCTTTGAAAATACTTGCCTTTGATGCGATTTTAGGAATCGATTGGTTAACTACTCATCATCTGCTTTTTGTAAGGTTGTTAGCTTTCATATTCCTAACCAACCTCAAGTATGCGAATTCAAGAAACCAAACCACTAAAGTTAATCATTGTCATATCAAGCCATAAGTAAAGAGCCCCGATCCTTTCGTTGTTGACTTTCTTGTGTGGAATGCAAAAGCCGGACTTTCAGAAAGGGCGTCGTAAAATGACGATGGCAAGTTGATTGGTATCAATGTGACGTACTATCCAAGTCTTGGATGAGGTCACAGTTTGAATGATATTTCTATTGTTAATAAATTTCCTGACGTATTCTTGAAGACTTCTTAGCCTACCCCTAGAGCATGAAATCGAATTTTGTATTGACCCCGGTACAAAACCCATTTCTTAAACCCTCAAATATTTCTTCAACTAAAATGAACGTAACATGTGCTAAAGACGTTGGCTCGAGCTGTTGAAGATTACGATCGTACCATGCAATACCATCGTAAAAAAATCGAACATGGTAGCTAATGCATTGAGTAGAAGATCGTATGCGGTTACAAGTGCGAATATACGAACCCACATGAAGATAACGAATATACGAGTAGAATCGACTTTAATCTATAAAGTTAAAGCCGCTCAAGCTACACACCCAGAGCTGATATTCTGTGAAGAAGAAGGTTCAAGAGGGCGTTATTCTAGAAGCAAGATACGACGAAGAGAGGAAATCTCAACCCTCGATTTAATTGGCCCATTTGAAATCCTCGATGAAGTAGGAACTGTGGCCTATAGACTAGTTTTACCGCCAAGTATGTTGCGTGTTCAGAACATTTTTTTTTCGTATCGATGTTACGTAAATATGTGGACGACCTGAACCACATTATTAAATTAGAACTAAACGATATAGTAGAAGATTTAACGTATGAGGAGATACATGTTAAAATCTTGGATAAGAAGGATCGTATTCAACACTCAAAGGTTATACCTCAAGAGTTAGAATTTGAAGTGAAGTCAAGGTATCCTCACCTGTTCGGCATACCAGGTACGTACGTAAATTTCGAGGGCGAAATTCTATAAGGAGGGGAGATTGTGAGACCCCAAATTTTATGAATAAATATTTAATTTTCTTAAAATAATTTTTTAATATTATGGTGTGTGTTATAGTTGTGGGTAGTATTTATAAATTTTGAAAAGTATGCAACTTGTTATATTATATTCGATTGGTCGGGAAATATTCTTTTTGTCGGAGAATATTCGTACGACGGTAGAATCATTGGTGGACCCCACAACGAAATTATTGTCAAGTTGAGAAAACGACAAAAATATTTTATGAAAATAACGGCGGAAGTTTTACCGTTAATTGTTGAAACACCCGGTGTTAAAAGTACAGTAATACGCGTGGTTGCATAGTAGCACACGGTGTTAATTATTGATGCTTACGTGATAAGTCACTCAATTTTATTGGTATTATTAATGTAATAATACAGAAAAGCTTTTTATATAAAATAGAATACTTTTATAAAGTTATTCTATAAATAGAATATATTATACTCTATTATGCATATTGTTGCATAGTGTTTTGCATAGTAAAATCTTTTTATATAAAATAGAATACTTTTATAAAGTTATTCTATAAATAGAATATATTATATTTTATTATGCATAGTGTTGCATAGTACTGCGTAGTGTTTTACATAGTAAAATCTTTTTATATAAAATGTAATACTTTTATAAAGTTATTCATTTTATTAGATTATAAATATAATATATTATATTTTATTTAAAAGATTTTGCTTTAAATATGGACCGTCGATTAAAGTAAATCAATCGACCATTCATAAGTTAGTTACTTATCGCGATCTATTTTTCTATAAATTGAAGCTCATTCCTTCATTATTTTTTACGAATTCACCGAAACTCTAGAGAGATAAACTATAGAGAGAAAGAAGAAAAGTATTCTGCTACTTCACTACTCATATATCTAGTACTCTTCTTCTTAAGGTAGGGAATATTATTTGTTGTACTCGTAAGGGGTATTATTCTTTTGTATTCATGAAGAGAACTTATGTTATTCCATTCTTTATTATTCCGTTGAATAACTCAGATATCTGTGAGCTACCCTATACTTGGTGACATTCTTCTATTATTCCGCCTTTTATTATTCTATTGGAATATCCCGTTTTTGCATTTTATTTCTGTGGGACTGATTAAAATCTTATTATTACATTGGAATATCACTGTCATGCGTTTTACGCTGGGACCGGTTCCGCCTTTATTATTATTACATTGGAATATCTTGTGCATGCGTTTCTGCCGACTGATTCAATCCTTATTAGTATTCTATTGGAATAACCTGCCTACATCAATCACCGTATACATGGTGATTTCATTTTATTCCATTCTTTATTATTCGTTTGAACATCCTATCGGTGCAAATTTACTTTGACCTAGTTCCGTTATTATTATTCATTAGAATAACTTTGCCTATGTGTAAGTCTGCGCATGCATGGTGATTTCTTTTGTTATTCCATTCTTTATTATACTCAACAAGTTAAAGTTTTGGCTTTCTATACTCAAGTGAAATTAGTGGAATATCCTTGATATTTGCGCTTCATCCAAAGATCTTTCATGGAAATATTCTTCCGAGCATTCTTGAATTTTCTTGCATGAAAGCGATATCATGTTGACAATTTGACGTTATTGAGTTCGTGATAAATTAACTTATAAATCTTTAAAATTTATTCTTGAACTTGTTTTTTGAATTCTTATATCATTGTCATCATCCTCATGTTTATATTATGTTGAAAGTCATCTACGTGGCACCAGTAGTGCATAGATGGACTTGGTATGATTATAATGAGGGATTATTCAAGATAATCGGAGGATGATGAATGTTACAAATGATGTTGAAAAAGTCCTCATTGGCCCGTAGTGCATTGATGGAAAGTTTTTGGTATGATTATGGCTATAGATTCTCTTCGGCCAAGGGTGCAAAGATGAATTGTTTTATGGCATGATCAGGACCGTTGATGATAACATGATTATCTTTGGCCCGTGGTGCATGGATAATTCGTGGTCGTGATAATAATGAATATCCTTGGCCGGTAGTGCATGGATAATTCATGGATGTGATATTAACGAATATCCTTGGCCGTAGTGCATGGGTGATTCGGTGATGTGGATTATTTATTAAGTTGAGTCTCAGCGATAAAAGTGATAAAAAAACCTTTTAAATCATAGAAGATAGTAGATTTTATTTTCTACTTGACTCTTCTAATGGATTGTTTGTTCCGCTGCAGTTAAACTTGATGTTTGTTATATTGTATTAGTTTAACACTATTGAAGGCTAACGATAATTTATTCTGTATTATCTTAGTCATAATATTTCTTACTGGGCTAGTTGAGCTCACCCCCTTTCTTTCATTGTTCTCTTCAGGAAATGAGAACGTAGCTGGGACTAGTCGGGGAACACAGTGATGGTCCTAGATGATAGCATTAGTAGTCCTCACTATTCTTTTAAATAGTGTGACAATAAATGTAATAAGGACTCCATTGAGTGTGGATATTGTCTAGATGACAATATTTGTATTCAAACTCACAGTTTATGTTTTGTCGTATTGTACACGACAGTTGTATTATTAAGTTGTATTTGAATTCTGTACCATGTATCTGGCGACTCAAGATGGGTGATGTATACCTAATTTTGTGGGCGTCACAGGTTGTACCTGCAACAATTGAATAATTTTTAATGTTTTGGATTCAGGAAAGGTGACGTGGGTTTTTGGTATGGCATGACCCACAAATCTATGAGAGGGAAAAGGTTTTCATAAATTATCTGAATAGGGAAAACAAGATTTTGCTGAATAAGGAGCTGAATAAATTTCCTACGGTTGAAAGGGCATCTAAATTGAAAGAATTGGTTCATGAGTTGAAGAAGTTGAAGTTAAATGGAGATGAAGTTTTTGTGACCCAAATTAAAGAAGTAGATTATTTGAATAGGAAGTTAATTGTTGTGTCATTATTAGTTACATTCATCTGTATTTCTTTTATGCTATTTACGTAGAAAAATGGTTAGCTGAATTGGTAGTGTTGTGAATTGTAATGTACTGCAATTTGAAATATGCAATTAACTCAATATAATTGTTGAAATTGGTTTATGGAGGTCCTTGTTTGAGCAGTTTTGTGTGTATCCTTGTGAATGAATTGTGCAAGTTTAATATGTGTTTTGAGGTTGCTTTGTGACTTGCAATGTTTCTTTTAACTCACTGTCAAAGAATTGTTAAATTAACTTGGTTAATAAAAGTCCTTTTTGTGTGTATCATTATGAATAAGTTGTGTAAGTGACTTATGTAAGACCCCAACTTTTATGAATAAAGATTTAGTTTTCTCTAAATGTTATTTTGAATAATAAGGTGTGGATTCGATATAATGTTATAGGTGTGGGTAATATTTATAAATTTTGCAAAGTAAGCAAGTTGTCATAAAATATTCGTTTGGTCGGGAAATATTCGTTTTATCAGGGAATATCCGTACGACAACACAATCATTGGTGGACCCCATAACAAAATTATTGTCGGATATAGAAAGCGACAGAAATAACCTTTTTATAAAAATAACGGCAAAATTTTTATCGTTAACTGTTGAAATACCCGGTGATAAAAGTACAATAATATGTGTGGTTGCACAGTAGCACACTGTATTGTACAGTATCTTTGATTATTGATGCTTACGTGAGAAGTCACTCAGTTTTATTCAATTATTGCAACAGTAGTTGATGTATAGTATCTCATATTATTGATTCAATTATTATCACAGTATCATCTGCATAATATTTTATATTATTAAATCAATAAATGAGACGACACAATTATTCATATTATTATTTGCATTATTGACAATGTCTAGAAAGTTCTGTCGAGGAAAGAGGTTTGGTCATCTAATTACGCGCCAATAAGGAGAAGTCCTTATCGGAAAGCCTCTTGTTTCCTGAGAATGACCTAGTTGTTAATATTGTGAGTTATGATATTAATGATGAATAATTATTGAAAGATTAAAAATGTGTTTAGTCAAGTGATTTGTGATAAATAAAAGGGATTTGTCATGAAGTATTTATAATAAATTTGGCTTATTACATGGACCCCCACTTACTCAGTTTTCAAAATCGTCGGTAGAAAGTTATATACGTTTTTGTTTTATATTGCATAGTGTTGCATAGTAAAATTAAAATTTTTGTTAAATTTTTTTGTGACTGCGCCCATGAGTCTTCGTTTGTTCACCCGTGATTTTCTAATTCAAATAGTACCATGCTATTCTCCTATAAATAGGATGCTTAGTTTATAAATGAAAATCACACCAGAATCAGAGAATTCTTCTTCTATAATATTTAGCATATTTCTTTTGAGTTGAAGGAAACTTTGAGTGTAGTAAATAGTGTAAGTTTTCTTCAAGAATATCCTCGCTATACAAGTCGGAATTACTCTCCTTTTAAGATAAGGGATATTAGTTCCATTCAATATTAGTAAGAAATAATATTTTCTTCGATACTCTATAGTATGTAAGTAATATTATTTCGTTTCATATTCCCAATTCTACATTTATTTTGATAAGTATTGCTTCCATACTCCTTGAAATTAGTAGAATATCATTAAAATTTGCGCTTCATCTAGTATCGTTTCACTGAAATATTTTTCTGAACATTCTTGTTAAATTTTAAACTTTTCATGCCCGGGTACTATTCACGGGGTACTATTCATACATACAGTACTATTCATATATACGGTAGTATTCACAGGGTACTATTCACTCGGGTACTATTCACCCAAGGTACTATTCACACTAAAATTGATTTCTTTTATGTCCAAATTATTTTTGATAGATGAATATTATTCTTGAATTTTACTCTACAAATTAGTTATCATGTTGATAATTTGGACATTCTTAAACTCTGGATAAATTAAATTAAAAATATTTAATATTTATCCTTGATCTCACTTGATTGAATTCTTATATCATTGTCATCATCCCCATACTTATATTGCGGTGAAAGTCATATTTGGCCCATAGTGCATAAATAGACAATTGATTGATATGATTATGACCACGAATTATGTATCGATATAATCATGACCTGTAATGTTACAAATGATGTGGTAAAAGTCCTCATTGGCCCGTAGTGCATTATTGGACAGTTGTTTGGCATGATCATGACCACTGGTGATAATAACAAATATCATTTCCTCATTGACCCATAGTGCATGGATGATTTGTGTTTATTTTCATTCAATATTCGTAAGGAATATTATTTTCATTCAATATTCGTAAGGAATATTATTTTCATTCAATATTCGTAAGGAATATTATTTTCGTTCAACAGTTGTAAGGGATGTTATTTTTGTTCAATATTTGTAAGAAATAATATTTTCTTCCATACTCTGTAATATGTAAGCAATATTATTTCGTTTCAAATTTTGAATTCTACACTCATTTTGTTAAGTTTTGGCTTCTATACTCCATGAAATTAGTAGAATATCCTTGATATTTGCGCTTTATCCAATATCTTTTCATAAAAATATTATTCTGAGCATTCTTAATAAGTTTTAACCTTTTCATGTCGGAGTACTATTCATGGAGTACTATCACAAAGTACTATTCACGTGGTACTATTCACTCGGGGTACTATTCATGATAAAAATTAATTTTTTTTCGGTCCAAATCATTTTTGATACATTATTATTCTTGAATTTTACTCCACAAAGCAGTATCATGTTAATAATTTAGATATTCTTGAATTCTGGATAAATTAAATTATAAAATCTTTAATATTTATCCTTGATCTCGTTTGATTAAATTTTTATATCATTGTCATCATCCTCATTTTTATATTGTGATGAAAGTCATCTTCGGCCAAGGGTGCAAAAATGAACTGTTGATTGGTATAATTATGACCAGAGATTATTAGGTGTAATCATGACATGTAATGTTACAAGTGATGTGGATTATTAAGCTGTGTCTCTACGACAGTTATTGGTATGATCATGATCATGATCATGCGTTCTCTTCGGCCAAGGGTGCAAAGATGAATTGTTGTTTGGCATGTTCATGACCATTGGTGAAAACACGAATATCCTTGGCCCGTAGTGCATAAATAATTTGTGGTCGTGATACTAATGAATATCATTGGCCTGTAGTGACTTATGTAAGACCCCAACTTTTTATGAATAAAGATTTAATTTACTCTAAATTTTATTTTGAATAATAAGGTGTGGATTTGATATAATGTTATAGTTGTGGGTAATATTTATAAATTTTGAAAAATAAGCAAGTTGTCATAAAATATTTGTTTGGTCGGAGAATATTCGTTTTATCAGGGAATATTCGTACGACGACACAATCATTGGTGGACCCCACAACAGAATTACTATCGGATATAGAAAGCGACAAAAATAACCTTTTTATAAAAATAACGGCAAAACTTTTACCGTTAACTGTTGAAATACCCGGTGATAAAAGTACAATAATACGCGTGGTTGTACAGTGGCACACGGTATTATACAATATCTTTGATTATTGATGCTTACGTGAGAAGTCACTCAGTTTTATTTAATTATTGCAACAGTAGTTGATGCATAGTATCTCATATTATTGATTCAATTATTGTCATAGTGTCATCTGCACAATATTTTATATTATTAAATCAATAAATGAGACGACATAGTTATTCATATTATTATTTGCATTATTGACAATGTCTAGAAAGTTCTATCGAGGAAATGGGTTTGGTCATCTAATTGCGCGCCAATAAGGAGAAGTCCTTATCGGAAATCCCCTTCTTTCCTGGAAATGATCTGTTTATTAATATTGTGAGTTATAATATTATTGATGAATAATTGTTGAAAGATTAAAAATGTGGTTAGTCAAGTGATTTGTGATAAATAAAAGGGGTTTGTCATGAAGTATTTTTTTTTATAAATTTGGCTTATTACATGGACCCCCACTTACTCATTTTTCAAAATCGTCGGTAGAAAGTTATCTCAGTTTTTGTTTTATATTGCATAGTACTGCATAGTGTTGGATAGTACTGCATAGTGTTACATAGTACTGCATAGTATTTGCATAGTGTTGCATAGTGAAAATAAATTAAGAAAATTAGATTTTCGCCGTCTGCGCCCGTGACACTTTTCCTGTGCAGTCCGTGATTATTTCCTAAATAGTATCTTGCCATTCTCCTATAAATAGGATACTTAGTTTAGAAATAAAAATCACACCAGAATCAAAGAATTCTTCTTCTATAATATCGAGCGTATTTCTTTTGAGTTTAAGAAAACTTTGAGTGTAGCAAGTAGTGCAAATTTTCTTCAAGAATATCTCCACTATACCAGTCGAAATTACTCTCTTTTAAAGGTAAAGGGTATTATTTATTCATATTCGTAAGAGATGTTATTTTTCGTATTCGAAAGGAATATTATTTTTGTTCAATATTCGTAAAGAATATTATTTTCGTTCAATATTTTTAAGGGATATTGTCTTCGTTCAATATTCGTAAGGAATATTATTTTCGTTCAATATTCATAAGGGATATTATTTTGTTCAGTATTCGTAAGAAATAATATTTTCTTTCATAATCTGTAGTATGTACTTAATATTATTTCGTTCCATATTCCTAATTCTACACTTATTTTGATAAGTATTGCTTCTATACACCTTGAAATTAGTTGAAAATCCTTAAAATTTGCGCTTCATCTAGTATCGTTTCACTGAAATATTTTTTTTGGACATTCTTGTTAAATTTTAATCTTTTCATGACAGAGTACTATTTATACATACAACACTATTCATACATACGACACTATTCATACATACGTTACTATTTATACATACGGTACTATTCACGGGGTACTATTCACAAAATACAATTCACGGGGTACTATTCACCCGGGTTACTATTCACGAAAAAATAATTAATTTCTTTTCTGTCCAAATTATTTTTGATACATGAATATAATTCTTGAATTTTACTCCACAAAATAGTTATCATGTTAACAATTTGGACATTCTTAAACTCTGGATAAATTTAATTATAAATCTTTAAAATTTATCCTTGATCTCACTTAATTGAATTTTTATATCATTGTCATCATCTGCATGCTTATATTGTGATGAAAGTCATCTTTGGCTCGTAGTGCATAGATGGACTGTTGATTGGTATGATTATGACCAAGAATTATGTATCGATATAATCATGACCTGTAATGTTACAAATGATGTTGTAAAAGTTCTCACTGGCCCGTAGTGCATTGATGGATAATTGTTTGGCATGATCATGACAATTGGTGATACTAATGAATATCCTTGGCTTGTAGTGCATGGATAATTCGATGATGTGGATATACTAATGAATATCCTTGGCCTGTAGTGCATGAATGATTCGTGGATGTAATACTAATGAATATCCTTGGCCCATAGTGCATGGATAATTCGGTGATGTGGATTATTTATTGAGATGTGTTATAGAGATAAAATATTGATGATGAACTTTTAAATCATAGAAGATAGTAGACATCATGGTCTACTTGACTCTGAACACAAGCAACGGTAGGGCCGGCCCAAACAGTAAAGACCATCAACAGTAGGCCAAAATGGCCCTTTTTGGTGGGTGAAATTAAGTAACTTGTGGGTCTTGTTGGTAGAAACTACCACCATGAACTTTTCTTTTTAAAACCACAGACATCACAAGTTTCACAATAATATTTTAATTGTAATCAATCATTCTTTCATGTCTCCACTTTCTAGGGAAAGTTTAGTTGTTGTAACATATTACAATTTAGTATTTACATACAATGATTGATAAATGATAAAGACATAAAGTACAGTAGTACACATTCAAATTTCACATCCAAGACACTGAAGACAGTAACTCAGGCAATCAGCAAGACTATTAATTTCACCATCAAGGCATCAATATAAATAAGCTCCAAAGAATAGCTTGACATCCTGTACAAAAAAAATTCATAAATGTGTCATTAACTCATTATATATGGAGTATGGACCATCTTAATTCATCCATTTAGCCACAATCAACAAAATAAAGCTAAAAACTAAGCATTAGCATGTGACTACTAGGGCTATAATAAGAAGAAAACATGGGGGCCTGATCAAGAAAAAGTTCAGCAGAAGCTCTCAACAAATCTCAGTAGTCCCAAACATAACATCATCCATTTGTTGATTATGCTTAATTGCAGTAACATCAACTGAACTAGTCTTCTTGCTCCTTTACTTTCTTCACAAAACAAGGACAAGTTAAAACAAGCAAAAAGAAATCCCAAAGACTGATCCAATTACTATCCCAAAGAATGGCGATGGCACAACCAGATAACCCCCATGAAGTCATCTTGTCCAAAGAATGGCGGTGAGGCAATCATACTCCAATTCATAGTACTACTGTTCTTTTCCAACCACTGGAAGGAAACAGGCCTAATCATACTCCAATTCAAATGTAAATCACAATGCTATTTAACAAAGCATTCAATTCTAAATTCTTACTACACAATTACAACACACGATTACCTTTTCTTAGTACTTGAAAAATCAGAGAAATAGTCCATAAAAAATAAAGAAATAGTCCATAAAAAATAAAGTACTTACTAGTGAGTAATGTCTAGTCACTCCTTGTAATTTCACCCATGTTAGAACCCTTTGACTCTTGACTTGCAACTAGCGGTACCAAAAGTTGGTCGTCCGTTAGCCCATCATCTACATTAAAAATGCCAATTTAAAATATCATTAGTTCAATACCCAAAATTATACTAAAAAGCTACAATTAAACTATTAAAGTAACAATATTTATAATGAGAACAAACCTTGTAGTCCATATCCACAAATCCAATTACGTCCACAAATTAATGCTTGTGCATTATCTGGTAGAAGCGAACTACGATATTTTGTGAGAACTTTTGCTCCAATGCTAAAGGTCGACTCCGAAGCAACCGTTGTAATTGGAATTGATAAGATATCATATGCCATATTCGCTAGTATTGGATATCTATAATAACACAATATTTAAAAGTACTAAATAGTCATTAGTCATGTATAAAATAAAGGTATAAAACTAGAATAAAAAATAAGGATTGGGTACCTCTCAGAAAATTTTTTCTATTCTTCTAGAATATTAAAAGAAGATTTGTTAGTGACGATTTTCTCCTCTAAGTATTGTTCCAATTCTGTTCTTGTTGATGTAGTACCTTGCACTTCCCTCACAAACTCCTATTTAAAATTTTAAGTTTCAAAAGTTCATCAACATAAATATGCAATACAGATAAATATGCAAAAAATTAAAAACTTTATAATACATGAAAAGTGAAAACTTTACTTACATCAAACTCATCATCACTATGTTCGCCCATGTTAGTGGTAGCAATAGTTGAAGTCCTTACACCATCTTGAGGTTGTTGTGAACCATCTTTTGACAACTCCATTGCATATTCCATGAACAAAGATTTCATAGCATCCACAATTTTGTCCACTTTTCTATTTATAACATACTCATCCACCTCAAATTTTTTCAATTTAAATTTGACAAATTGCACCTAATACCTTGGATCAAGAATAGTAGCTATGGACAAGATAACAATATAGTCGTTCCAATATTTGTCAAACTTTGGCAACATCTCATTTGCCATGTTTCTAATTACCTCAATCTCACAAGACTTATTAAACATCAAAAGTTCTTTTATCCTCAACACATGTAAGAAATACAGATTTGCTGTTGGATAACTCGTTCCCGAAAAAAGTTATGTAATTTTCCAAAATGGTTTCAAAATATAGGTTTCTAACTCAATATGGACAAGTTGTGTAAGATGATTCAACCACTATCAAAGAATACATCTTTAAATTTCCACTACATCATCCATTAGTCATCCAAATGGACAACAACATGTAATGTAGACTTTAATAACCTACCATCGGATCCCTTAATATATTTGATGATTCTCTAATTTTGACCTCTCTTTCAAATAGTTATGCATATTGCTTCAAATTTATTTTATCCCTATAAATGAAGTGACTAAATTTTCTATTAAGCATTTTTCTTCATATCTAATTTTGAGTCACATTTGATTAACTAATCCGGAACATGACTTTTCATGTGCATGCAAATTTCTAGTCCTATGAGAACTACCACCATCTCCAATAGCATAACTTTTTGTGCATGTTTTACAATATGCTCTTAACTTTTTGGTTGAAGGATCTACCTTTTTTTCATATTTATTCCAAAATGAACTTTCTTCCCTTCGTTTTCTCTTCGAATTGTTAATAGGTTGTGTCAAATTGTCCGAGCTTTCAACTCCCCCATCAATCAAATCAATTGTTACACGATCCCGTCGATCCATAAGAACTCTACAAACAAAAAGATTATTTGTAAGTGAATAAGGTAATTCAGTAACACACTTCGATTATTTGTCTATAAAATCTTATTTATCAACACAAATATCAGCAGTTCAGCACTTAGCAATGTGCTAGTGTCATATCACATTTCATTTTGAATAATTTTGAAAAGCATGAATTGAAGAAACATACTAAAAATGGTCTATCTACAATGTTATGCTCTTCAAGAGCTTTACTTGTCTGTGTAACTGCATATATATCAAATACCCACCACAAGTCCATAAGTTTTGAAATTTCGACCAAACACTGAAACACAGTAGCACTAAAGCAAAATCTGGTTCTCAAATAACCTGGTCAAAACTGCCATGCCATCCCAAAAATAAAAAAATAATAATTTGCTTCACACATCGAAAATTAAGAAATTGCAGAAATTTAGTAACCCCAACAAAAGATTTGAAACAAAAGAAATTACGTAAATTGCTTTCTAGTTTTGCAAAATTGCAGGGTTTTACCAAAATTGAAGAAATTTAGTAACCCCAACAAAAGAAATTACAGAAATTGCTTCTCTTCTTCGCCGAAATTGCAGGGTTTTACCAAAATTGAAGAAATTTACTAACCCCAAACTGAAAACATACTGAAAACAAAAACAGAAGTGTAGCAGAAAGCCAGAAACAAACTAAAAAGTAAAAATAAAAATAGAACATAGCAGTGTCGATCGATCGAAGTGTAGAGAAGAAGAAGCTACCTGTAGGGAAGAACCGAACTGTAGCAGTGTCGATCGATCTCGCCTCTCACTCTCTTTATTGAAGCTACCTGTAGCAGTGTCGATCGATCGTTGTCTCTCACTTTGGACTTTCGTCTGAGTCATCTTCGATCTCACCTCTCGCCCTCTCGGTCTATTTCTTGCTTCTCACTTTTATCAGTATTCAATAGAAGTGTAGAAGTATAGATCAGAAAATTGAAATCTAGAAATTAGAATAAGGGCATAAAGTGTAAGGGTAAGGCCATAAGGGTTAGCCACTTAGCCAGTACTCACTACTCAAGAGTAGCCTTAGCCCGCTGAAGCAAATCGTAATAAGGGTTTTTAAAATGACCAAGGTGCTGGGCGCCTACTGAGTTGTCGTTATTGGGCCTCGCCAAAGGCCCAGATTTAAATGGGCTAAAAAAATGAAGCCCATAGCCCACTTTTTAACAGGTGGGCTGGCCCGGCCCGTGGGCCTGGGCCGATTTTCCAGGTCTACTTGACTCTTCAAATGGATTGCTTGTTCCGCTGCAGTTAAACTTGTTATCTATTGTATTCTATCAATTTTTACACTGTTAAAGACTAAGGATAATTTATTCTACATTACCTTAGTCATAATATTCTTTACTGGGCTAGTTGAGATCACTCTTTTCTTTCATTGTTCTCTACAAGAAATGAGAATATAACTGGGACTAGTCGGGGAATGGAGTGATGGTCCAACATGTTGGCTATAGTAGTCCTCACTATTTTATAAAATAGTGTGATAATAATTGTAATGAGGACTCCATTTGAGTTTGGATATTGTCTACGAGACAATATTCGTGTTAAAACTCTCAGCTTACGTTTTGTCGTATTCTGCACGATAGTTTATAATTGTATAAATTAAGTTTGTATTTGAATTATATACCATATATTTGGCGACTCAGAATGGGTTGTGTAGACCTATTTTGTGTAGACCTATTTTAGGGGTGTCATAGTTGGTGTCAAAGCTTAGGGATATGATCCCTGGCTGAGATTTGAGGCTAGAACTAGAGGGGAGAGACGGGTAAATCCTTCGCTACTATGACCTACCTAAGCTTAATTATTATTTAATTGGTCGATCGGGATATAGGGATAATATGTGGCATGTCAATTAACCCTTATTTTGTGGCAGTGTTTGAAAATGGCATCTGAAAATTTTGAGATAAGCAATGGAGCACATGTGTAAGACCCCAACTTATTATAAATGAAATCAAAATTCCTCTATTTATTATTTTGAAATAGTAAGGGTTGATTTGATTAATGTGGTTAGTTATGGGTAAAATACACAAATATTTCAAATAAGCAAGTGGTTATAAAATATTTATTGTTATCGGGAAATATTCGTTTGGTCGTGGAATATTCTTACCGCTTAGAATATTCGCATTGCGACTTGCAGCAACCTTTTGTGTGGGCCTCATAAAGGAAAGCGATTGGATGAAGAAAACGACAAGTATAAGTTATTTATAAATAACGGCGTAGTTGTTATCGTTAATCTTTGTTGAAATACTAATGGTTAAAACATAAGTAGACACGATATTGCACCAATTATTGATTCTTACGTAAAGAAGGCGCTACTCAATAATTGTTACGAAGAATTACTGCTCAATATCTTATTTTATTGATTCAATAATTGTTACATTGATATTTTATATTATTGTTATTTCAATAATTGTCACAATAAAATATTTTCCATTATTAGAGCAATAATTCATATTATTTGAATAATATTATTAGATAGCATTATTGGCAATGTCTAGAAAGTTACATCAAAGAGAGGTTTGGTCACCTAATTGCGGCCATGAGAAGGAGAAATCCTTATTGAAAGCCCCTCTTTCTGAAAGCGGCACCGTTGCCCAGATTATGATTCTGTAATATTATTTGTGAATAATTAATTATTGATTTATATAATAAGAAAAATATTCATTTTATGTGGATATAGATGGAGAAAATTTTTAATGTGACAATTGTTGAAAATTAATATTTTATCTTTTTTTAATAAAATAATTCATTTAAATATATTATTATATTATTATAATAATGGTGATATTTTTACAATGAATGTGAGATATATGAATAAATGAGGAGGAAGAGTATTTTTGTTACTAAAAATGTTTAACACATGTTTTGTGTGTTGATGGATCCCATTTTTGACAAAAATTTGATTATAGCCTGCAAAATCGTCCGTATGTGGATTTCGGTCAATTTCTGTTTGGAATTTGGAAAAACTTTCTTCTGCAAAGTTGTAGAGAATTAAATTTCCTATGGAATGGACATAAGATTTGAATTTTTCTGATTAAATGACTATTTATTATGAATTATTGAAGTTCTGAAGTTCCGAAATAATTGATTTTTAGAGTTGAAAATGTTTTTTTTAAAGAAAAACGTTTTTTACACTTGGGTGGGCCCCACATGAGTGGTGAACATGTTAAATTCAGTTTTATTGGTGTGCGTAGGAAAATTTTTATATATATATATATATATAATATTTTATTAAATTTTATGCTTTGGTGTTCTAAGCAATTTTCTATAAATAGGGTGCTTAGGTTAGAATTGAAAATCACACCAGAAATTGGAATCTTCTTTCTCTATATTATCGAGCGTATTCTTATGAGTATTTTGATACTTTGAGTGTTGTTATACGGTGAAAGTTCCCTTCAGCACTATATCCAGTATTCCACTCAGAAGTACTGTCTTTTCGAGGTATTCCACTTTGAGTGTTGCTATACGGTGAAAGTTCCCTTTAGCACTATATCCAGTATTCCACTTAGAAGTACTGTCTTTTTGAGGTAAGAGATGTTATTTTTTTTATAAATGATATTATTTCTTTCAATATCATTATGCCGAAATATTGGTAAGATTTTTCTTGTGAAATTCTTGTCTTTTAGTGTCGGGGTTACTATTCACGTATACGACACTATTCACGAATACAACACTATTCACAGAAAAATTAAATTTTTATTTTTTGTCCTAAATATCTATTATGGATACTAGCTTTGATTGTATCCATGTTTTGATCATTCTTGAATTTTACTTCACTATGGTTATTGATAAAAGTATTTTTGAACTTGGATTGTTTAAAGTACGAATCCTTATTATTTGTTTTTTGTTTCATTGGATTCATTTTCTTTAAAATATATTTCTTCATCCTCTGTGACGCCCCCAAAATTAGGTATACATCACCCATCTTGGGTCGTCAAATACATGGTACAAAATTCAAATACAACTTACTAATACAACTATCGTGTACAATACGACAAAACATAACTGTGAGTTTGAATACAATTATTGTCTACTAAAGATTATACAAACTCAAAAGGAGTCCTCATTACAATTATTAACACACTATTTCACAGAATAGTGAGGACTACTAATGCTATCCTCTGGACCGTCACTCCGTTCCCCGACTAGTCCCTGCTATGTTCTCATTTCAAAAGAATAGTGAAAGAAAGGTGAGCTCAACTAGACCAAAGAAGAAATATTATGACTAAGATAATGCGAATAAATTATCGTTAGCCTTCAACAATGTTAAACCGATAAAATATAACAACATCAAGTTTAATCTGCGGTGGATCAAGCGATCCATTAAAAGAGTCAAGTAGAGAATAGAATCTACTATCTTTTATGATTTAAAAGTTTTTCACCACTTTTATCATTTGAGACTCGACAATAAATAATCCACATCATCCACCGCACTACTGACCAAGGATATTCATTAGGGTCACGACCACAAATTCCATGCACTACGGGCCAAGGATATTTGTGTATTCATCAATGGTCATGATCATACTAACAATCGTCCCATCAATGCACTACGAGCCAATGAGGACTTTTTACACATCATTTGTAACATTACGGTCATGATTACACATCGAATAATCCCAAGTCATAATCATACCAAGTCCATCCATGCTTTACAGGCCACAGATGACTTTCAAAAAAATATAAACATGAGGATGATGACAATGATATAAGAATTCAATAAAACAAGTTCAAGAATTA
Source organism: Panax quinquefolius (assembly GCA_020205615.1). Classification (NCBI taxonomy): domain Eukaryota; kingdom Viridiplantae; phylum Streptophyta; class Magnoliopsida; order Apiales; family Araliaceae; genus Panax; species Panax quinquefolius. Next base: position 33,123,813 of record CM035160.1, read on the forward strand.
AGTTATCCAGAACTAATAACGTCCAAATTGTCAACATGATCTTCGCTTTGTAGAGTAAAATTCAAGATTTCTCGAAGAATATTTCCATGAAAAATCTTTGGATGAAGCGCTTGAATATCAAGGATATTCCACTAATTTCATGGAGTATAGAAGTCAAAATTTTAACCAACCGAGAATAATAAGGAATGAAATAACAATGAAATCACCATGCATGCGGTATTGCGACAGCAGGTTATTCCAACAGAATAATAATAATGGAACCAGTCGGTGAAAATCACAATCGATGTGATGTTCCAACAGTAATAATAAAGAATGAAATAATAAAGATTTTAAATGTGTCCTACGTAAAACGCACGAACGGATGTTCCAACGGAATAATAAAGACGAATAATAAAAAACGAAACCAGTCCCACAGATAGCACAAACGAGGATGTTCCAACGGAATAATAAGGATGAATAATAAAGAATGTCACCATGTATAGGGTATTCAGCGTATACAAGTTATTCCAATGAATAATAAAGAAATGGAATAATGAAGTTCTCTTCTCAAAGACAAAAGAATAATATCCTTACTGTAGTAGAAAGCGAATATAAAAGTAGTTAAGTAGCATAATACTTTTCTTCTATCTCTCTATAGTCTCTCTCTATAGTTTCTCTCTTTAGAGTTCAAAGGAATTCGTAAGAAAATAATGAAGGAATGAGCTTCTATTTATAGGAAAATGGAATGCATAATAACTAATCCATGAAACGGTCGAGATTAATTTACTTTAATCGACAAATTCATAATTAAAGCAAAATCTTTTAAATAAAATATAATATATTCTATTTATAATCTAATAAAACGAATAACTTTATAAAAGATTTTATTATGCAAACACTATATCTGAGTGCACTATGTAAACACTATGCATAATAAAATATAATATATTCTAATTATTGTCTAATAAAATGATAACTTTATAAAAGTATTCTATTTTATATAAAAAGATTTTACTATCGCAAAACACTATCGCAGACATTTATGCAACACTATCATAATAGAATATAATATATTCTATTTATAGAATAACTTTATAAAAGTATTACATTTTATATAAAAAGATTTTCTGCTTTTATTATTTAATAATACCAATAAAACAAAAGCGAGTGACTTATCACATAAGCATCAATACCGTACTACTATGCAACCACGCCAGACATCGTCTTTTTACTTTTACTACTTAGTAGTAGTTCAAAGATTAATGGTAAAACTTTCGTAGTTATTTTCATAAAGTATTTTGTGTCATTTTCTCAATCCAACAATAATTACATTGTAGGGGTCCACCAATGATTGTGCCATCGCATTTAATATTTCTGTTTAAAACGAATATTCCCAGGCCAATCGAATATTATATGACAACTTGCATACTTTGCAAAATTTATAAATATTATCTACAACTATAACATTATATTAAATTCATTCCATAATATTCAAAAATGATAATTATAGAAAATTCATTTTTATTCAAAAAGTTGGGATCTTACGACCTCCCATTCTTAAGAAATTTTGCCCTCGAAATAAGGATGTCATCAATAAAGACGACCACAAAGTGATACAAATATTCCTTGAATACTCGGTTCATCATATCTATGAAGGCAGCAGGAGCATTAGTCAATCCAAAGGACATGACTAGGAATTCATAATGCCCGTCTTAGGGATTCCGAAAGCCGCTTTGGAATGTCATCGGTTACTAATCTTCAATTGGTGATATCTAGAACGAAGATCAATCTTTGAAAAGAATTTGGCTCCTTACAACCGTCAAACAATTCATCAATACGTGGCAATGGCTACCTATTTTGATGGTGACATGATTCAACTCCCGATAATCAATACAAAGTCGCATACTCCCATCTTTCTTCTTCACGAATAGAAACAGAGCACCCCAGGGAGAAGTACTAGGGCGAATAAAGCCAATGTCTAACAATTCCTGCGCAGCTGAGTCTTCAACTCCGAAGTTCAATAGAGCCATTCGATATGGGGCTTTGGAAATGGGTTTTGTACCGGGTTCAAGGTCGATACAAAATTCAATTTCACGCTCTAGGGGTAGGCTAGGAAGTTCTTCAGGGAATACGTCAGGAAATTCATTAACAATAGAAATATTATTCAAAACTGACGTATTTTTGTTTAGATCTGTGACATGAGCTAAGAAAGCTTGACATCCATTTTTTAATAAACGAATAGCTTTATGGCTTGAGATGACAGTGATTGATTTTAATGGTTTGGTTGCTTGAATTCGCATAATAGGTCGATTAGGAATATGAAAGCTAACAACCTTACGAAAACAATCAATTTTTACATGATGTGTAGTTAACCAATCAATGCCTAGAATCACATCAAATGTAAGTATTTTCAAAGAAATAAGATCGACAGGTAACGTGCAGGTACCGATTTGAATCAAACAAGACTTATAAACCGTGGATGTAATGAAGGTTTCTCCCAACGGGGTTTCAACAGATAAATCAAAATCCAATCTCTCCGGAGTCAAATTTAAACGTTGAGCGCAAGTAGGAGAAATGAAAGAGTGGGTAGAACCGATATCAAATAAAGTATAAACTTCGCTAGAGTTTATGATTAGCTTACCCATGATGACCTCGTTCGGGTTCGTTGCTTTCTGGGAGGTCACGACAAATGCTCTCCCTTGCACCACCGGCTTTGACTTTTCTAGGACGGCCTTTGGTGCCTCCATCCTAGCTGAACTTGTCTTCGGTGAACGACAAAATTGGGCTAGGTGACCTTCTCTTCCACAATTATAACACATTTTGGATGGCATCGCGCAATTTGGACTGATGTGTCCCTCCCCTCCGCATTTGAAGCATATGATAGGTGGTCTTTCTCCTTCCTTAACAACGGGTCTTTGGTCTTGACGTCTTTCCATCATCATTGAATCTCCTCTTCTTGAAATGTCCATTCTTATTGTTTTAGCCTCGATTACCACCGGCGGTTACCATTTATGGCCCGTTGATTCCTCCACGCTTTGTTGTCACCGCTCGATGATCGCTTCTCACCGGTATTATCATTTTGCTTGGTTGTTCTTCTCTTTTGGTTGACTCGTTATCGCGCTCCATAAACTGAGTCCTATTTACAACATCTGAATACAAACATAGTTTATGAGAAATAAGATGTTGACGTATCTACGGCTTCAAACCTCTTAAAAACATTCGTGCCATTCTCTCTTCATTATCCACCAAGTGGGACGCAAACCGGGATAACTCCGCAAATTTTGCCTCGTATTGCGACATGGTCATATTGTTTTGCTCCAATTTGATAAACTCCACCTCCTTCATGTGACGAATACTTTCGGGAAAGTATTTGTCGTTGAACAGCTCTTGGAACTTCTCTCAAGACATCTTCAGTACGGCAGGTTGAGTACGTTTTATCGATTTCCACCAGTAATCTGCCTCTCCGCGCAACATAAAGGCGGCAAAGGGAACCTTTTTCTCCTCGGAGCATCCCAAGACATCAAATATTTTGGTGATCTACTTTATCCATGCTTCCGCCATAAGTGGTTTTGGCTCTCCCTTAAACTCCAGTGGTCCCAGCTCCTTAAACTGTTTAGCGGTGACCGCCCGAGAGTTTCCAGTGTTTCCACCTACATTTTGGGCAGGAGCCACTCTCGCCTGCTGTTGCATGAATTTCATAAAGCCTCTGAACAATCCATCATTCATCATTTGGTCAGTGTTGTTGTTTGCATGAGGATTGTCGCCTTCCTGATGCACATTCTCCTGATTATTGATATGTGGAGACTCAACGGTCTCTTGTGCTCCATCTCTTATTCTCAACATTTTCAAATGTCATTTTCGACATCTTGCCACAAAATAAAGGTTAATTGACATGTAACATAATATCTCTAAACTCGACCAACCAATTTAAATACAAAATAAATTTAAGTAGGTCATATTAGCGAAGGAATTCCCGTCTCTCCCCTCTAGTTCTAGTCTCACATCTTAGCCGTGATCATATCCTAAGCTTTGATATTGTTGTGGCGCCCCAAAATTAGGTATACATCACCCATCTTGGGTCGTCGACACGTGATACAAAATTCAAATACAACTTACTAATACAACTCGCTGGTGTACAATACGACAAAAACATAACTGTGAGTTTGAATACAATTATTATCTACTAGAGATTATACAAACTCAAAAGGAGTCCTCATTACAATTATTAACACACTATTTCACGAGAATAATGTGAGGACTACTAATGCTATCCTCCTGGACCGTCACTCCGCTTCCCCGACTAGTCCCTCGCTATGTTCTCATTTCAAAGAGAACAAAGGAAAGAAAGGGTGAGCTCAACTAGCCCAATGAAGAAATATTATGACTAAGATAATGCGTAATAAATTATCGTTAGCCTTCAACAGTGTTAAACCGATAAAATATAACAACATCAAGTTTAAATGCAAATGGATCAAGCAATCCATTAAAAGAGTCAAGTAGAGAATAGAATCTACTATCTTTTATGATTTAAAAGTTTTTCACCACTTTTATCATTTGAGACTCGACTTTTAATAAATAATCCACATCATCCCCTTTTCTGACGGCCAATATTCATTAGGGTCACGACCACAAATTCCATGCACTACGGGCCAAGGATATTTTTATATTCATCGATGGTCATGATCATGCCAACAACTGTCCATCAATGCACTACGGGCCAATGAGAACTTTTAACACATCATTTGTAACATTACGGTCATGATTACACCGAATAATCCCTGGTCATATTCATACCAAGTCCATCCATGCTTTACAGGCCACATATGACTTTCAAAAAAAATATAAACATGAGGATGATGACAATGATATAAGAATTCAATAAAACAAGTTCAAGAATTAAGTTATTCAGGAACTAATAATGTCCAAATTGTCAACACGATCATTTGCTTTGTAGAGTAAAATTCAAGATTTCTCGTAAGAATATTTCCATGAAAAATATCGGATGAAAGCGCAAATATCAAGGATATTCCACTAATTTCATGGAGTATAGAAGTCAAAATTTTAACCAACCGAGAATAATAAGGAATGGAATAACAACGAAATCACCATGCATGCGATTACTTCACATAAAGCGAGTTATTCCAATGAATAATAATAATGGAACCAAAGTCGTGTGAAAATCACACCAATCGGATGTTCCAATGTAATAATAAAGAATTAAATAATAAAGAAGCGGAACCAGTCTCTTGCGTAAAAGCACGAGATGTGATGTTCCAACGTAATAATAAAGATAGAATAATAAAAAAGCGGAACCCGGTCCGTATAGATAAGATGTAGTATGTGGATGTTCCAACGAATAATAAAGACGAGAATAATAGAAGAATGTCACCACGTATAGGGTATTCTAGCATGATACTGAGTTATTCCAATGTAATAATAAAGAAATGGAAAAATGTAAGTTCTCTTCTCAAATACAAAAGAATAATATCTCTTACCGTAAAAGGAACTGAATATAAAAGTAGTTAAGTAGCAGAATACTTTTCTTCTATCTCTCTATAGTCTCTCTCTATATTTTCTCTCTCTAGAGTTCAGTGAAATCGTAAGAAAATAATGAAGGAATGAGCTTCTATTTATAGGAAAATAGAATGCATAAGTATTAATCCATGAACCAGTCCGTATTGATTTACTTTAATCGACGGTCCATAATTAAAAGCAAAATCTTTTAAATAAAATATAATATATTCTATTTATAATCTAATAAAACGAATAACTTTATAAAAGATTTTACTATGCAAAACACTATCTGAAGCACTATGCAAACACTATGCATAATAAAATATAATATATTCTAATTATTGTCTAATAAAATGTATAACTTTATAAAAGTATTCTATTTTATATAAAAAATTTTACTATGCAAAAATACTATGCAAACACTATACAACACTATCATAATAGAATATAATATATTCTATTTATAGAATAACTTTATAAAAGTATTTTTTTTATATAAAAAGATTTTCTCAGATTATTACATTAATAATACCAATAAAACAAAACCGAGTGACTTATCACATAAGCATCAATACCGTAGTACTACTATGCAACCACGCGTATTCATCGTATTTTTTTACTACTGAAAGTAGTTCAACAAGATTAATGGTATAACTTCCGCCGTTATTTTCATAAAGTATTTTTGTCGTTTTCTCGATCCGAAATGATAATTACATTATGGGTCCACCAATGATTGTGCCATCGTCATTTAATATTTCTGTTTAAAACGAATATTCCCCGACCAATCGAATATTATATGACAACTTGCATACTTTGCAAAATTTATAAATATTACCCACAACTATAACATTATATTAAATTTATTCCATAATATTCAAAAATGATAATTATAGAAAATTCATTTTTATTCAAAAAGTTGGGGTCTTACATCCTCAGTCCTAAATAATTATATTATTGAATATCTTTGGCCGGTAGTGCAAAGATGAATGATTTTCTGATGAATATCTTTGGCCCGTAGTGCAAAGATGAACAGGTGTTGAGATGAACATGACCAACTGATGAATATCTTTGGCCTGTAGTGCAAAGATGAATATTTGATTCAAGATGTATTATAAATCTTGTTTGATCCAAGTTGGCACCATCACATTACCTGTTGACCTTATCTCTTTAAATGTTACTTGCTTTTGATGTGATTTTAGGGATTGATTGGTTAACTACTTATCATGCCAAAATTGATTATTTTCGTAAGGTTGTTAGTTTTCATATTCTTAATCAACCTGTTATTCGAATTCAAGTAACTAAACCATTAAAATCAATCACTGTTATATCAAGCCATAAAGCCATTCGTTTATTAAAAAACAGATGTCAAGCTTTCTTAGCCCATGTTATGGATTTGAATAAAGACACGTTAGATTTGAATAATATTTCTGTTGTTAGTGACTTTCCTGAAGAACTTACCGGTCTACCCCCAGAACATGAAGTTGAATTCTTTATTGATCTAGAACATGGTACAAAGCCTATTTCTAAAACCCCATATCGAATGGCTCCTATTGAACTTCAGGAGTTAAAGGTCCAACTACAAGAGTTGTTGGACATCGGTTTCATTCGTCCTAGTACATCTCCATGGGGTGCTCCTATTTTATTTGTAAAGAAGAAAGACGGGAGTATGCGACTTTGTATTGACTACCGGGAATTAAACCATGTCACTATCAAGAATAGGTATCCGATACCTCGTATTGATGACTGTTTGACCAGCTTGCAAGGAGCACAATTCTTTTCAAAATCGATCTTAGCTTACGGATATCATCACCAAGATTAGAACCGAGGATATTCCAAAGACGCCTTGTAACTCCCTGCGGGCATTATGAATTCCTAGTCATGTCTTTTGGATTGACTAATGCTCCTGCGGCTTTCATGGATATGATGAACCAGAGTATTCAAGGAATATTTGGATCAGTTCGTTGTTGTCTTTATTGATGACATCCTCATATATTCCAAAAGTCGTGAAGATCATGAGCACCATTTGAAGCTGGTACTCCAAATGTAACACCCCCTTCCCGACAAGGAAAGGGAGGTCACGTGCAAAGCACAACAAACCTCAAAATAAGTAAACAGAGCACTAATAACTTCAAAATATTAATAGTGATATCCATCAATGAAGTACTAAATACAATTCTTCCACTATAGTTAAAATAACCAAAACCAAAAATCGAAATAACCTAGATGGTCAAGACAACCCTCTCACCACACTAGCCCTGAATCACCCTATGAACTGCTTAAGAAAAAACATAAAGCATGAGCGATTGCCTAGTACGGATATAGATATACAAAAGATATACAACTGATATACGAAAATAACTGAGACAAAATACTGAACAAAGCCTCAAGTGTAAATACTGACGAAAATATAATCTCCAAAGATCTGAATGAAATATATCTGAATCAACAGAATTGACGAAACCAATAGACAAATAAAAAATAACGAACTGAAGTAACTAACTCAATAAATTGAACTGAACAGAAACAAACAAAACTAATATGATAAAATAATAGGCTGAAACAAATGGCTGGGGTTATTTTATACCGATTGAGCTCAAAAATATATCTTGCCACACATGCAAGTCAAAACAATGCCACACAGGCAAATCAAATGATGCCACATAGGTAACCAAAATAATGCCACACAGGCACATCAAAACAATGCCACACAGGCAAGTCAAAATAATGCCACACAAGCGAATCACATATTGGACCGCGGATCCAAATGTATGCAAATCGGATAGGTGTGTTTGGCACAACATCACAAATCCACAGAACAAAAAACTAGGGTTAACCCATACGCCTCCCACAACAAAACACCAAAGGGCCCACTTCCTCCGGAGCCCAAACGGAGACGCCGTGGACTAATCACACCGCCACGCGAGAGAGTGTCGTACCTCTCGTAAAGGCATACATGCCTGTGGTACCCCAACAGGTGGTTATAGCTCAGGTATACCCTACAGTATATATTCTAACAAAAATACCATGTCACAACACATGCGACATAATACCAACAAAATGGTTCTATATGTACATGTTTAACTAAATCAAATTTAGTCACAAGGTCTCAAAAAGAAGGTAGCAACATGTACCGCTCTACAATTATCAAAAATAAATACTAAACATGATATCCTAATTCAAAAAGTACAAATACGAGTCCAATGTGTCAACTCCAAAATGAAACAAATATATGAATTTCACAAGAAATAATTATGTGAAATAACAACAGAATTTGAAACGAGGAACAAAACGAACAAATCAAATTTAGCAAAAGTATCGCTGAAAGAGTACGAAATCCGTACCTAATACTTCCAAACCATTTATAGCACACTCCACAAAATCTTACCCTCAAATGCCAACGATATCAAATACGAAACGTTATTCACCATCTAAACATATTCACCTCAAATTAAATATAATCCAACTCATAAACTCCAAAATAATTCGCAATTCATTCAAGGCACATTTAATCATCACCTTAAATCAATTATTAATACTCCAAAATTTATATACTAAGTATAACTCTTTAAATTCTTTCCGTTCAATTTAAATAATTTAATAAGATTTTATTACAATCCAATCATTAATAACATAATACTATTAAATTTATTATTAAAACTTTTATAACTATGTCCACAAAATTAATAAATTCAAATTAATGTACATAACTTCAATTGATTTATTAATTACATTATAAATTTCATGGCCAAAACTTTATTAACATATAATATATATATATATATATATATATATATATATATAAATAATGCGTCGTAAGTGGTCTATATATATATATATATATGAAAACTTTATTCCATTACAGTAACTTTCGTCCTTGCACCATGATAACAAATTTTTTTTTATATAAACAAAAACGTACCTTATACATATAATAATATACCTGGCAAACAAACAGTTTATATATACCCTACTCCCATCACTACTATTATATATATATATATATATATATATATATATATGTACACGATTTCCAATCAAACAATTTCAGCAGCAACTATCACCGCTATTTTGATACATACATATAATATTTATGAACAAATAAAGATTTTACCTCAATCAATTTTCCTTTTCTTTTCCTTTCATCTGGTATCAACAATTGTGAAAAAAATTCCAGCCGACTCCTACTTCTTAATTATTTCTTTTTCCCTCAGTCACGTATAAAGCATATGAGAGTCTAATTAGGTTTTACTTGTTTATTTATATATCTTATTGTGTCTCCTAATTTTAATAGAATTTTAATATTATCCAAATACAAAATAGACCCAATTAGTATAAAAGCCCAAATTAATGTAATCACATACTTATTATAGTTCACACAAATTTAATACAATTTGACCCAAACATAAGAAAAGCCCAATTGAAAAATGGATTTAAATATTATTTATTTATTTTATTTATTTATTATTTTTTTTACTGGGTATTACATCGCCTACCCCTTAAAAAGGATTCCGTCCCCGGAATCAAAAGAATGAACGTACCTAATTATCAAAAGATGCGGATACTCCGCTTGAATAGACTCCTCTATCTCCCAAGTAGCTTCCCGCTCCAAATGATTTTAGCACAAGACTTTAACAAAAGGAATTATCTTCCTCAATTTTTAATTTAATCAGTTATTTAATTATCTACTAAAAGAATTTAATTTTTCCAAACAAAACAAGAAAGAAAAAAGGAAACAAAATCACTTACATTTTCCAATTTAAATACAATTGTATAAGATAAAATTAATTAATATTAAATTTTTTTAATTAAAAATATGGGTTATTACATTTTTCACCCCTTAAAAATAATTTCGTCCTCGGAATTCAACTAACTTACAAAGGAAAATATTTTTATTTAAATTACATAATTATTCCTAATTTTTAGTTAAGGCCTTGTTGTACCGCCATTTATAACGATCAACGCGCGAATAAGTCATCTCGGTCACGTAAATATCAATGTACTTGTAAAAGATTAAATACATTCTTGTGTCAAGCCTTGGTAAGGTTCTTTGTAAGACTCCGAATTTTATGAAATAAAAGTATTCAATTTTTCTTATAATTACTATTCAGTAAATGGTTAAATTGATAAAAGTTAAAGTTAAGGGTGATATATGAAATTTTTCAAAATACACAAAATGGTTATAAAATATTCATTGTTGTTGGGAATATTAGTTTAGTAGTGGAATATTCTTTTTGTCGGGGAATATTAAATGCGGCAGCAGTGCCTATTTATGGGCCCCATAATGAATAACCGCTTGGATGAAGAAAACGACAAAATTAAGTTTTTTATAAATAATGGCGTAATCGTTACTGAATTAACACTGTTTGGAATATCCCATGGTTAAAATACGAATAATAAGCGTGTTTGCATGAAATGGCACGGTTTTACATAGTATTTTTTGAATTATTGATCCTTACATAAGAATGCACTACTCAATAATTGTTAAAGTAATTCTTGTTCATATATTTTATTTTATTGATTCAATAATTCTTTGCGTTTATATTTTATATTATTGTTGTTTGATAATTATCATTGCATGAATATTTCTCATTATCGGATCAATAATTCATATTATTTGAATAATATTATTAGATAGCATTATTGGCAATGTCTAGAAAGTTACATCGAGGAGAGGTTTGGTCACCTAATTGCGTGCGATGGAGAAATTCTTATTGGAAAGCCCTTAACTTTTTCTTGGGAGCATTTTGGTTGTCATAATTGTGATTACATAATATTATTTGTGAATAATTAATTATTGATTTATATGATAAGGAAATATTTATTTGATGTGGATATAAATGATGGATTTATTTATGTGGTTATAAATGAAGGAATTAATGTTGAGGTATTTTATCGATATTTTTGTTTGGAATGAAGGTATTAAAAATTAAACCGGTGTTTTTGAGATATATTAAGTGAGTTATAATTTTTAATCCGACCGTTGGATTGTTGTAATTTTTGGATATGTTATACATATATAAGTTGAGTATATGTCCACAAATTTTGAACCGTTAAAATTTAACGTATGATTTGTTATAAATTTTAAGAGGTGACTGATTCAAAAATTAGGTTTATAAATGATTTTGGTGGAAAATTCTAAAATTGAGTGGGCCCCACTTGTGGTTGGTGAAGAAATGTGCTGAATTTTATTTCACATGTGGTGGGTGGGATTAGTAGTAGGTAAAGCCATCAGGTTGCAGGTCAAGTCTGCAAAAATTTTCCTATAAATAGAGGGCTAAGTTAGAATTGAAAATCACACCAGAAACATAAGCTTTCTCTCTTTCTCTCTCTAGATTATTGAGTGTATTTTTTGAGTATTTAGATACTTGGTGAGTTGATATTCATCAGTGCAAGTTTTCTTCAGCGTCATATCCGATATCTAGTCAGAAGTGCTGCTCTTTGAGGTAAGGGATTGTAAGAGATTGTAAGGGATTGTAAGGAATGTTATTTTCTTCATAATGATGTTATTATTTCAATATCATTATACTGCAATATTGGTATGGATTTTATTATCGAATTTCTACCTTTTTGTGTCAGGGTTACTATTCACGTATATATTCTTTATTCACGTATACTGTCTTATTCACGATATCGACCTTTATTTATGTATGTGGCACTATTTATGTATATGACATTATTTACGTGTACGATCTTATGTACAAATCTGAGTACTATTCATGAGTTACTTATTCAGAGTTACTATTCACGAAAGTTACTATTCATGAGTTACTATTCACGAGTTACTATTCACGAGTTACTATTCATGAGTTACTATTCACGAGTTACTATTCATGAGTTACTATTCACAATAAAATTGGTTTCTTTTTCTGACCAAATTATCGTTGATTTATGAATCTTACTCTTGAAATTAAATCCATGTTTTGATGTTATTGTTTTTATTATCATATATATCATTTTTATAATCTTGGTGAAGAAATTTGTCTTTGACTTAAGTGTAAAGATGGGTATATTATTGGTATAATCATGACTATGGGTTCTCTTTGGCCAGTAGTGAAAAGATGAATTGTGACTAGTATGATCATGACCATTGAATTTATAATTGAATATTTTTAACTTAAGTGCAAAGGTGAATTGATCAACATGGTTATAATTATGGTTTATATAGATTTTGAAATGATTATATATTTATTTGAGATATGAATATCTTTAGTCATAGTCTGAAAGATGATCTGTTGTTGAATATCTTTGGCCAGTAGTGCAAAGATGACTGTTGTTGAATATCTTTGGCACAGTAGTGCAAAGATGAATCTGTTGACGAATATCTTTGGCCCGTAGTGCAAAGATGAATTTATTAGTATGATTATGAGCAGGCTGTGATTTGGTATAACCATGATCTTTGATGTTTGAGTAAAGACGGTGATGAAAATTATCTTTGTCTTGGATGCGAAGAGAATTTAGAATTACAATTATGATTATGAGTTATTCATATAATTGTGGAAAGGAACTGTTGATTGATGTTACGAGGATAAAACATTGTTGGTGGACTTTTAACATGGAGAAGATAATAGGCTTGTATTATCTATTTGACTCTTCTAATGGATTGCTTCGTTCATTTGCAACTATGGTTGAAATTTTAATCATCTACCATATGTTCTAAATCTACGATTTGTTATTGATGAAGGCTATTGATAATTTAATTATCTTTAGTCATGATATTTTTCTTGAGCTAGTTGTGCTCAACCTTTTGCTTCACAATTCCTTTCGGGTAATAAAAGTGTATTTGGGTCAATGGGTAACAAGGAATACAACGGTGGTCTCTAGCTGTGGAGTTCTCCCTAAACAGTATAAACAAGTGTGTTGTATACATCTTTTAGTAGTTATATTTGGTGAATCATATAGGGAGAGGCCAAACCAACGTTGGAAGGGTGTTTTGCCACTATCATACAAGATGTCTAATGACATCTGACCTCGTGTCATCATAAGATGGGGTTGTGCTCATCCACTTGCTGAGTATATTTACAAGCACTACCTATATAATCTTGGTGTTTGTTTGAAGTATAATTCTCAATTTGAGACAGTGAAGATAATGATAAGTCAAGAGAAGACTCACCATTGGGAAGAATATGATAGTAATCTTCTCGTTTTTCTTTAGGGGTCTATTAAATTGACCAGGATAATTACGTGGCCATATGATATCTATCATAACCTAGAAGCATGGCCTCCCATGTACGAATATTTCCTTGAGCACTTCCCAAAGATTTTAATTTCTAAAATAGTTTTTGACTATACCTTTATGTAAGGTGTCATTGTGACGTGCTATCCAATGTTGGGATAAGAGTCACAGTTGGTATATATTTATATCCAAACTCACACCATATGTGTTGTTGTATTTTGCATAACAATTATTGTAATAAAGTTGTAGTTATTTTCTGTACCATGTATTTGGCGACTCAGAATAGGTTGGATGGAATGGACCAATTTTGGGGGCGTCACATTTGGTATCAGAGCTTAGGGATATGGTCTCTGGCGGAGATCGGAGAATATAACTAGGAGGGGAGAGATGAGTAAATCCTTCGCTAGTGTGTCCTACCTAAGCTTATTTGTTGGTCAATCATAATATCGGGATATTATGTGATATATTAATTTATTCAAATAACCCTTGTTTTGAAGTTGTATTCTAGAATGATATCTGAAATACGAGGAGATGAAAGCAATGGAGAAATCATGATGGCGAGGAAAGATGAAATCGAAATGAAAGCGAGTATTCTCAACTCTTTGAAATACCGAATACGTAAATTTTGGGGACGAAATTTCATAAGGAGGGGAGATTGTAAGACCCCGAATTTTATGAAATAAAAGTATTCAATTTTTCTTATAATTACTATTCAAGAAATGGTTAAATTGATAAAAGTTAAAGTTAAAAGGTGATATATGAATTTTTTTCAAAATACACAAGTGGTTATAAAATATTCATTGTTGTTAGGGAATATTCGTTTGGTCGTGGAATATTCTTTACGTTGGGAATATTAAATGCACGACAGTAGCGACCGTTTGTGGGCCCATATAAGAATAAGCCGCTGACGGAAGAAAAGCGACAAAATTAAGTTTTTATAAATAACGGCGTAATCGTTCACAGATTAACAACGTTGGAATACCCGATTGGTTAATGTGGCGCCCCAAAAATAGGTATACATCACCCATTCGAGTTGTCGATACATGAGTATGCGAAACAACTACAACTTTATTATTACAACGATGAAAGCTGTGAGTTTAAATACAAATATTATCTTCTGAGACAATATCTATACTCAAATAAATCCTCATCACATTTATTGATAAATTATTTTACAAAATGGTGAGGACTACTAAACAATCCTTTCTAAAACCTTCATTCCATACCCCGGGCTAAATCTTTTCATATATTAGCGCCTCCCGAGAAAAATGGAACAAAAAGGAAAAAGGTGAGCTCAACTAGCTCGAGAAAGAATATTATGACTAAGATAATATACAACAAATTACCGTTAGTCTTGACGAGGGAAAAATTTAATAGAATCTGATAGACAACAAATTTTAAATCAATACTCATGAATAAAATAATAATTCATTAGAAGAGTTAAGTAGAGAATGCAAACTACTATCTTCTATGTATGAATTTAAAAGTTCATCGTCTATCTTTTATCCTGTAACATCAATCAATATACATCCGAAATCAAATATTCATCTTTGCACTTCTGGGCCAAAGATATTCATCGATTAGTCATGTATTCATTTAAACACTGTTCATCTTTGCACTTCACGGCCAAAGATATTCTTGAAAAATCATTCATCTTTGCTTTCTACGGCCAAAAGATATTCTTAAGAAATCATTCATCTCTTTGCCTTCTGAGTGCCAAAGATATTCCATAATATCATCATTTAAGGCGAGGATGATGAAAAATATTTTTTTTTTAGAAACGAATCCAATGAAACAAAATGACAAGGATTAAGGATTAAGGATTAGTACTTTGTTTTATCCATGTCCAACAATACCTCAAAAATAATCATAGTGGTGTAAAATTCAAGAATGATCAAAACATGGATCTGATCAAAGCTAGTATCCGAATAGATATTTTGGACAAAAAGAAGAAATTTTATTTTTAGGTGAATAGTCTAGAGTATCGTGAATAGTCAGAGTATCGTGAATAGTAACTCCAGACACAAAAAGATAGAAATTCCACAAAAAACATCTTCACGCTTCATGAATAGTACTTGCGTGAATAGTAACTTCGTGAATAGTAACTCATGAATAGTAACTTCGTGAATAGTAACCCCAGACATGAAAAAGTTCCAAATTTGATAAAAAGTTCCAACCAATATTTGAAAGATAATGATATTGAAGAAATAATATCATTTGAGAAGAAAATAACATCCCTTACCTCGAAGAATCGATTACTTGGAAGGAAAGATCGGAAGTGATCTTTGAATGAAACTTATCTTGAGCAATGAACTCTCAAAGTATCTAAATACTCACAAAATACGCCTCGATAATATAGAGAGAAAAGAGAAAACTTTGTTTACGGTGTGATTTTCAATTCTAACTTAGCCCTCTATTTATAGGAAAATGTTAGCCGTAAAAGCGACTTGACACAACTACACGATGGCTTTACACCTACTATTGCCACCCACCACATTTGAAATAAAATTCAGCACATTTCTTCACCAACCACAAGTGGGGCCCACTCAATTCTAGAATTTTTCACCAAAATCAATTATAACCCTACTTTCCGAATCAAACACCTCTTAAAATTTATAACAAATCATTCGTTCATTTTTAACGGTTCAAAATTTGTAGACATATACTCAACTTATATATGTATAACATACCCAAAAATTACCACAATCCAACGGTCGGATTAAAAATTATAACCCCCGCAATATATCTCAAAACCCCTGATTTGATTTTTAATACCTCCAATCCGATAAAATACTGATAAAACACCTCAACATTAAATCCTTCAATTATAACCACATATAATAAATAAATCCATCATTTATATCCATATCAAATAAATATTTTCTTATCATATAAATCAATAATTAATTATTCCCAAATAATATTACGTAATCACAATTATAATGACAGGCGGTTCCCGGAAGAGGGGGCTTTCCAATAAGGATTTCTCTTACTTGGCACGCACAATTAGGTGACCAAACCTCTCCTTGTGAGAACTTTCTAGACATTGCCAATAATGCTATCTAATAATATTATTTAAATAATATGAATTATTGATCGATAATGGAGATAATGTGCGGTGACAATTATTGAACAACAATAATATAAAATATCAATAAAGATTATTGAATCAATAAAATAAAATATTGAGCGATAACTCTTGTGAAAATTATTGAGTAGTGTCTTCTTACGTGAGGATCGATAATTCAACAATCGATTGTAATCTGGTATCTTTCTTTGTGCGACCACGCGTATTCTTTGTATTTTAACCATAGGGTATTCCAACAGTCTTAATTGCAGAGCGACTTCTGTAGTTATTTTTAACCAACTTATATTTGTCGTTTTCTTCATCCATAAACTTTCCGTTATGGGGCCCACATGGGCTGGCCTTCATCGATGCGAATATTCCCAACAAGAGCGATCTGAATATTCCACGACCAAACGAATATTCCCAACAATGATGAATATTTTATAACCACTTGCTTATTTTGAAATATTTGCGTATTTTACCCCTAACTATCCATATTAATCAAATCAACCCTTACTATTTCAAAATAATAAATAAAGGAATTCCTTTTTATTAAAAAAAAAATTTGGGTCTTACTGATTAAAATCTGATGTCTGGCGTGTTTACTTGAAATATGTACCAGTTTTACAAGATATTTTGAATTATTGATCCTTACATAAGAAGGCACTACTTCAATAATTGTTAAACTAATTCTTTATTCAATATTTTATTTTATTGATTCAATAATTGCTGCGTTGATATTTTATATTATTGTTGTTTCAATAATTATCCTTTGCATTAATATTTCTCATTATCAAATCAATAATTCATATTATTTGAATAATATTATTAGATAGCACTATTAGCAATGTCTAGAAAGTTCTATCAAGGAGAGGTTTGGTCACCTAATTGCGGGCCGAGAAGGAGAAATTCTTATTGGAAAGCCAACTCTTTCTGAGAACTACACGTCATGTCATAATTGTGATTCCGTAATATTATTTGTGAATAATTAATTATTGATTTATATGATAAGAAATATTTATTTGATATGGATATAAATGATGGATTTATTTATGTGGTTATAAATGAAGGAATTAATGTTGAGGTATTTTATCAAGATTATTTTCTGGAATGAAGGTATTAAAAATTAAACCAAAGTTTTTTGACATATATTAAGTGAGTTATAATTTTAATCCAATGATTGGATCGTTGTAATTTTTGGATATGTTATACATATATAAGTTGAGTATATGTCCACATATTTTGAACCGTTAAAATGAGCATTATGATTTGTTATAAATTTTAAGAGGTGACCGATTCAAAAATTAGGTTTATAAATGATTTTGGTGGAAAATTCTAAAATTGAGTGGGCCCCACTTGTGGTTGGTGAAGAAATGTGCTGAATTTTATTTCAAATGTGGTGGATGGGAATAATGGCGGGTAAAGCCATCCGAAGTTGCAGTCAAGTCTTTATAAAATTTTCCTATAAATAGAGGGCTAAGTTAGAATTGAAAATCACACGAAACATAAGCTTTCTCTCTCTCTCTAGATTATTGAGTGTATTTTGTGAGTATTTAGATACTTGGTGAGTTGATATTCATCGGTCTGCAAGTTTTCTTGACGTCATATCCGATATCCAATGTCGGAAGTCTTTAGCTCTTTGAGGTAAGGGATTGTAAGAGATTGTAAGGGATTGTAAGGAATGTTATTTTCTTCATAATGATGTTATTCTTTCAATATCATTATCTTTGCGCAATATAGGTATGGATTTTATTGTGGAATTTCTACCTTTTGTGTCGGGGTTACTATTCACGTATATGGTACTATTCATGATGTATACGATTATTCACGATATCATGACTATTTATGTATGTACTTATTTATGTATATGACATTATTTACGTTATACTGCATCTTGTATTAAATGATACTATTCATGAGTTCTATTCACGAGTTACTATTTATGAGTTACTATTCACTGAGTTACTATTCACGATTCTACTATTCATGAGTTACTATTCATGATTACTTATTCACGATTTACTATTCACGAAGTCTTATTCACAATAAAATTGGTTTCTTTTTACGACCAAATTATCGTTGATTTATGAATCTTACTCTTGAAATTAAATCCATGTTTTGATGTTATTGTTTTATTATCATATATAACATTTTTATAATCTTGGTGAAGAAATTTGTCTTTGACTTAAGTTGTAAAGATGGGTAGATTATTGGTATAATCACGACTATGGGTTCTCTTTGACGATGGTCAAAGATGAATTGTGAGTAGTATGATGCACCATTGAATTTACAATTGAATATTTTAGCTTAAGTGCAAAGGCATTCGGCCCAGAGTAAAGAGACGACTGTTGCCGAATATTCGCCCGTAGCAAAGACGTAATCCGTTTACTTAACATTCTACCAGAAGGTAAAAAAGATGAATTTATTAGTACGACGCGAATGTGAATCGCATCGCATAACCACGACCTTCGGCGTTTCGTAAAGACAGATGAAAATTATCTTCGGTTTGATGCAAGCATATAATTGCGTGACATTTCTTCTGAAGATTGATGTTACGGTGGATAATTCTAGAATGTCCATGGATTCTTAACACGAGAAGATAATACCCGTATTGGTTTATTCGACTTTTCTAAATGGACGCTGCTCAATGCGAATTCACGTAAGGAAATTTTAATTAAAAAAAAAAAAAAAAAAAAAAAAAAAAAAAAAAAAAAAAAAAAAAAAAAAAAAAAAAAAAAAAGCGAATCGCTGAACATATTAAGCTGATAAAAACATCGATTTGGATTCTCAATACGAGAAGAAAATGGGACTCCATCATTTATTTGACTCCTTCTAATGGATCGGCTTGCCCAAAAGTAACTACTACCGAAATTTTAATTCACCAAAAAAAAAAATAAATCTCCGATTTGTTATCGATGAAGGCTAAAAATAAAAAAAAAAAAAAAAAAAAAAAAAAAAAAAAAAAAAAAAAAAAAAAAAAAAAAAAAAAAAAAAAAAAAAAAAAAAAAAAAAAAAAAAAAAAAAAAAAAAAAGTTAAAAAAAAAAAAAAAAAAAAAAAAAAAAAAAAAAAAAACAATTCCTTTCAGTGTGATAAAAGTGCAAAAAAAAAAAAAAAAAAAAAAAAAAAAAAAAAAAAAAAAAAAGGTAAAAAGTGGAATAAAACTGTGGTCTCTAATGTGGAGTTCTCCCTAAAAAAAGAGCAGAAGTGTGTCAGAGTACATCTTTTTAGTAGTTATATTTGTGAATCATAAAAAAGAGGCTTAACCAGTTGGAAAAAAAAAAAACAAAAATCATACAAGACGTTTCCTAATGATATACAACTTCGCGTCATCATAAAGATAAAAAAAAAAAAAAAAAAAAAAAAAAAAAAAAAAAAAAAAAAAAAAAAAAAAAAAAAAAAAAAAAAAAAAAAAAAAAAAAAAATTTGTTGAGTATATTTAATGAAATTTTCACTACACTATAAAATTTGGTTTTGCTGAAGTATAATTTAAATTTGACAAAATTTAGATATATTATATCTCAAAACTCGATTTGTAAGACTCACCATCGAGAACAATATGACACCCCACATCTAATTCCTTCTATTGGGGTCTATTAGTCAACCAAGGATAATTTCATCATAGCTATATGATATCTATCATAACCTGTAATTACGGCCTCCCATGCATATACCTGCAGAAGATAACCTTCCAGTAAGGATTTTAAAGATTTTAATTTCTAAACCTCTCCTCGATACTATCCTACCTTTGATTTTAATATCTCAATGAATATTTTATAACCACTTGCTTATTTTGAAATATTTATGATTTTACCCCTAACTATCCACATTAATCAAATCAACCCTTACTATTTCAAAATAATAAATAAAGGAAATTCCTTTTATTAAAAAAATTTTCGGGTCTTACGGCTTAAAATACAAGAATACGCGTGTTTGCACAAGAAGCGCACCTGCTTTTACATAAAGATTTTTTGAATTATTGATCCTTACATAAGAAGGCACTACTCAATAATTGTTAAACTAATTACCGCTCAATATTTTATTTTATTGATTCAATAATTGTCATATTGATATTTTATATTATCATTGTTGTTTCAATAATTATCACCGCACAATATTTCTCATTATCAAATCAATAATTCATATTATTTGAATAATATTATTAGATAAAGATTATTGGCAATGTCTAGAAAGTTCTATCAAGGAGAGGTTTGGTCACCTAATTGCGCCGCCAAGAAGGAGAAATTTTATTGAAAGCCAACTCTTTCTCGGAACTACTGGTCATTATAATCAGGATTCTCGTAATATTATTTGTGAATAATTAATTATTGATTTATATGATAAGGAAATATTTATTTGATATGGATATAAATGATGGATTTATTTATGTGGTTATAAATGAAGGAATTAATGTTGAGGTATTTTATCAAGATTTTGTTTTGAATGAAGGTATTAAAATTAAACCAAAGTGTTTTACATATATATCATGTGAGTTATAATTTTTAATCCGACCGTTGGATCGTTGTAATTTTTGGATATGTTATACATATATAAGTTGAGTATATGTCCACATATTTTGAACCGCTTAAAATGAACGATGATTTGTTATAAATTTTAAGAGGTGACCGATTCAAAAATTAGGTTTATAAATGATTTTGGTGGAAAATTCTAAAATTGAGTGGGCCCCACTTGTGGTTGGTGAAGAAATGTGCTGAATTTTATTTCAAATGTGGTGGATGGAATAGTAGCAGGTAAAGCCATCAAAGTCACAGTCAAGTCTGCATAAAATTTTTCTATAAATAGAGGGGCTGTTAGAATTGAAAATCACACCGTAAACATAAGTTTTCTCTTCTCTCTCTCTAGATTATTGAGTGTATTTTGTGAGTATTTAGATACTTGGTGAGTTGATATTCATCGCTGCAAGTTTCCTTGAATATTATATCCGATATCCAATGGAAGTCTTTTTTGAGGTAAGGATTGTAAGAGATTGTAAGGATTGTAAGGAATGTTATTTTCTTCATAATGATGTTATTCTTTCAATATCATTATAATTTGCAATATAGGTATGGATTTTATTGTGGAATTTCTACCTTTTTGTGTCGGGTTACTATTCACGTATATGGTACTATTCATGATACCAGTACTATTCACGATACTAAGACTATTTACGTATGTACACTATTTATGTATATGACATTATTTACGATACTTGCATGATTTAATGTATAAATACTGAGTACTATTCATGAGTTACTATTCACGAAGTTACTATTCATGAGTTACTCATTCAGTGAGTTACTATTCACGAGTTACTATTCACGAGTTACTATTCATGAAGTTACTATTCATGAGTTACTATTCACGAGTTACTATTCACTAGTACTATTCACAATAAAATTGGTTTCTTTTTCCTCGACCAAATTATCGTTGATTTATGAATCTTACTCTTGAAATTAAATCCATGTTTTGATGTTATTGTTTTTATTATCATATATAACATTTTTATAATCTTGGTGAAGAAATTTGTCTTTGACTTAAGTGTAAAGATGGGTAGATTATTGGTATAATCATGACTATGGGTTCTCTTTGGCCAGTAGTGCAAAGATGAATTGTGAGTAATATGATCATGACCATTGAATTTATAATTGAATATTTTTAGCTTAAGTGCAAAGGTGAATTGATCAACATGGTTATAATTATGGTTTATATAGATTTTGAAATGATTATATATTTATTTGAGATATGAATATCTTTAGCTTTTGTAGTGCAAAGATGATCTCATTGTTGAATATCTTTGGCCCGTGAAAGTGCAAAGATGACTTGTTGTTGTTGAATATCTTTGGCCTTTAGTAAAAGTGCAAAGATGAACTGTTGACGAATATCTTTGGCCCGTAGTGCAAAGATGAATTTATTAGTATGATTATGAACAGGAATCGTGATTTGGTATAACCATGATCTTTGATGTTTCAGGTAAAGACAGGTGATGAAAATTATCTTCGTCTTGGATGTGAAGAGGAATTTAGAATTACAATTATGATTATGAGTTATTCATATAATTGTGGAAAGGAACTGTTGATTGATGTTACAGGGATAAAACATTGTTGGTGGACTTTTAACATGGAGAAGATAATAGACTGTATTGTCTATTTGACTCTTCTAATGGATTGCTTCGTTCACCGCAAACTATGGTTGAAATTTTAATCATCTACCATATGTTCTAAATCTCTGATTTGTTATTGATGAAGGCTATTGATAATTTAATTATCTTTAGTCGTGATATTCTTTACTGAGCTAGTTCTGCTCACCCTTTTGCTTCACAATTCCTTTCAGGTGATAAAAGTGTAGCTGGGTCAAGCGGGGGTAACAAGGGAATACAACGGTGGTCTCTAGCTGTGGAGTTCTCCCTAAACAGTATAGACAAGTGTGTTGTATACATCTTTTAGTAGTTATATTTGGTGAATCATATAGGGAGAGGCGAACCCAACGTTGGAAGGTTGTTTTGCCACTATCATACAAGATGTCTAATGATATACAACCTCGTGTCATCATAAGATGTAGTCAGTGCTCATCCACTTGCCGAGTATATTTACGAGCACTACCTATATAATCTTGGTGTTTGTTTGAAGTATAATTCTAAATTTGAGATGTTGGAGATAATGATAAGTCAAGAGAAGACTCACCATCGAGAACAATATGATAGTAATCTTCTCATTTTTTCTTTGGGGTCTATTAGGTCAACCAAGGATAATTCTATGGCCATATGATATCTATCATAACCTGTAAGCATGGCCTCCCATGTATGCGAAGATTTCCTTGAGCACTTCCCAAAGATTTTAATTTCTAAAACAGCTTTTGACTATACCTTTATGTAAGGTGTCATTGTGACGTCATATCCAATGTTGGGATAAGAGTCACAGCTGGTATATATTTGTATCCAAACTCATAACATATATGTGTTGTTGTATTTTGCACGACAATTGTTGTAATAAAGTTGTAGTTGTTTTCATACCATGTATTTGGCACTCGTAATAGGTTGGATGGAATGGACCTATTTTGGGGCGTCACATTTGGTATCGAGCTTAGGGATATGGTCTCTAGCGAGATCGGGAAGTATAACTAGGAGGAGAGAGATGAGTAAATCCTTCGCTAAGGTGTCCTACCTAAGCTTATTTGTTGGTCAATCATAATATCGGGGATATAATGTGATATATTAATTTATTCAATTAACCCTTGTTTTGAAGTCAGATTCTAGAATGATATCCCAAATACGTGAGATGAGCAATGGAGAAATCATGATGACAGAAAAAGATGGAATCAAATGAAAGCAAGGTATTCTCAACTCTTTGAAATACTGTGCACGTAAATTTCGGGGACGAAATTTCATAAGGAGGGGAGATTGTAAGACCCCGAAATTTTATGAAATAAAAGTATTCAATTTTTCTTATAATTACTATTCAAGAAATGGTTAAATTGATAAAAGTTAAAGTTAAGGGTGATATATGAATTTTTTTCAAAATACACAAGTGGTTATAAAATATTCATTGTTGTGGGAATATTCGTTTGGTCGTGGAATATTCTTTCTATCGGGAATATTCGCATTTACGACCAGGACCATTTGTGGGACCCATAATGTAATAATCATCTTATGAAGAAAACTACAAAATTAAGTTTTTATAAATAATGGCGTAATCGGCATATCAAGTAACACCGTTGAAATACTTTGGTTAAAATACGATGTAATACGTGTTTCGCATAAAGAAGATACCTGCTTTTACATGTATTTTTTGAATTATTGATCCTTACATAAGAAGGCACTACTCAATAATTATTAAAGTAATTATCGCTTCAATATTTTATTTTATTGATTCAATAATTGTCTGCGTTGATATTTTATATTATTCGTTGTTTCAATAATTATCAACGCACAATATTTCTCATTATCGATCAATAATTCATATTATTTGAATAATATTATTAGATAGCATTATTGGCAATGTCTAGAAAGTTCTCATCAAGGAGAGGTTTGGTCACCTAATCAAGCTACCAAGAAGGATAAATTCTTATTGAAAGCCCCTCTTTCTTAGGAACGACTGGTTGTCATAATTGTGATTCTCGTAATATTATTTGTGAATATTTAATTATTGATTTATATGATAAGGAAATATTTATTTGATGTGGATATAAATGATGGATTTATTTATGTGGTTATAAATGAAGGAATTAATATCGAGGTATTTTATCGAGATTTTTTTTTGAATGAAGGTATTAAAAATTAAACCAAAGGTGTTTTAGAGATATATTAAGTGAGTTATAATTTTTAATCCGACCGCTGATCGTTGTAATTTTTGGATATATTATACATATATAAGTTGAGTATATGTCCACAAATTTTGAACCGTTAAAATGAACGTATGATTTGTTATGAATTTTAAGAGGTGACTGATTCAAAAATTAGGTTTATAAATGATTTTGGGAGAAAATTCTAGAATTGAGTGGGCCCCACTTGTGGTTGGTGAAGAAATGTGCTGAATTTTATTTCAAATGTGGTGGGTGGGAATAGTAGCGGTAAATCCATCAAAGTCAGCAGTCAAGTCTCACTAAAATTTTCCTATAAATAGAGGGCTGTTAGAATTGAAAATCACACCGTAAACATAAGCTTTCTCTTTCTCTCTAGATTATCGAGTGTATTTTGTGAGTATTTAGATACTTGGTGAGTTGATATTCATCGCTGCAAGTTTTCTTCAATATATATCCGATATCCAAATGTAAGTCACCGCTTTTTTGAGGTAAGGGATTGTAAGGGATTTTAAGGGATCAGAAGGAATGTTATTTTCTTCATAATGATGTTATTCTTTCAATATCATTATAATCGCAATATTGGTATGAATTTTATTGTGGAATTTCTATCTTTTTGTGTGTCGGGGTTACTATTATTCACGATATGGGTACTATTCACGATACTAAGATTATTCACGATATGCGACACTATTTATGTATGTATGCACTATTTATGTATATGACATTAT
This sequence comes from Panax quinquefolius, assembly GCA_020205615.1. Classification (NCBI taxonomy): domain Eukaryota; kingdom Viridiplantae; phylum Streptophyta; class Magnoliopsida; order Apiales; family Araliaceae; genus Panax; species Panax quinquefolius. The sequence continues at coordinate 33,149,570 of CM035160.1, forward strand.
TTACGATACTATACTATTACATACAAATACGAAAGTACTATTCATGAGTTACTATTCACGAGTTACTATTCATGAGTTACTATTCACGAAGTTACTATTCATGAGTTACTATTCATGAGTTACTATTCATGAAGTTACTATTCATGAGTTACTATTCACGAAGTTACTATTCACGAGTTACTATTCACGGTACTATTCACAATAAAATTGGTTTCTTTTTCCACCAAATTATCATTGATTTATGAATCTTACTCTTGAAATTAAATCCATGTTTTGATGTTATTGTTTTTATTATCATATATAACATTTTATAATCTTGGTGAAGAAATTTGTCTTTGACTTAAGTGTAAAGATGGGTAGATTATTGGTATAATCATGACTATGGGTTCTCTTCGGCCAAGAGTGCAAAAAGATGAATTGTGAGTAATATGATCATGCACCCATTGAATTTATAATTGAATATTTTAGCTTAAGTGCAAAGGTGAATTGATCAACATGGTTATAATTATGGTTTATATAGATTTTGAAATGATTATATATTTATTTGAGATATGAATATCTTTAGCCCGTAGTCTGAAAGATGATCTGTTGTTGAATATCTTTGGCCCGTAAAGCAAAGATGACTCTGTTGTTGAATATCTTTGGCTCAGAGTGCAAAGATGAACTGTTGATGAATATTCTTTGGCCCGTAGTTCAAAGATGAATTTATTAGTATGATTATGAACAGAATCGTGATTTGGTATAACCATGATCTTTGATGTTTCGTAAAGACAAAGTGATGAAAATTATCTTCGCCTTCGATGCTAAGAGGAATTTAGAATTACAATTATGATTATGAGTTATTCACATAATTGTGGAAAGGAACTGTTGATTGATGTTACAGGGATAAAACATTGTTGGTGGACTTTTAACATGGAGAAGATAATAGACTTTATTGTCTATTTGACTCTTCTAATGGATTGCTCGTTTCGCTGCAACTATGGTTGAAATTTTTATCATCTACCATATGTTCTAAATCTCTGATTTGTTATTGATGAAGGCTATTGATAATTTAATTATCTTTAGTCGTGATATTCTTTACTGAGCTAGTTGTGCTCACCCTTTTGCTTCACAATTCCTTTCGTGTGATAAAAGTGTAGCCGGGTCAATTGGGTAACAAGAAGAAATACAACGGTGGCCTCTAGTCATGCGTTCTCCCTAAACAAAGATAGATGAGTGTGTTGTATACATCTTTTAGTAGTTATATTTGGTGAATCATATAGGGAGAGCGAACCGTTGGAAGGGTGTTTTGCCACTATCATACAAGATGTCTAATGACATACAACCTCGTGTCATCATAAGACAGGGTTGTGCTCATCCACTTGCTGAGTATATTTACGAGCACTACCTATATAATCTTGGTGTTTGTTTGAAGTATAATTCTCAATTTGAGACAGTGGAGATAATGATAAGTCAAGAGAAGACTCACCATTGGAAAGAATATGATTGTAATCTTCTCGTTTTTCTTTGGGGTCTATTGGGTCAACCAAGGATAATTCTGTGGCCATATGATATCTATCATAACCTAGAAGCATGGTCTCCCATGTACGAAGGTTTCCTTGAGCACTTCCCAAAGATTTTAATTTCTAAAACAGTTTTTGACTATACCTTTATGTAAGGTGTCATTGTGACGTGTTATCCAATGTTGGGATAAGAGTCAGAGTTGGTATATATTTGTATCCAAACTCATAACATATGTGTTGTTGTATTTTGCGCGACAATTGTTGTAATAAAGTTGTAGTTGTTTTCTGTACCATGTATTTGGCGACTCAGAATAGGTTGGATGGAATGGACCTATTTTGGGGGCGTCACATTCTTCGCGTTGCATCAAATTAGATCACATGATCCACCGTTGGTGCGGGCCGTCGCTAATACCTTTGAGTTTAATTCTTGTAAACGTACCCTTCGGAACATAATTCGAAATCACAAAAAAAATTTCTTCATCTAAATACGATTCGAATACCCAAAATATTTAAAATTATTTTTAATTCATAAAACGTTTATGTTCCACACATGACAAAGATTTAAAATTTTATTTTTATTTATTTTACATAAATTCATGCAAAACTTCAATGACATCGGATAAACAAAACAATTATGCAAACTATATTACCAACTCTCCCCAAGTCCTCAAGAGCTTCAAAATATCTCATCCTCAATTTGAACTAGTCCTCAAATATTATTACACCGAAGAACATACTACTACTATCTCTTTATCACCATATCAAACTCTAAGTCAAATATTCTACTATCTGCATAAGCAAATTATAAATATTCAAGATCTCTCAAAATCAATTGAATTTTATCACTTACTATCTAATTATATAATAAATCATTCATCCCTTATTGCAAACCTTAATCTAATAAATTTCAATGTCTCCACATATTATCAGAAATAAACTTCATAGAACATAACTCCAATATCCTACTAGAAATAGTCACAAAATTGATCATTAACTCCAAATAATTCACCTAATTACCTCGAATATCAACAACTAAAAAAATTACAAGAGATTCTCTATACTTAATAGTTTTCACCTTATCATAGTATCCCATCAATACATATACCTCAAATTATCCACAAGCTTAACATAAACAAAATCATCATCAAAATCAAATCCTCAATTCTAAGATTATAATAAATTGTCACCAAAAACAACTCTACCAAATAATTTTCCAAAATTAAAAACTCACTTATACAAATACTCACATCATAATCATATAATCATTTCTTAACTGTACAAAATATCCAACCACAATCACATATTTATTCTCCTTAATGATATCCAATCACAATCCTTAACTAATATTATTGCTCCAATGCATAACAATAATAATCTTAACAAATTATCTCAACTTCTCAAATCAACTACAACTCGAAGAGAGGATGACACTTAGTCAAAATTAAGACACACCAAACATAAAACAACATCAAATCAAACTCCTACGTCTACCCATTGATATACCCACAACTCACAGGTAAAACCTAAATAGGTTTTCTACAAGAAAGATTCTAAGCTCTGATACCATCTCTGTAACACCCCTTCTCGACAAGGAAAGGGAGGTCACGTGCAAAGCACAACAAACCTCAAAATAAGTAAACAGAGCACTAATAACTTCAAAATATTAATAGTGATATCCATCAATGAAGTACTAAATACAATTCTTCCACTAGAGTCAAAATAACCAAAACCAAAAATCGAAATAACCTAGATGGTCAAGACAACCCTCTCACCACACTAGCCAAGAATCACCCCTGCAAACCTGCTGGAAGAAAAACACAGCATGAGCCAATTGCCCAGTACGGATATAGATATACAAAAGATATACAACTGATATACGAAAACAACTGAGATAAAATACTGAACAAAGTCTCAAGTGTAAATACTGACGAAAATATAATCTCCAAAGATCTGAATGAAATATATCTGAATCAACAGAATTGACGAAACCAATAGACAAATAAAGAAATAACTAACTGAAGTAACTAACTCAATGAATTGAATTGAACAGAAACAAACAAAACTAATACGATAAAATAATAGGCTGAAACAAATGGCTGGGGTTATTTCATACCGATTGAGCTCAAAAATATATCTTGCCACACAGACAAGTCAAAAGAATGCCACATAGGCAACCAATATAATGCCACACAGGCACATCAAAATAAGGCCACACATGCAAGTCAAAATAATGCCACATAGGCAACCAAAAAAATGCCACACAGACAAATCACACATTGGACCACGGATCCAAATGTATGCAAATCGGATAGGTGTGTTTGGCACAACATCACAAATCCGCAGAATAGAAAACTAGGGTTAACCCATACTCCTCCCACAATAAAACACCAAATGGCCCACTTCCTCCGGAGCCCAAACGGAGACGTCGTGGACTAATCACACCGCCACGGAGAGTGTCATGCCTCTCGTGCCAAGACGACATGCCTGTGGTACCCCCACAGGTGGTTATAGCTCAGGTATACCCTACAGTATATATTCTAACAAAAATACCATCTCACAACACATGCAACATAATACCAACAAAAGGGTTCTATATGTACATGTTTAACCGAATCAAATTTAGTCACAATGTCTCAAAAAGAAGGTAGCAACATGTACCGCTCTACAATTATCAAAAATAAATACTAAACATGATATCCTAATTCAAAGAGTACAAATACGAGTCCAATGTGTCAACTCCAAAATGAAACAAATATATGAATTTTACAAGAAACAATTATGTGAAATAACAACAGAATTTGAAACGAGGAACAAAACGAACAAATCAAATTTAACAAAAGTATCGTTGAAAGAGTACGAAATCCGTACCTGATACTTCCAAACCATTTATAGCACACTCCACAAAATCTTACCCTCAAATGTCAACGATATCAAATACGAAACGTTATTCACCACCTAAATATATTCACCTCAAATTAAATATAATCCAACTCATAAACTCCAAAATAATTCGCAATTCATTCAAGGCACATTTAATCATCGCCTTAAATCAATTATTAATACTCCAAAATTTATATACTTAGTATAACTCTTTAAATTCTTTCCGTTCAATTTAAATAATTTAATAAAATTTTATTACAATCCAATCATTAATAACATAATACTATTATATTTATTATTAAAACTTTTATAACTATGTCCACAAAATTAATTAATTCAAATTAATATACATAACTTCAATTGATTTATTAATTATGTTATAAATTTCATGGCCAAAACTTTATTAACATATAATATATATATATATATATATATATATATAAATAATAATGCTGTAAGTGGTCTCTCTCTCTCCTCTCTCTCTCTGTCTATATATATATATATATATATATATATATATATATATATATATATATGAAAACTTTATTACATTACAATAACTTTCGTCCTTGCACCATGATAACGATTTTTTTTATAAACAAAAATGTAGCTTATACATATACACATATACCTGTCAAACAAACAGTTTATATATATACCCTACTCCCATCACTGCTATTATATATATATATATATATACATGGCACGATTTCCAATCAAATAATTTCAGCAGCAACTATCACTGCTATTTTGATACATAAATATAATATTTATGAACAAATAAAGATTTTACGTCAATCAATTTTCCTTTTCTTTTCCTTTCGTCTGGTATCAGCAATTATGAAAAAAATTCCATCCGACTCCTACTTCTTATTTATTTCTTTTTCCCTCAGTCACGTATAAAGCGTATGAGAGTCTAATTAGGTTTTACTCGTTTATTTATATATCTTATTATGTCCCCTAATTTTAATAGGATTTTAATACAAAATAGACCCAATTAGTATAAAAGCCCAAATTAATGTAATCACATACTTATTATAGTTCACACAAATTTAATACAATTTGACACAAACATAAGAAAAGCCTAATTAAAAAATGGATTTAAATATTATTTATTTATTTATTTTATTTATTATTATTATCTTTTACCAGGTATTACAAAAGGCTTCGTGAAAACAAGTTATATGCCAAGTTGAAGAAATACGAGTTTTGGCTTGAGGAAGTAGCATTCCTTGGGCACGTGGTGTCAAAACATAAAGTATCTGTTAACCCGGCGAAGATTGAAGCAATACAAAGTTGGGAGCAACCAAGTCGTTGATCAAAATCTGCTTTTCGGGCTTAACTTAGGCTGGTTATTATCGGAGATTCGTGGAAGGATTTTCTCGAATCGCTACTCCATTAACTCTGCTTACTCGAAAAGATATAAAATTCGTATGGAGCGAGAAATGTGAGAAGAGTTTCCAAGAGCATAAGTGGAGACTCATTTCGGCACCTGTTCTGACAATACCGTCTGGTTCAGATGGATTTGTTATGTACAGCGATGCTTCAGGAAAAGGGTTAGGACGTGTTCTCATGCAACATGGAAAAGTCATAGCCTATGCATCGCGACAACTTAAAGAATATGAGAGGAATTATCCTACTCATGATATAGAGTTGGCAGCAGTCGTTTTCGCGCTAAATATCTGGAGGCACTATCTATATGGCTAGAAAGTGGAGATATATTCAGACCATAAAAGCCTCAAATATTTCTTCACCCAAAAGGAACTCAAAATGCCGCAACGACGTTGGCTCGAGCTGTTGAAAGACTACGACCATACCATTCAATACCATCTTAGAAAAACGAACGTGGTAGCTGACGCGTTGAGTAGAAGATCATATGCGGGAACGAGTGCGATGTTGTCAACACAAAGGCCCATTTTGTGTGATTTACAAAAGGTGAAGATAGAATTCAAGACTCTATGGAAGTGAGAACACATTACCATGGATTTCGTTATGGGTCTTCCCACGGTTTCTCAAGGCATAAATGTTATTTGGATTATTGTTGATAGATTAACAAAGTCTCCTCATTTCTTGTCGATACAGGAGACTTATTCCCTTGAACGTCTTGCTCATATGTATGTAAATGAGATTATGAGATTGCATGTATGACGCCCCCAAAATTAGGTACACATCACCCATCTTGGGTCGTCAGATATATGGTATAAAATTCAAATATAACTTACTAATACAACTTTCGTGTACAATACAACAAAACATAACTGTGAGTTTGAATACAATTATTGTCTACTAGAGATTATACAAACTCAAAAGGAGTCCTCATTACAATTATTAACACACTATTTCACAGAATAGTGAGGACTACTAATGATTTCCTCTGGCATCATTCACTCCATTCCCATTAGTCCCTCGCTTATTTCTCATTTCACAAGAGAACAAAGAAAGAAAGGGTGAGCTCAACTAGCCCAATGAAATATTATGACTAAGATAATGCGAGAATAAATTATCGGTAGCCTTCAACAGTGTTAAACCGATAAAATATAACAACATCAAGTTTAAGCTGCGGTGGATCAAGCAATCCATTAAAAGAGTCAAGTAGAGAATAGAATCTACTATCTTTTATGATTTAAAAGTTTTCACCTCTTTTATCGCCGAGACTCGACAATAAATAATCCACATCATCCCCGCACTACTGCCGAGGATATTCATTAGGGTCACGACCACAAATTCCATGCTTCTACGGGCCAAGGATATTTGTGTATTCATCAATGGTCATGATCATGCCAACAACCGTCCATCAATGTACTACGGGCCAATAAGGACTTTTTACACATCATTTGTAACATTACGGTACCATGATTACAATCGAATAATCCACAGTCATAATCATACCAAGTCCATCCATGCTTTACGAATACGAGATGACTTTCAAAAAATATAAACATGAGGATAATGACAATGATATAAGAATTCAATAAAACAAGTTCAAGAATTAAGTTATTCAGGAACTAATAACGTCCAAATTGTCAACATGATACTGCTTTGTAGAGTAAAATTCAAGATTTCTCAGAAGAATATTTCCATAAAAAATATTGGATGAAGCGCAAATATCAAGGATATTCCACTAATTTCATGGAGTATAGAAGTCAAAATTTTAACCAATTTGAGAATAATAAGGAATGGAATAACAACGAAAATCACCATAAATGCGATACTTCCTATAGGCAAAAGTTATTCCAATGAGAATAATAATAATGGAACTAGGTCAGGTGAAAATCACACCGACAGGATGTTCCAACAGAATAATAAAGAATGAAATAATAAAGATGGAACCAGGTCTTGCGTAAAGCACAGACAGGATGTTCCAATAGAATAATAAAGACAGAATAATAAAAATGGAACCAGGTCCGACGTATAGCACAGACAGGATGTTCCAACGAAATAATAAAGACAGAATAATAGAAGAATGTCACCACGTATAGGGTATTAAGCGTATCTGAGTTATTCCAATGAATAATAAAGAAATGGAATAACAGAAGTTCTCTTCTCAAATACAAAAGAATAATATCTCTTACCGTAAAAGGAACTGAATATAAAAGTAGTTAAGTAGCAGAATACTTTTCTTCTATCTCTCTATAGTCTCTCTCTATATTTTCTCTCTGCAGAGTTCAATGAATTAAATAAGAAAATAATGAAGGAATGAGCTTATTTATAGGAAAATGGAATGCATAATAATTAATCCATGAAAGGTCCAGATTGATTTACTTTAATCGGCGTTCCATAATTAAAGCAAAATCTTTTAAATAAAATATAATATATTCTATTTATAATATAATAAAAACGAATAACTTTATAAAAGATTTTACTATGCAAATACTATCTGAGAGCACTATGCAAATACTATCATAATAAAATATAATATATTCTAATTATTATCTAATAAAATGCAGATAACTTTATAAAAGTATTATGTTTTATATAAAAAGATTTTACTATCAAAAACACTATCACGGACACTTATGCAACACTATGCATAATAGAATATAATATATTCTATTTATAGAATAACTTTATAAAAGTATTCTATTTTATATAAAAGATTTTACGTATTATTACATTAATAATACCAATAAAACAAAACTGAGTGACTTATCACATAAGCATCAATCTGAGTACTTCTTATACGCAGAGCGTATTCTTTATACTTTTACTACCGAGTAGTTCAACAAGATTAATGGTAAAACTTCCGCCGTTATTTTTATAATGTATTTTTGTCATTTTCTCAATCCGACAATAATTCTGTTGTGGGGTCCACCAATGATTGTGCCATCGGACGAATATTTCCTATTTAAAACGAATATTCCCCGACCAATCGAATATTATATCACAACTATAACATTATATTAAATTCATTCCATAATATTCAAAAATGATAATTATAGAAAATTCATTTTATTCAAAAGTTGGGGTCTTACAACCTCCTTCTTAAGAAATTTAAGCCCTCGAAATTAGGTGCGATACACAGGTATATCGAAGTGGTAAGGATACCTTGATTTCATTTCAGATTCTAACACCCAGGTCATTTCCTCAACATCGTGGTTTCTCCACAAAACTTTGACTTGAGGTATAACCTTGGAGCGTAGAATATGTTCCTTCTTATCCAAGATTTGAACAGGAACCTCTTCATACGTTAAATCTTTCACTATTTCTTCCAGTTCTAACTCAATAATGTGGTTCGGATCTTTCACATATTTACGTAACATGGATACGTGAAAAACATTATGAACACGAGACATACTTGGTGGTAAGGCAAGTCTATAGGCTACAGTTCCTACTCGATCGAGGATTAAAAATGGGCTGATAAATCGAGGATTGAGCTTTCCTCTCTTTCCAAATCTCGTACCTTTCCATGGAGCAACACGTAACAACACATGATCTCCTATATCGAATTTCACGTCCTTTCGATGAAGATCAGCATAACTCTTTTGTCGATCTTGTGAGGTTTTTATACGTTGTCGGATCGTTTAAATCTTTTCCGTAGTCATACGTACCAACTCTGGTCCCAACAACGTTTCTTCACCCACCTCATCCCAGCATACTGGAGAACAACACTTTCTTCCATACAACCCTTCAAATGGAGCTATGCCAATACTTGCTTGATAACTGTTGTTGTAGGAAAACTCCACCAATGGTAAGAACTTGTCCCAACTTCCCTTGAAGTCAAGGGACACAGAGTCTTAATAGATCTTCAAGAGTTTGAATCATCCTCTCCGACTGTCCGTCCGTCTGAGGATGATATGCCGAGCTAAATCGTAAATCTTTGCCCATAGCTTTCTGCAAACTAACCCAAAATCGCGAAGTGAATCTTGGGTCTCGATCAGAAACTAGGGATACTGGCATACCATGCAATCTTACAACCTCGTTTATGTACATACGAGCAAGACGTTCAAGTGTATAAGTTTCTCGTATCGGTAAGAAATGAGCAGACTTGGTCAATCTATCAACAATGACCCAAATCGCATCTATGCCTTGAGAAACTTTGGGAAGACCGATGCTTGAAATCCATGGTAATGTGCTCCCACTTCCATTCTGGAATTTCAAATGGTTGCAATGGAACTTTTGGTACTTGATGCTCCGCCTTGACTCGTTGACACGTTAGACACCTTGAGATAAATAGCGCTATCTCTCTCTTTCATAATTCCCCACCAAAATGTATGTCGAAGATCATGATACATTTGGTACTCCCAGATGGATTACAAAATAATGTGTTGCGCCTCCATCATGATTTTATACTTTAAATCGAGGTCGTTAGAACACAAAGTCCGGAGTTGACTCAAGTATTCCTTCTTCATCGATTCTTGCTTCCTAATCGCACCTTCTTGCACTTTCTTCCTCATACGCATCACTCCGGATCTGTAACTTGAGCAGCTTTAATTTTATCAATTAGAGTCAGTTCTACTCGTATATTCGCCATTATCACGTGGGTCCCTGGAGTCTTTATCTCTATCTCCATACTTTGCAAGTCATACAAAATGGGATGAAGAAGGAATATTCGTCAGCTACCACGTTCGCTTTTCTAGGATGGTATTGGATGGTATGATCATAATCTTTCAATAGTTCAAGCCAACGTCGTTGTCACATGTTGAGTTCCTTTTGAGTGAAGAAATATTTGAGGCTTTTATGATCTGTAAAGATCTCTACTTTCTCCCCATACAAGTAATGCCTCCAAATTTTAAGTGCAAAGACAACAGCTGCTAACTCTAGGTCATGAGTAGGATAATTCCTTTCATATTCTTTGAGTTGTCGTGAGGCATAGGCTATGACTTTCCCATGTTGTATGAGAACACATCCTAACCCTTTGCCCGAAGCATCACTGTAGATGACAAATCCCTCCGAACCAGATGGTATTGTCGAACAGTCTTTGAAATGAGTCTCCTCTTGAGTTCTTGAAAACTCTTCTCATATTTCTCGCTCCAACCGAACTTTGTATCTTTCTGAGTCAGCTGAGTTAGTGGAGTAGCGATTCGAGAAAACCCTTCTACGAATCTCCGATAATAACCAGCTAAGCCGAGAAAGCTACGTACTTCGGTCATTGATTTAGGTTGCTCCCAACTTTGAATAGCTTCAATCTTTGCTGGGTCAACAAATATTCCATGACTTGATACCACGTGCCCAAGGAATGCTACTTCCTCAAGCCAGAACTCACATTTCTTCAACTTGGCATAAAGCTTGTATTCACGAAGCTTTTGGAGTATCAACCTCAAGTGTTCCTCATGATCTTCACGGCTTTTGGAATAAATAAGGATGTCATCAATAAAGACGACTACAAAGTGATCCAAATTTTCCTTGAATACTATCTTTTATGATTAAAAAAGTTTTTCACCACTTTTATCACGAGACTCGACAATAAATAATCCACATCATCCACGCACTTCTGACGAGGATATTCATTAGAATTCACGACCACAAATTCCATGCACTACGGGCCAAGGATATTTGTGTATTCATCAATGGTCATGATCATGCCAACAACTGTCCATCAATGCACTACGGGCCAATGATTACTTTTTACACATCATTTGTAACATTACGGTCATGATTACAATCAATAATCCACGGTCATAATCATACCAAGTCCATCCATGCTTTACTGAATACACAGATGACTTTCAAAAAATATAAACATGAGGATGATGACAATGATATAAGAATTGAATAAAACAAGTTCAAGAATTAAGTTATTCAGAAACTAATAACGTCCAAATTGTCAACATGATCTTTGCTTTGTAGAGTAAAATTCAAGATTTCTCGGAAGAATATTTCCATAAAAATCTTGGATGAAGCGCAAATATCAAGGATATTCCACTAATTTCATGGAGTATAGAAGTCAAAATTTTAACTTATTTGAGAATAATAAGGAATGGAATAACAATAGAAATCACCATACATGCGGTACTTAGCATAAAGCGAGTTATTCAATGAGAATAATAATAATGGAACCGGTCGGTGAAAATCACAAAGCGGATGTTCCAACGAATAATAAAGAATGAAATAATAAAGAGCGGAACCAGTCCCACGTAAAAGCAAAACGAGGATGTTCAAATGAAATAATAAAGACAAAAATAATAAAAAGCGGAACCCGGTCCTACAGATAAGCGTAGACAAGATGTTCTAACGAAATAATAAAGATGAATAATAGAAGAATGTCACCACGTATAGGGTATTCGGCGTATATAGGTTATTCCAACAGAATAATAAAGAAATGAAATAACAGAAGTTCTCTTCTCAAATACAAAAGAATAATATCCATTACCGTAAAAGAAACTGAATATAAAAGTAGTTAAGTAGCAGAATACTTTTCTTCTATCTCTCTATAGTCTCTCTATAGTTTCTCTCTCTTGAGTTCGATTGAATTAAGTAAGAAAATAATGAAGGAATGAGCTTATTTATAGGAAAATGGAATGCATAGTAACTAATTCATGAGCGGTCGAGTTGATTTACTTTAATCGACGGTCCATAATTAAAAGCAAAATCTTTTAAATAAAATATAATATATTCTATTTATAATCTAATCAAATGAATAACTTTATAAAAGATTTTACTATGCAAACACTATGCATAATAAAATATAATATATTCTAATTATTGTCTAATATAAAGCAGATAACTTTATAAAAGTATTACATTTTATATAAAAAAAGATTTTACAATATCTGAGACAACTATATCAACAATATGCATAATAGAATATAATATATTATATTTATATAATAACTTTATAAAAGTATTACATTTTATATAAAAGATTTTCACGTATTATTACATTAATAATACCAATAAAACAAAACTGAGTGACTTATCACATAAGCATCAATACCTTGTACTACTATGCAACCACGCGTATTACTATACTTTTACTACCGAGTAGTTCAACAGTATTAATGGTAAAACTTCCGCCGTTATTTTCATAAAGTATTTTTATCGTTTTCTCGATCAAATGATAATTACATTTGTGGGGTCCACCAATGATTGTGCCATCGTCATTTAATATTTCTGTTTAAAAGCGAATATTCCCCACCAATTGAATATTATATGACAACTTGCATACTTTGCAAAATTTATAAATATTACCCACAACTATAACATTATATTAAATTCATTCCATAATATTCAAAAATGATAATTATAGAAAATTCATTTTTATTCAAAAAGTTGGGGTCTTACAGCATGGCATGCTAGTATCCAAAGTTTCGGATCGTAACCCAAGATTCACTTCACGACTTTGGGTTAGCTTGCAAAAAGCTATGGGCACGGATTTACGATTTAGTTCGGCATACCATCCTCAAATGGAAGGACAATCAGAGAGGATTATTCAAACTCTTGAAGATTTATTAAGACTCTGTGTCCTAGATTTCAAAGGGAAGTATTTACTATTGGAGGAATTCTCCTACAACAATAGTTATCAGGCAAGTATAGGTGTGGCTCTATTCAAAGCATTATATGGACGAAAGTGTCGCTCTTCAGTATGTTGGGATGAGGTAGGTGAAGCAACATTGTTGGGACCAGAGTTGTTACGTATTACTACAGAAAAGATCCAAATAATTCGACAACGTATACAAACCGCACAGGATCGACAAAAGAGTTATGCGAATCTTCATCGAAAGGACGTGGAATTTAGTATTGGGGATCATGTATTGTTGCGAGTTGCCCCATGGAAGGGAGATACAAGATTTGGGAAGAGAGGAAAGCTCAATCCACGATTTATTGGTCCATTTCAGATTCTTGACCGAGTACGAAATGTGGCCTATAGACTCGCGTTACCTCCAAGTATGTCTCGTGTTCATAATATTTTTCACATATCTGTGCTTCATAAATATGTGAAAGATCTGAACCACGTTATTGAGATAGAACCGGACAAGATAGCCGAAGACTTAACGTATGAGGAGGTACCTGTCAAGATCTTGGATAGAAAGGAGCATGTCCTACGTACAAAGGTCATACCCCAAGTCAAAGTTTTATGGAGAAACCATGCTATTGAGGAAATGACCTGAGAGTTAGAAATGAAAATGAAAGCGAGGTATCCTCACCTTTTGAAAACACCAGGTACGTACGTCAATTTCGAGTATGAAATTTCATAAGGAGGGGAAGTTGTAAGACCCCAACTTATTATAAATGAAATTAAAATTCCTCTATTTATTATTTTGAAATAGTAAGGGTTGATTTGATTAATGTGGTTAGTTTTGGGTAAAATGCTCAAATATTTTAAATAAGCAAGTGGTTATAAAATATTCATTGTTGTCGGGGAATATTCGTTTGGTCGTGGAATATTCTCATTGTCGGGAAATATTCGTATGATGGCGCAGCCTTGTGTGGGCCCCATAACGGAAAGCGATTGGATGAAGAAAATGACAAGTATAAGTTGTTTATAAATAATTGGCGTAGTTATTCACAGATTATCTTTGTTGAAATACTTTGGTGGTTAAAACACGGTAAAGACACCTGCGGTATTGCACCAATTATTGATTCTTACGTGAAGAGACACTACTCAATAATTGTTACGATAATTCTTGCTCAATATCTTATTTTATTGATTCAATAATTGCTACGTTGATATTTTATATTATTGTTATTTCAATAATTGTCACTATACAGTATTTTCCATTATCGGAGCAATAATTCATATTATTTGAATAATATTATTAGATAGCATTATTGACAATGTCTAGAAAGTTCTGTCTAAGGAGAGGTTTGGTCACCTAATTACGCGCCACTAAGGAGAAATTCTTATTGGAAAGCCCCCTCTTTCCTAGGAATGGCTTGGTTGCCAGTATTGTGATTCTGTAATATTATTTGTGAATAATTAATTATTGATTTATATGATAAGGAAAATATTCATTTTATGTGGATATAGATGGAGAAAATTTTTAATGTGACAATTGTTGAAAATTAATATTTTATCTTTTTCTGATAAAATAATTCATTTAAATATATTATTATATTATTATAATAATGGTGATATTTTTACAACGAATGTGGGATATATAAATAAATGAGAAGGAAGAGTATTTTTGTTATTAAAAATATTTAACACATGTTTTGTGTGTTGATGAACCCCATTTTTGACTAAAATTTGATTATAGCCTGCAAAATTGTCTGTATGTGGATTTCGGTCAATTTCTGTTTAGAATTTGGAAAAACTTTTTTCTGCAAAGTTGTAGAGAATTAAATTCCCTATGGAATGGACATAAGATTTGAATTTTTCTGATTAAAGGGCTATTTATAATAAATTATTGAAGTTCCGAAGTTCTAGAATAATTGATTTTTGGAGTTTAAAATGTTTTTTTTAAAGAAAAACGTTTTTTACACTTAGGTGGGCCCCACATGAGTGGTAAACATGTTAAATTCATTTTTCTTGGTGTGCGTAGGAAAATTTATATATATATTAAAATTTTATTAAATTTTTTGCTTTGGTGTTCTAAGCAATTTTCTATAAATAGGGTGCTTATGTTAGAATTAAAAATCACACCAGAAACTGAAATCTTCTCTGTCTATATTATCGAGTATATTCTTGTGAGTATTTTGATACTTTGAGTGTTCTTTATCTGATTGCAAGTTTCTTTCGAAGACTATATCTAGTATTCGAATGTAATTGAAATCTTGTCTTTTCGAGGTAAGGAATGTTATTTTTTATAAATGATATTATTTCTTTCAATATCATTATACCAAAATATTGGTAAAATTTTTCTTGTAAAATTCTTGTCTTTTAGTGTAATGGGTTACTATTTCACGATACTGACCTTTATTCACGATATCTGACTATTCACGAATATGGCCTTTATTCACGAAAAATTAAATTTTTGTTTTTTTGTCCTAAATATCTATTATGGATACTAGCTTTGATTGTATCCATATTTTGATCATTCTTGAATTTTACTTCACTATGGTTATTGATGAAGTATTTTTGAACTTGGACTGTTTAAAGTACGAATCCTTATTATTTGTTCTTTTTTTTCATTGGATTCGTTTTCTTTAAAATATATTTCATAATCCTCAGTCCTAAATAATTATATTACTGAATATCTTTGGCCCGTAGTGCAAAAATGAACAGGTGTTGAGATGAACATGATCAACTGATGAATATCTTTGGCCTATAGTGTAAAGATGAATATTTGATTCAAGATGTATATTGATTGATGTTACAGGGATAAAATATTGATGATGGACTTTTAAATTTATAGATAATAGTAGATTTTATTCTCTACGTAACTCTTCTATGAATTATTATTTCCGCTGCGAATATTGATCTGAAACTTGTTGTCTATTTTATTCTCTCAGATTTTTCCCTGTTGAAGACTAACGATAATTTGTTCTATATTATCTTAGTCATAATATTCTTTACTGGGCTAGTTGAGCTCACCCTTTTTCCTTTTTGTTCTATTTTTCTTCTCAAGAGGCGAGAATGTAGCGAGTACTAGTCGGGGTATGGAATGATGGTTCTAGAAGTTGTCTAAGTAGTCCTCACTATTTTGTAAAATAGGGTATCAATAATTGTAATGAGGACTTATTTGAGTGTAGATATTATCTAGATGACAATATTTGTATTTAAACTCACAGTTTATGACGGTGTTTTGCACCGTTGAGTCACCGCCAATCAATAACCAGGATAATGTGCATCAGGAAGGCAATAATCCTCATATAAACAACAACACCACCGACCAAATGATGAACGATGTGATGTTTAGGAGCTTTTTACAATTCATGCAACACCAAACGAGAGAGACTCCTGTTCAAAATGCGGGTGGATTAAATTGTGACGCCCCCAAAATAGGTATACATCTCCCATTCTGAGTCGCCAAATACTTGGTACAGAACTTAAATATAAACTTATTTTATACAACTGTTAAGTATCGTGCAGAATACGACAAAACATAAGCTGTGAGTTTTAATACAAATATTGTCTCCTAGACAATATCCAAACTCAAATTGAATCTCATTATAATTATTATCACACTATTTCACAGAATAGTGATGACTATTAAAACAACCATCTGGATCGTCAATCCATTCCCTAACTAGTCCCGGCTATATTCTCATTTCCTGAAGAGAACAGTGAAAGAAAAGGGTGAGCTCAACTAGCCCAGTAAAAAATATTATGACTAAGATAATGCAGAATAAATTATCCTTAGCCTTCAACAGTATAACAACTGATAGAATACAATAGACAACATGTTTTAGATCAACAACTGCAGCGGAATAAGCAATCCATTAGAAGAGTCAAGTAGAGCATGATATCTACTATCTTCTATGATTTAAAAGTTTTTCATCAATTTTATCGCTGAAACTCAACTTTAATAGATAATCCACATCACTGAATTATCCATGCACTATAGGCCAATGATATTCATTAGTATCACGACCACGAATTATTTATGCACTACGGGCCAAGGATATTCGTGTTTTCACCAATGGTCATGAACATGCCAAACAACAATTCATCTTTGCACCCTTGGCCGAAGAGAACGCATGATCATGATCATGATCATACCAACAACTGTCGCTGAGACACAGCTTAATAATTCACATCACTTGTAACATTACATGTCATGATTACACCTAATAATCCCTGGTCATAATTATACCAATCAACAGTTCATCTTTCCATCCTTGGCCGAAGATGACTTTCATCACAATATAAAAATGAGGATGATGACAATGATATAAAAATTTAATCAAACGAGATCAAGGATAAATATTAAAGATTTTATAATTTAATTTATCCAGAATTCAAGAATATCTAAATTATCAACATGATACTGCTTTGTGGAGTAAAATTCAAGAATAATAATGTATCAAAAATGATTTGGACAGAAAAAAAATTAATTTTTATCATGAATAGTACCCCGAGTGAATAATACCTGAGTGAATAGTACCCCGTGAATAGTACTTTGTGATAGTACCCCATGAATAGTACTCCGACATGAAAAGGTTAAAACTTATTAAGAATGCTCAGAATAATATTTCCATGAAAAGATATTGGATAAAGCGCAAATATCAAGGATATTTTACTAATTTCATGGAGTATAGAAGCCAAAACTTAACAAAATGAGTGTAGAATTCAAAATTTGAAACGAAATAATATTGCTTACATATTACAGAGTATGGAAGAAAATATTATTTCTTACGAATATTGAACAAAAATAACATCTCTTACAACTGTTGAACGAAAATAATATTCCTTACGAATATTGAACGAAAATAATATTCCTTACGAATATTGAATGAAAATAATATTCCTTACGAATATTGAACGAAAATAAACACAAATCATCCATGCACTACGGGTCAATGAGGCAATGATATTCGTTATTATCACCAGTGGTCATGATCATGCCAAACAACTGTCCGATAATGCACTACGGGCCAATGAGAACTTTTACCACATCATTTGTAATATTACAGGTCATAATTATACTGATACATAATTCGTGGTCATAATCATATCAATCAATTGTCTATTTATGCACTATGGGTCAAAGATGACTTTCACCGCAATATAAGTATGAGGATGATGACAATGATATAAGAATTCAATCAAGTGAGATCAAGGATAAATATTAAATATTTTTAATTTAATTTATCCAGAGTTTAAGAATGTCCAAATTATCAACATGATAACTAATTTGTAGAGTAAAATTCAAGAATAATATTCATCTATCAAAAATAATTTGGACATAAAAGAAACCAATTTTAGTGTGAATAGTACGTCGGGTGAATAGTACCCGAGTGAATAGTACCCCGTGAATACTACCGTATGTATGAATAGTACTGTATGTATGAATAGTACCCCGTGAATAGTACCTGGGCATGAAAAGTTTAAAATTTAACAAGAATGTTCAGAAAAATATTTCAGTGAAACGATACTAGATGAAGCGCAAATTTTAATGATATTCTACTAATTTCAAGGAGTATGGAAGCAATACTTATCAAAATAAATGTAGAATTAGGAATATGAAACGAAATAATATTACTTACATACTATAGAGTATCGAAGAAAATATTATTTCTTACGAATATTGAATGAAACTAATATCCTTTATCTTAAAAGGAGAGTAATTCTGACTTATATAGCGGGGATATTCTTGAAGAAAACTTACACTATTTACTAAACTCAAAGTTTCCTTAAACTCAAAAGAAATATGCTAAATATTATAGAAGAAGAATTCTCTGATTCTAGTGTGATTTTCATTTATAAACTAAGCATCCTATTTATAGGAGAATGGCAGGGTACTATTTGAATTAGAAAATCACGGGTGAACAGACGAAGACTCATGGGTGCATTCACGAAAATTTTTAACAAAAATGTTAATTTTACTATGCAGCACTATGCAACACTATGCAATATAAAACAAAAACGTATATAACTTTCTACCGACGATTTTGAAAACTGAGTAAGTGGGGGTCCATGTAATAAGCCAAATTTATAATAAATACTTCATGACAAATCCCTTTTATTTATCACAAATCACTTGACTAAACACATTTTTAATCTTTCAATAATTATTCATCATTAATATTATAACTCACAATATTAACAACCAGATCATTCTCAGGAAACAAGAGGCTTTTCGATAAGGACTTCTTTTTATTGGCGCGCAATTAGATGACCAAACCTCTTTCCTCGACAGAACTTTCTAGACATTGTCAATAATGCAAATAATAATATGAATAATTGTGTCGTCTCATTTATTAATTTAATAATATAAAATATTATGCAGATGATACTGTGATAATAATTGAATCAATAATATGAGATACTATACATCAACTACTGTTGCAATAATTGAATAAAACTGAGTGACTTCTAACGTAAGCATCAATAATCAAAGATATTGTACAATACAGTGTGCTACTGTGCAACCACACGTATTATTGTACTTTTATCACCGGGTATTTCAACAGTTAACGGTAAAAGTTTTGCCGTTATTTTTATAAAAAGGTTATTTCTGTCGCTTTCTATATCCGACAATAATTTTGTTGTGGGATCCACCAATGATTGTGTTGTCGTACGGATATTCCCTGATAAAACGAATATTTTCTGACCAAACAAATATTTTATGACAACTTGCTTACTTTGCAAAATTTGTAAATATTACTCACACCTATAACATTATATCGAATCCACACCTTATTATTCAAAATAACATTTAGAGAAAACTAAATCTTTATTCATAAAATTGGGGTCTTACATAAGGGATCATATGTCTCCTATCAGTCAACACCCAACTTAAACATGGACCACATGTGGTGACCACTTTTACTTATTAATCCATATAAAATACACTTTATTAATCAAAAGCAAAGATGAAAGTACCTGTGAAAAGCTGAGAGATTCCTTTTCTTCCTTCGACTTTTTGCCTTCGATTAGACTTAAGTTCGACGAATTGATTGCAGAGCAAATACAGAGCAATGGCTTCCTCAATACTGATTAGACTTCTCTTCAACGAGCAAATACGAACTCAGTAACCACCTTCTTTGACGAACTCGAAAGCAAATACTAGTTAGGGCTTTTTGTCCCTTTTGAAATCTAAAAAGGGCTTTTGTTCTGTTTTCATGTCTCGTCAGCAAAATATGTCCACGTGTAATCGGAGTTAATCTAGGTGGCATGTCTGTTATGGGCAGGGGCACAATTGACTTAAAATTTGTAACGTCAATTGTACTTTTGGAAAAAAAAAGTTCATGAACTAGGTGGGACTTCGGGTTAAACCATAGGGACATTTTTGCACTTTGCCTATATTTATATATTTATGTGTAATTAATTGAAACTCTTATGTTACGTTTGGATTGAAGAAATAGAATAAATAATGGAATGATTCATTCGGTTTTAGTTGAAATGAGTTATTCCATAATCTCATTCCCCCAAGAAATAAAATTCATAAATTTAGGAGGAATAGAAATTGTTCAATCCATTCTAATTGCAACCAAACACAATTTTTTTTTCATTCCATTCCTACCTTCATTACTTCAATCCAAACGTAGCATTAATCTATGTATTAAAAATCCAGTATCATTTTAATGACATAGAGTTATTATTTTAAAATTTTATTTTTAAACAATAGGGTCTCATCTTAAAATAATTTTTAAAATAAATGGTCTCTCTTATTTTTATATGTTATTATCATATATATACGTTTGAATTTTAATTATATTAAACAAATAATTCGATTTAAAAATCAAATCGAAATTACTATATATTTGGAAAAGTCAATTGAACTAAGTTAGATTAGATTCAATTAAATTTAGTCAACAAAATTTTGGTCTAGTATGAGCTTAATTCTTCGTGTATGTGAAATATATTTTTTTTCTTTAGGTGAGATTTTTATGTATTTTGTTAAAGAACTTTTACTATTACAATTTAATTATAAAAAACATAAGAAAAAAATTGAAACTAAAACGAATTACTAGCAGACAAGTATTTTTACTAATCTTAGTTAAATCTCATAATAAGTGTTTTGATTTTATTAACTAAAGTTAAAGTTTAGAGTTTATTAACTTGGGTTTAGGGTTCATACACGAAGGTTTAAGGTTAATCAACTCTCTTTTAATAAACCTTAAACCCTAATTTATAAACTCTAAACACTAGTTAATAAATTGTAAATTCTAATTGATTAAGTTGATGTAGAAAACAAATTTTCTAAAATTGCAAATTTTGTAGTTTTGTTGTCAATTGAAGGGTTTTGCTAAAGCAGTTTCAGGTGTGAAGGCGTCCGCTAGTAATACTAGCTGACGAGGTAATTTTTTGCAACATGCTCATTATTTACAAATCAAGACGGGCAAGAAAAATGAATTTGTTAAGAAAACAACTAAAGCCAACACCCACATTCAGTCAACAATAAAATTGACCTAGGCCAGTTAACTATATTTATTAAATTCGAAACAATCCAAATGCCAATGACCTTCATAGTTTACTCAAGCACATTTAAAAGCACTCATCTTCACCTATATGCTATTGATTCCCTTCATTTAATTTATAATTTTAGATGGAACATGGATTAATTAGTAAAACTAATTTAAGCACAAGCAATCATACAAATGTGTCCATTGAATACCATTTGCTGATACATTAGTAGGTAAAAACATTGTAGTTTTGAAATAGCATAATGATACCCACTTGCTGAAAAGGTTCATGTGCACCAAATTGGTTTGGAGCTCCATTGCCTGATTAAATAAAAATAAAATAAAATAAGAACTTCAAAAATAATTATTGACTTGTGAAAAAGGTAAATTTGGTCAAACATATAGCCAAAAAAATCATCTAGGCCATCGTAAATTTGGGATAAAATCCAACGTCCATGGACACGGCTAGAATATATATATTGTAGCAACAAATTCAAAACAAAACTGCAAATAATTATGTACTTTACATTTTACAACGCCACAGTTGGACAATACGAAACTCATATTACAAAATGTATTAGAAAACAACTCAGTTAACATCATAGAGTACTCGAGCTTCTCATGTTACCATTCTCTTATGATTTCGCCTATGAGTTCATCAACCACGACCGGTCCACATCCTTTATAATGTCATCTATTTCAACATATGCAAACATCACCTCATTCTACCCAAAGTCCCACATACAGTTAACATTTGGATTTGTAGTTTTGATGTTTCTCTCGAGCATTTTGAGCAGGTTTTCAGCAGCATCACTACATATTCAAACTACCAAAACAACCATCATTCCATACCCAAAAATCATCATAACCATGTAAAATTAATTAACTTTACAAAATATAGAACACAAAAAATACACACATGCAGAAATTAATACATACTCAATCATCAACACATATCTAACCACCAAAACAACAAGCTAGTCGCTACTGATTTTTAAAAAATTTGGCAGAATTTCGTTTAAAAATAGATATCCAGACAAATCTAAACATGTCTATAAAACTTACAATCATCCATACATATCCAAACCACAAAAAAAACCCATCATTTCATACCCAAAATCATCATATCATGTAAAAATTACTACATATTCAATAATCAACACATATCCAACCACCAAAACATCAAGCTAGTAGCTACTAATTTCAAGAAATTTTGACAGAATTTCCTTTAAAAATTGATATCCAAACAAATCTAAACCTATTTAAAAAACTTACAATCATTCCATACTCAAAATCACCATAACCATGTATAATTAGCCAACTTTACAAAAGACGGAAAACATCATCCCATGGAAAGTTATATTCTTTTTTAGTTTAACTAGGTATTTTCGTTTAGTCAATTTACTTCCTGTTTTTGGATGGGAAGGAAAAGTTAGGTTCTGTTTCTTTCCAAACAAACTCATGATGTTATTGAGTTTTATTTTTAATTAATACTAATTCTAAGACACTTATAAAAAATATTGGGACAAAGACAATTTTTTGTTTTGGACAGTAGTAACCTTATTATTTAAATAGGTGGAAAACCACAACATGAATTGTTAAGGGTATATTTGTCCAAATAAAAAACAATGACATTATTAGTTCAAGTGAATTGTGCATAATTTTAAGTTTGAAATACACGTCTTCTTAATGTACCTTGATATTCTACAGGAGACTTTAGCAATTAAAAAAATCAATTGTATGTGCAACTTTTTATTGCCATCAATATATGCTAAGAATATAATTCCAGAACATTATATATGTGTATGCAAAACTTACAAAAGTTTCGAATTTGCCAAGTTTGCAAAGTCATGCGAGAATTCCTCCGTAAGATAATTATTATTTAGATACTGCAAATTTGAGTTGAAGGCGAACCATAAATAACTATATGGGTAAAGTGAATATCATATAAAGTAGTTCAAATTTCATTGACTTACGGAGTTCTTGTGAGAATCGGAAGAACCCCTCAATACGAATGAGTTCCCGATAAATAGTTGAACCAACACCTAATAAATTCAAGAATAAGCTACATATTATAAATATGACAAAGCAAGTGCATAAAACTAAAGACCATATCAAAAGATAAACAGGAAAACAAAATCAGTAAACAGGATAGAATATGAGCATCCACAAAAGCCACAAAGTAAACCAAAACTACATGAAATGTAATGATTTTAGGTTGACAAGTGTGGGCATATATAAATTAATCACCTTACAAACAACAAACATTAGAAGCGAATAAACTTGAAATTCCTATACATCCGAATTTACCCTCTAATCTCAAGGAGTCCTCAAACTAAACTCTCTCAAAAAAAGTCGAAAGGAAACAACATAATTTGGATAAGTGACTCCAGAGGGCATCTGCCTCGATAACAATTGCTAGCAAATAATTTATGCATATTTTTGCTTTATCAACAAAGTTTTATTTTATATTCCTTTCATTTTCTTATATCGGATAAGTTCTTGGGAACCATGTGTTATTTAATTTATAACTTTTTTTCCCTCTTTCTTAATCCCACTAAAATTTCCAATCTTTTCAATTCTTCAACAACCTTTTGGCGCTTGAAACCAATAAAATTGAGCCACATCGACTAATAATGAAGTGTTGGCTCCATATTTGGTTTATGCCAAATAAAAATATATTCTTGGTGATTATCATGGGGTTTGATTAATTTCAAAGGTACTAATCTAGAAGTATGCAAGAAATAGTATCTTCCACAATTACATTATAAGTATGTAATAATAGAAATCAAATATTAAAATTAAGCTAGATTTTAGTACATCAACCACGATTGACTGATTGCGGTGGGTAGGTCGGTCAAGAATTATCGATCAAGGATTTATGATGATTTATATTTTTATAGTGTTTGACTTAATTATCTAATGATTATGTGTGAAACCACGAACTTTATTTTGTTATAAAATTATTGTATTATTTATACCTTTTTACAATATACTATTATGATATATTAATTCTAACGATAATAGATTAATATTGTGTACATTGATTTTTATATAAAGAAAATATTTTTTTGGAAATATCATATTTAACTAATAATGTGAAACTAACGTGTATACAAGTATTTATTTATTTTTTACGAAATAATGTGCATATAAAGGAAATTATTTTTTCTTTATCTATCACTCTATTGTTGCTATTTCTTTTTACAAACTAATGCTATTAACTCTTCCTACAACTGTTGTTGAATTAATGTATCTCATTGCCTCCATTAACTACTCTCTATTTGAGGCAGCTTGGATGGTGTCCTTCCATCAATCTTTGTTTTTGGATCTTGTTTGAAAATATAGACTCGATCTGCAACATGCTTGAATGCGAATAAATCAAACAAAACTTGTGTTGTTGTACTTGTTTTTATTCTAGTAAAATAAAAAATAACTTCTATATAACGGGAGTGGTTAGCATGAAGTGAACTTCATAATAAATTCACTCCATGGCTAATACGGTGCTGACACGCAGGCGGAGAGATCACCCTCCCGTCTGTGTGTCAGTATTATATTGGGCATGATAACCCTTGTTGCACTGTTGTACTAATGCTCCTGGGCTGCTGCACTACTTCAACCTGCTGCAAACACTTACACTACTTCACCACTTCACTAATACATTATTGCCAACATATTTTCACATTAAAATGCTCTAATTGCTGCTACATAATACTAACTTTTATTGGACTATTAAACCATAGATGATGAAAGTCTTCTTTTGCTTTTCCTGATCCCACACAACCACTGCAAGCCTTATTCTTGGTCTTAATTATACACAACTGAACTTTTTCTCAAAAATAGCTTCCTATCTTAACTAAATATTCCACATAGTAGTTGCGTAATGAAATATTATAAACTCACCAACCGACTCTCAATTTTACTTCTAAAATTTAACTAATTGAAAATAAGATACACTAAAATTGCTTACACCCAAAAACCACTTATCCGACCTTCCTCTAAAACAACAGATATGTCTCATCTTTGGATACCTTATTTCCATGTCAATGTTACCCACAATAGATTAAGAGAAGACAGGTATTGGGGACCACAATTATAAAGCCTAATCAATGTCTGGCATGTAAGGTTCTAGATGAAGGGTAGTGTGTCGTTTAGAGTAAAATGATATAAACCAAATGACAATGACTTGAGATGTTATGCATCCTTTAGAGAGAAATTACCAAGCACTTCAAACTTTAAAACCAGGACAAACCACGACCCCTCCTGCACCGCGTTTTTGTGGGTTAGAAAGAAAACCCATAATATGACTAACTACAGGGTGATAAATTACAGGGTACTAACACTAATGAAATACATAAAAATCATCATTAATTAGAGCTGCATAATTCAAGACGAAATGCCACCAGACATTTTAGAAAAACAAACGTCAATCCTTTCTATAAAAGCAAATAAAGACATTAATAAGCCCTTGTATAAAAGCAACAAATGACATTAATAATCTCATTCAAAGCCAGTACTAATACATGTTAAGAAAGAAATTAAGTAATTTAAAGGGAATAGAAAAAATAAACTTGCCTTGAATTCAAGGAAAAAATACATATGTAAGTCGTAATAATTGATGTAAAGGTTAGAATTTCCTTCAATTCCTTTTAAATAAAAGCAATGCAAAGAGAAAACAAAAAAATGTGTCACTTGGTGAAATTATGACTACATGACTACCATCAAAGTTCCATTTCAAGATCTTGATAAAATTTATTAAAAAAAGTAAGTTTTTAAGTCGGAAAAATAAAAATATCTCAGTTCATTCCCTATCATCCCAAACTCGAAATAGACCATCATTCACCACACCAAAAAAATGGAAAGTAACTGAAATAATCGGTAGAATAGCACAATCATAAGAGCATCAAGCTGATTTAACTGTGCATGTTAAGTTCTGCAACCGTGCATCCCAGAGTTTTGGTTCTCTCTTATATTCACGTGCTAGCAAATGTACAATGATGTGCCCATAATATAGACCCAAAAAACACATAACAGTTGCCATCAACGAACTAAAAATTTCATCCAATAAAACAAATGAGCAATTTGATAAGAGAACCTAGCTTCAAGAATGATAGATGTTGAGTCCGAAAATCTTCATATATGATTAATTGGTAATACGTGAAGCAGAACCTAGCAG
This sequence comes from Panax quinquefolius, assembly GCA_020205615.1. Lineage (NCBI taxonomy): Eukaryota > Viridiplantae > Streptophyta > Magnoliopsida > Apiales > Araliaceae > Panax > Panax quinquefolius. Next base: position 33,176,519 of record CM035160.1, read on the forward strand.
TGCACAAAATATTGTAGGTGCTATTTTGATTTTCATGTATACAAATATAATAAAATGCTATCAAGAATAATAATAAAGAATCCAATACTTGTAATGTCCACAAACTCATAAAAATGAACTGGTAAATCAATGTAGTAAACATTTTCATTCCATAAGCTTTACAAATAGAGCCAAATAGGAAATAACTGACAACAATGATACCTATCTATATAGACTACTTATGTTAGTTATCATATTTGTTCTATAACCAATCGTATGTTCAAGCTTCACAAAGACTTAGCACAGAGTAAGTAAATGGGATAAGAGTCTTTTCTGATAAACCATGTCACTTGTGGTATTTTTTGAAATACCATTTGGTCATATTGTAATTGGACATGTAAAACGAAGTGGCCAAGAGTGAAAAGTTGCGGTCCAAAAAGGACACAACAACTTTTTTGGGTAGCATCTGTTCTTCTAGCTGCATATAGACTCTATTGTCGGGGTTTTGTGTATTTCACACACACACAAAATACCTTATCTAACCTTAAGATACCTTTAGGTTCAAATGGAGTAAGACACCACCCAGGTGAATTTGGTGGTAGAGGTCCTTAATCAGGAGAATTAACACTGCAATTCTATAAACATGAAGAAGTAATCTACCCAAAGTTAATTGCAAGTTATTCTATTACGAAAATATGTAAGTTGGGTCATAAAAGAAAGTACCAGAGATAACCTGTGTTCTTCTGTAAACAGGATGCTTATAAAAATGTTCACCAAGAAAAATTCGATCAATCAAGCCAACTGCATTAAAAGGAGGTTCAAGGCTACCCCTCACTCCACAGAACACCTTCAAATAAATATGAGAACTTTCGAATCAATTCTGTAAGCTAAGATGGTAAAGATACATGTATCTCCAAAAGCTTTTGCCAAAATAAGAATATGTAAGAAAAAGAGAAATCAAAAGTTTTTCAAACACTAATACATGAACTAAAAAAAATTTCTACATGAAAAACACATTCAAACCTATCAATTAAGGTGATAATATGGGAAACAACTAAATTATGGTACATGATACAGTGTTAGTGGAGTCTAATATGTCATTCAATGGTATAACTTTAACACCAATGTATATATCTAAATATTCATTTTGAACACTGCAATAGGTATTCATAGTTCGGACTCCTACGGTCCTGGTACCCAAAACTTGATTTTTGCATCATGGATTAATTATATTCCAGGAGTTAGGTATTGGGGTGAAAACAATCTCACAAAGCCTTCTCCATTAACTTGGAATGGACTACAGTCTACACATGTTTCTTTTTCCTCTTAAGACACCTAATAGTAACAGCTAATAAAGAATCACCCTGAGCTATCAAATTATAAGCAAGCCATAAATCATCTGCTTCCCTTGGAATCATCTGTTTAATTAAATTTAAAACCAAAATTATTAAAAACAGATACCCAATAAGCACTATTCTCTCTGATTAGGGATAAAAACATTTCCTGTCAATTAATCCACAGCTTTGTATAGATAATAGGCCTTAAGTTTGGTAAGAAATGAATCAAATTATGCATAATCCACAGCTTTGTATCACAGCATTGTCTAGGGCTTGGTACCTGGTAAATGGTCGCGGAGGGAGCGAGCGAGAAGTCGGCGGACACAAATGGAGGAAGAAACGCATCAGTGCTGCAATAAATCACCAGACCTAAAATGAAGAAATCGAATGAGGGAGAACTAAAATGAGAGGGGAATTGGAGAACCAAAACAAAGAGGTCAAAATGGAAATTGAAGACCTAAAACGAAATAGAGAAAGGAAAGAGGGAAATTAGGAGGTCCATTGCTCTCGCCTCCCGCAAATAACGGAATTAGTTTGATAAATTAAGCACACAAACTCAGAGTTTTGATGTTGTCGACCCGAGAGTTGGCGTGGGGCACCTCTTCGACCTCCCAACCTTCCGGAAGTTTGAAGTGTGAGCTGGTAATGGCAGAGGAGTTGTGGATCAGGACAGGAGGCGGCAGAGAGATTATAAGTATTAGATGTAGAATGGGTGGAGAGGTATAAGGTTTGGCAAGGTATAAGGTGGAGAAAATGAGAAGAAGCAAATGACTGAAACCTCAGTGTTTTCCGTATAAGGTGGAGAGAATGAGGAGAAGAAGCAAGGTATAAGCAAATGAGAAGGAGAGAATGAAACCTCAGTGTTTTAATGTTTTGAAGGGTTAGATTTATCCTAATTTTTTGACGGTCCCGATCTTCTAATAAGCTTGAGCGGAAATTAACTTTTTCAAATTCATTTGTATTTTGTGTGTGTGTATATATATATATATATATATATATATATATATATATATATATATAGATGGATCTTAGGCTCACCCTTATTGAAACTCATCCCAGCTCACCTAGCGTTTTTTTATAAAAAAATAACTAATAAAAATGTATAATAATTTTTGGAATTGAAAGTTTTTAAAAAAAATATTTTGGGTGTGATTTGGAGTACATATAACAAAAACAGGTGTTATACGATCATAACAACCTTTGTTATATTGTTAAATCACACCAAAAACACTTTTTTAAAAAAACTTTCAATTCAAAAATTATTATACATTTTTTATTAGTTAGGTTTTTTTATATTAAAAAAAAAAGGCGATGATAATTTCTAGGTGAGCTTTCAATAAGAAAAATTTAAAGAATTCATCAGATATATATATATATATATATATATATATGTGTGTGTGTGTGTGTGTGTGTGTGTGTGTGTGTGTGTGTGTGTGCCGTGGCGCATCAAAAAAATGACATATAGCATCTATACCTTCCATTACGAAAATGAAAGTTTGGGATTTAAAGAGAGCTTACGCCGTCCGCTAGTAATTCTAGCGGACAGGATTAAAATCAACTTTGGTCGAAACTGCCCCCACTCAGGCCAAAGCAATGCAGGAATGATGAAATTTTTAATCTGTCCGCTAGTTAACAAAGTTCTGTAAACTCAAATCCAAGTCGCAGAATGACACAAATTCTATAAATCCAATTCACAACCAAGTTCTCTAAACTCAAATCCAATCCATGTCAGTAATCTAACCAAGTTCTGTAAACTCAAATCCAATCAATGTCAGATGCTTGTTAGACATTCTAAAAATCATCTCTTGCAAGCAACATATATAATACAACAAATTAATTAAAAAGAAGAAAGACATGCCATAGACCACCACAAGGAATAGAAGAAAGTGGAAAATACAAGTCCTTAACAAAGGATTGCCCCCAATCTCTAGAAATAGCTACCTTAATCTTCAATCGTCAAAACCCAAAGTGAAGCAAAAAGAAAAGATATCATAATTCATATCTCAACAACCAAACCTTCCACGCGTCCGCTACGAATTCACTACTAAAGATTCCAATTGAAGGGTTTTGGTTGCTCTTAATCGTTGATGGAGTTGAGGAATCACTAAGGATTCCAATTGAAGGGTTTTGGCAAAGGATTGAATGCTTGATTTTAATCCCATCCGCTAGATATACTAACAGACGGCATAACCTCTCTTTAAATCTCAGCCCTTCATTTTTCGTAATAAAAGGTATATATGTTATTTTTTGATCCATAACAAATAAATGCTATGAATCATTGCCCTATATATATATCCTATGTGAATGAATTTTTTTGATATACTCTGTCAAACCCTTATTCCATGGTTTAGCTGAAAATGAATTCCATATGTAAAATTTAAAAAAAAACTCAGAACTATTTCAAATATCAAAGTTTATTAAAATGTAATTGTTGTTAAAAAACGATATAGAAGAGAGGCTCTTGACTCGGTTAGATGCTGCAATGATCTCAAAGAGAATTATAACCAACTCCCCATTACAAGGATTTAACACCACCCTAATGAATACGATCTTAAGTTTTCTGAAATACCAATTCAAGCAAAACTTAATCAGAAAATAAAAACTTTTTACAGAAACTCCAAGCAGAATATACTGAAAACAATGGAGTGGGGGTATAGAACATGACAGCATTTGAGTTAACCAGCATTAGTAAAACATGGATTCGACAAATTAGTTAATCAACAAGACAGCATACTACAACACGACAAACCGAATACAGTACATGATAGTTTCTGTTGAAGGGCTCGGTAACAATATTAAGCTCTTAACCATTAGCCAAGCATGGTTCAAGTCTTATTTGAGTACAGCATGCTGCACCTGGATCGGCTTTCCAAAGAAGATAAAACTACTCATCAAACGTAAACATCACCTTATCATCTTTTTTGAAGTAATGGGTTGTGTGATCTACCACCTGCATACAGTAGCAAATAATATCGGTGAATTTTCATTAAAGTTTATATATAGCTACTTTTATAGATAAATTAAAAATTATAATATTATATATTCAAAACCTTATATTGTGGTTCATGAGATTAATTAGCTTGAAAGAATGAATTCCAGCAACAAAAATATAAAAAAATAAAAGAAGACAGATTTAATAATCTTGATAAGATAGAACTATGTTCACTATAGTAGGATCCAAAAAAAATTGTTTTATTTCTTTAGTTTTTTATTTTTAATTAGTTTACAGAGAGAATTGTTACCATTTTTTTTGTCTCACTTTGATAATAAAGTAAAAATAAAAAAAACAAAGGAGAAAAAAAAATACATAAAAAAAGGAAGGAAAAGGAAAACAAATAATCTCCAAGACCCCCTAGACCCTCCTCTTCCGCCCATGCCGCCAAATATTGCAATGGAGGGTGCAAGATCTGGTGGCCATAAGGGTCCATAGCCAACATTGCTATGGATCAGCTCCACACACACACACACACACACACGTATATATATAAATATCAAATATATGAAAACTCTCCGTGAACTATTTAGATCGGCCATTAACATTATATTGAGCTTGTTTTGTCAGTTTGGTATCATTTGCGTAAAAGGTATTTCTAAGTCATTACAACTTCAAATTCTGGAAAAACCTTTATTACTTTATTAAAGTATTTTTCGAATTCATAAAAAAAAGAGAGTAAAATACAGTAACAACCCCTATAGATAATCATAATAACACTCACCTCCCCTCTAGTTTTTTAAGTAACAGTTATTACTCTTACAAGTTTTTAGGGTTGATTAAATAGATAAAATTATATATTTACCCTTATATATATATGTTTAATATATATATATATATATATATATATTTAATTATCCTTTTTAATACAATATATTTTAATTATAGTTTTATTTGTAATTAAGATTATCTCATTCAAATAATTTAATTTAATTAAAGCGTATATTTGGATAATCGATACAAATATTAAAATTTTAAATTAAATTATTAATGGAAGTTTTCTAATTAAAGTCATCGAGTATGTTGATAGTTTAGTTTTTGGTGTTTAACAACAAAAATATTATTATTTGAATTCTTAGTTTCATATTATGATTTTTATATATTAAATTTTCTTGAGTATATGTCAAAATTTGGGATGTATATGATTTTAATTATATTTTTATTATACAGTTGGTTGGTTGTTTTTATACAATATTGAATAAAAAATATAATAATATTTATTACTACCTCTATCTTATTAAAAGAATTTTTTAATGTATTTTTTAGTAATAAAATGTCATTTTATTGTAAATAATTAAACTTAAGTTTGACTTATGTTTAGTTTAATATTTAAGAAAAATAATTAATATAATTTTTAATACTTTTTATACTAATAATAAGATTCGTTAGGTAATAATAAGTTTATTTTACGTAAATTTTAATATTTGAGAAAATAATTATAATTTATTTATGTTAATTTGTACTTTTATGCTTACTAAAATTTTACTTTTTAATTATAAAAATATATTTGAATGTATATTACGTAAATTTTTATCTTTAAGAAATTTAATTAGCAAAAAGTGTATGACTTTATTTTTTTGATAAAATAAATATTTATTATTTTTGACATTTATGTTATTTATTGCACAAAATTTTTAATTTAATTAATTAGATCAAGTTAGGTAAAAATTATAACTTACAAATTTATATTTAGTGGATTTATTAAACATTATAACTTGAATGGTATATTAGATATTATATTAAAAATATTTTTGAATATTAGTTGTTGGTCAACTACATTAGGAGTAGTTAGGAGTAGTGAATATTATATATTATATACTAGAGGGGTAGTGACTGTTACTTGAAAAACTAAAGGGATGGTTAGTGTTATTATAGTTATTTACAGGGGGTGTAAATATATTTTACTCAAAAAAAAATACACTCATTAAATGTTAAAATATTGAACAAATCTTCCCACACAAGGAAGAATGTACTAACTATCATCAGGAAGTAATAGTGATTAGTAAAGTATGTACCTATGGCCCCTTCCACGAGTCTCAACTTGGTAAGATAGGGAAATTGAGCATTCTTCATCTAATTTTTCGATGTTTTCAGACTTCTATTAGGTTCATTTTGAATAGCCATCTTAGAAATGACACCATTGTTTTTTATTGGTCTTTCATCTTTCTAAATTTCAAATCTTTTTCTGTACGTAATTAAGGTTAAATCAAAAATATTGTAAGAACACCCCAGGCTTCCACTTTAAGTTCAACATGTTTTTTACTCGATCAATGAGAATAGACACCAACTTTATTAAACCTTTTAAGTAAATATTATCTACTTTCTAACAATATAAACATACATGCAAATTAGTTTATTTCCTCTCAAACAATTTTTGTTGGCTAATACTCAACTATATTGACTTTCTTTCTCAGGCTAGATAAATCAGGCTTATGGTTTCACAGTATTTACTCGCAAAATCAGCAATTATAGAGTACATGTTTAAGAACTTGTCAAATTCATGGATTCAGAAAAACTTATTTGTAAAACTTAAGTCGAAAAGATTCCTAACCTGGACATTTTACAACCATCCAGTATATCCCCACAAAAAGTGCATAAAAAGAAATTACTTTCCAAGAGAAGCAGCATGCCTTACAAGAACACAAGTGGGACAAAGGACAAACAGAAAATGTAGTTCGAAACATGACATAAAAAGAAATAATTTAAACATTAGAGAAATCACCCTCTAATGATAAGGCTATTGAAGCATCCAACTCAAAACCAATTGGCAATGGGTGGAGTAGCCTCTCAAATTATATATTGAGTCTCCAGGTCTTAGTTGCCCAATGTAGGACTTTATATCTCAACACACCCCCCTCACATGTGGCGTAATTTTGAGCCAAACACGTAAAGACTTTTAATTGGGTGACGTGGAGCATGTGAGCCGTTGGGCCTGCACATGAATGGTGTCTACTCTGATACTATATTGAAGCATCCAACTCAAAACCAATACCAATTGACAATGAGTGTAGTAGTCTCTCTAAGTTATATATTGAGTCTCCAGATCTTGGTTTCCCGATATGGGACTTTATATCTTAACAAAGGCTCTGGAGAAACAGAAACCAAGTATATATTTTTTTCGTTTCCTAACTTCTAGTATCTTAAAGTGGCCCTAGTAATGTACAGTGGGACTATTTTAAACCCTAGAGCCATGTTTGTTTCCAATGATTATAATCCTAGGACTATATTCCTATGTATAATACCAAAACTATTAATCTTAGAATTAAATAGTCCTAGTCACGTGTTTGTTTTTTATGAGATTCATAAGATAACATGTTTGTTTTGTCCAGGATTATTTAAAGGATTAGATAAAAACTTATTGTTTGAACTATCATACATTTACTACTAATAACAAAAATATTATGTTCTCATTAGTTTAAGTATAGATATATATTATGATAAGATACATTGGTCTTGATGTAGGATAAGGTGGGAAGAAGAAGAAGTAAGAGTACCTTTCTCCACAGAGAATCGGTAAAGAAACACACAAAAGCACACAACTTTAATCTCAAATCAATATATTCAATAATTTAAACATAATGAAATATTAGAATGCTTAAATAGAAAACCCAATACTTGGGGATTAAGTAAAAACCTTAATTTATAAAGGAAACAATCTCCTAACTAAAATCTACTACTATAATAAACTCTCCTAATTGAAATCTACTACTATAATTAAAACTCTCCTAATGAATAGTTACTACTATAATATCCTACTAAATAATTTCATTAACTCAACATATATCTCTAAATAACAATATAAAATTAATAATAAAATTTTTGAATTTCTTCTTCCGTACCGCATCATTCTCCTCGCCTTTGAAAAAAACTCATTCTCGAGTTTTGAAATATCGTAGAATAATAAGCCATAATCCAAGAGATGTCTTCGAACAAAACATTTGCAGCAACCGATGTTTTAATGTCGTGAACACAATTTTTGGGAATAACAATGACTTAATATAGAGATTTAAAGTAGCTGGGGACTCAAATGTATCAACTGGAAAGGAAAATCAACATGGATGACCTCAACTTTATCTTCCTTGATGTTTTCGCATTTGTGGTCAAACTTGACTTCAATTTTCTCACTGCAAACCATCTCTGAATCTGCAAGTTGTTCAACACTTAACTTCCGCTTCATGTTTCACACAAACATCAATATGGTACTTGCTCTTCTTTATCCTCACCAATTTCATTTTGGTTATTGATACGTATTATGAGACATTCATCAATTGTCTCGTAAGAATTTACTTTGCGGATCTCCTCATGTGAACACATCGCTTTAGTTGAACAAACACGATTAGGATGAACATTTTTTTGCACTTAAACAAAATATGGACGAACATAGCACATGGTTATGTACTAGTAATATGCCTTTAAATTTGCAAGACTTGTTTCAGAAAGTGCAAGCTCATCGCATAATTTTCAATACTTGGCCCTATACGGGATACAAGACTATTTAAGTTGCTCGCATAGGACCAAAGTTCAATGCTCAAGTTGCTTTATCTTAGCCCAAAGAAAGTCTGAATTGTTAAACCTGAAAGACATTATATATATGTAGAGGGGTTGAATTGAAAATTTCAAAAACTTTGGGGGTTAAATTGAAAACTCAAAAACTATGGGGCTAAATTGAATATTTTAGAAACTTTAGGGGTTAAATTGAAAGTTTTAGAAACTTTGGGGGCAAAATTAAAAATTTTAGAAACTTAAAGGGCTGAATTGAAAATTTCATAAACTTGGGTGTCCCAAACGTAATTTAAGCGAGAACATGAACGATTATCACGCATTGTAGCGATGAAACGATTCTGCATAACTTTTTCCTTTTGAAATAGATTGAGACTACTACGACGGCACGGCGATTCTGCTGCGCAGATCATGCTTTCGTCTCGGAAAATTATTGTCAATTCTCTAGCAAACTTCGACAATTTGATGGAGGCCAAAAAAATAAGGTAGGAAGGAATTGAGTGAAATCAAACGATATCAAGAATTTTAGCTCTTGATACCATTATAATGTAGGACGGGGTAAGAAGAAGGAATAATAGTACATATCTCCGCAAAGAATCGGTAAAAAACACACACACAAGCACACAACTTTAATCTTAGATCAATATATTCAATAATCTAAAAATAATGAAGTATTACAATGATTAAATAGAAAACTCAATACATGGGGATTAAGTAAAAACTCTAATTTAGAGAAGAAACAATCTCCTAACTAAAATCTACAACTATAATAAACTCTCCTAATTGAAATCTACTACTACAATTAAAACTCTCCTAATAAATAGCTTCTACTATAATATCCTACTAAATAATTTCATTAATATCAAGTTGAACACGATATTAAATAGTGCCCCCTTTCAAGTGATTTTATTACCTCGGGACTAATAATCCCAAATCTATTTTTAAAAACAAACAAGAGACTTGAGATTAATAATAAGTATAATCCTTGCAAACAAATATAGCCTAGGAGTTATTTGATTCAGACCAGAAGAAGGGGAAGCAATACGAGGGTAAATCAACAATCATAATATCTAATAGACCAGAATAAGGGGAAAGCGGTATGAAGGTACAACATTACAAAAAACTAATATCTAATAGTAGACGGTATATGAACAATCCTTATAAGCTAAAGTTTCATCTAAATCTCCAAGATGGGGTGCATATTGCTCAAATCTCATATATCACAAAGCAAATCAATAGATTGAAGAAACAAATATGGGAATAAGTGAAATGTATTAAAGCATATAAGGTTTAAGTCGGTAGAGTAAGTTTCAACTAAATCTTCTAGATATGGTGAACGTTGTTCAAATCTCGGATATCAAACAGCAAATCAAGACATTGAAGAGCTAATATGAGAATAAGTGGTATGCATTAAAGCATATAAGATATATGTCAGTGTAGCAAGAGAAATAGAGGTGCTCACATTAGTATTGCTCAATTCTAGGTTGTAAAAGTCCATCTTATGTGGCGTAAAAATTGGCCCAGCATGCCACGTACCTACATTCAACTTCACAAACTTAGGACCTGAGAATTTAAAAACACGAACATCTTCAATTGCAGGTGGCACATAGAAATGACCACTGCGTGCTTGCACAACATTTGACCCCTTATTGCCCTTATCTTTGCTGGGATCCACTATCGAAGACTTGGCAACTCCAAGATACCAAACATGACCACCAATTGAACCGAGACACTGAGTCACACTTGCATGATGTGTTATGGAAGAAAACTTCAGTGGTAGACCATCAAGACTCATAATGTAAAACCTGATATCATGCACAAATGCATCATTATAACCTCATTTAATTAACTACACTAAAAATTCTTCAAGTTCTGCTGTGCTATAAATAAGTTAAATCTCAATTACTTTAGCCTTCGATATATAATAAGCCACTAGCATTCAGTCCTAGACCACATGAAAACCTTGAATTGCATGCTAAATCCATAGCCTCTTCTTTTCCAACTACACAATCACCAGTGCTACTCCCAAATCAAAAGATGTACAGAGCTGTATGATTATAAAAATTATATTCTTGCTTCGCGTAATTGAGGTCACAAAATCTTATATTTTGAAGATTGATTCAACAAATGAAGAAAACAACAAATATTCCAAGAACGAACAAACAAGCTAAACAATAAGCAGTCAAATGGGACCCCTCGATTTGGGGGGGGAGGAGGAATCTTGCAATAGAGAACAATAAATTTAACATAGTTCAGCAATTAATATGTTCCAACTTTTTGTCCAAAAACTCAAAATATAAATTAAATAAGTTATTTTTCAACTACATATATCGGCAAGCATATAGGAGATTGAACATTGCTATATATATATAGTCTACATGTTTTTAAGAGTATAAAGAAAACCCTAGGAGAGAGAAAGTGAGAGGACCTAGGGATTCCTCGGCTGAGATGTAGTTGAGCATCTTGAGGTCCGAACTCTTCGCCGTCCCTCGACGGACCGATGACTTGACCGAACTCTTTGAAACTCTCCGGAGTTCCTTCGATCGTCTCTAGCTTCACTTCCTTTAACTTCGCCGCCGATTTGCCGGAATTTTCCATTTGCAAGTTGCAACGACGGAGACTGTCCATTGATCTACTCCAGATAAAGGATGACAATCTATCTAACAAAATACAATGATTTTGAATTTCCAAAGTTTGGATAAATCCCACTGTACATGGGCTCGGGACTCAGCTAGTATACTAAAAGTGGAACTGTCTACTGATCTACTCCAGATAAGGGATGGAAATGGGTCGGGTTTTATTGTACCCGTGAGCGAAATACCTGTCATGTTTTACATACCCAATATATATTTACGGATAATCCATTTTTCATTTGACATACTAAATTTTCAATATAATATAATTATATAAACAATATTTTTTATTTAAAAATATATGATCATACAACCATGTATTATTCTAAAAAAAAGAGCACTATTTATACATGAAGGTGAGACTTCATTTCATCGGTGGTGCCTCAAAAAAGCGATTGTCGATGAGGGCGAAATTATTATTGAATTACAAATAATTTGGCGGGGTTCGGGTTAAATACTTTTTACTTACCTCTCTTAAGCCAATTTTTTTTTAATACTTTATACTTACGAGTATATATATATATATATATATACTATATTACAATAAAAATATAATGAGTAATAATATATGGTATATATATACACTATATTATTTCATAATAGAACTTTTTAATCACAATTGTTCATAAGTAAGTAATTCATTATTTATTTTTAAAATAATATATTATTATTTAGTTTAAAATATTATAGGAGATACATATATTGAGAGGATATGAGTCATATGTGGTTAAAATTTGATTGACAAAGTTATAAATTTTCAATTTGACCAGTATAATAGAAAATTTATAAAATTTTAGTGAAGTAATTTATATATAATACTTAAAATTTTTAAAATTTACCTTACATTATAAAGTAATTTTTTTTTTCGAGTGGAAGCGATTGCCCCATATATTAACTCCATGTGGCTTCATGCTTAACCCTTATATACTACTGTAAAAATATCAATTTAATTTAATTTTTAAGTCAATTTCAGACATTTAAAATTTTAAATTAATGTGATTTATTAATTACAAAATAATAGATCTTAAAATTAGCAATATTTTCATCATCATGCTAACTATAATTAATTACATTGTTATCAATCTTAAATTTAAAATATCTAAAAGTGACTTTTAATATTCAACAATAATCTTATATTTTACAACGGAGGGATTACTACTATATGTAATAAATATTGATATATATTTTTATAATTGTATCATTATATTTTAAAATTAATATATTTTGAATTTGTTGTTACATTATATAAAGTCCATTTAATAATGTATCAAAAAACCCACCAAGCATAGGCTTGGATGGTATCACCAGACTTTGCCACAGTAAAGACTTGGGCTCAAACTTCAAATCCCCCTCCTCCTCCATATATGTGTTTGTTGTTAGAATGCAATCATGCATGCATGTGATTCCCTATGGAGGGAACCTTTATTCCCCTACCCGTGATCTCTCCCTTCCCTTATTTCTCCCGTGACTCTCCCCTTTCTTTCCTTCACTTTCTAAGTTTTGCCTATAAAAGAAAATCCTACCGAATGAAATAATAAGAAGAAACTTCTCTGAAGAATTTCCTCTAAAGAATTTCTCTCTCTTTTCTCTTGCTTATTCTCTCTAAATTTATGCTGCAATTATAAGAGTATCTTTATACACTTTTGCTAAAGTTTTATAACACGTTATCAGCACGAAGCTCTAACCAACTGAGACGGTAAAATTAAATTCTTTCAATTTATTATTATATTACCGGTTTGGCTATACCACCAATAATATAATTTAATTTATGTTTTATTGTCCATTTTAAATTATGTTATTTACAGAGGTACCATCTATCCTTGTTGATCTTACAAGACTTGGTGGGAACATTTTTATCGCTTATTAAATTGTGGGAATAACCTGTATGTGACGCCCCCAAAATTAGATATACATCACCCATTCTGAGTCGCCAGATACATGGTACAAAATTTAAATACAACTTCATTTATATTAATTGTTGAAATGTCAGATATAGAATACGACTACAATTAACTGTGAGTTTTAATACAAATGTATGTAACTCTCATGGTGCCTCGACCACAACCTTACAATGGTACTTTACATAAAAGTATAGTCAAAGACTATTTTAGAAACTAAAATCTTTGGGAAGTGCTCAAGAAAACCTTCGTCATACTGGAGGTAAATGCGTCACAGTTATAATAGATATCATATGGCCGCACGAAATTATCCTTGGTTGAATCTAATAGACCCCAAAGAAAAACGAGAAGATTACTATCATATTCTTTCCAATTGTGAGTCTTCTCTTGACATATAACTATCTCCACTGTCTCCAAGTGAATATTATATTTTAAATCAACTCCAAGATCATATAGGTAGTGCCCGTAAATATACTTAGCAAGTGGATGCGCACGACCCTGTCTTTATGATAACACGAGGTTGTATGTCATTAGACATCTTGTATGATAGTGGCAAAACACCCTTCCAAAGTTGGGTTCACCTCATCCTATTTGATTCACCAAATATAACTACTAAATGTTGTATATAATACAACACACTTTTCTATACTGTTTAAGGAGAAGCTCCATGCCTAGAGACCACTGCTTTTATTCCCCCTCATTATCCCCGCTCGACCCCGACACACTTTACTAAGAACACTCTTATTACACGAAAGGAATTATGAAGCGTAAAGGGTGAGCACAACTAGCCCAAGATAAGGAATATCATGACTAAAGATAATTAAATTATCAATAACTTTCATCAATAATAAATCGAGATTTAGAACATATGGTAGATGATAAAACTTTTCAACCATAGTTGCGGTGAACGAAGCGATCCATTAGAAGAGTCAAATAGACCATAAGGTCTATTATCTTCTCTATGTTAAAAGTCCACCAATAATGTTTTATCCATGTAAAATAAATCAACAGTTCTCATCCCACAATCATATGAATAACTTCATAATCATAATTGTGGTTCTAAATTCTCTTCGCAACTAGGACGAAGATAATTCTCATCACCTATCTTCACCGTAAATATCAAAAATCATGGTTATACCAAATCGAAATTTCGCTTTCATAATCATACTAATAAATTTATCTTTGCACCACGGCCAAAGATATTCATTAACAATTCATCTTTGCACTACATGCCAAAGACATACAACCAGATTTTAGAAGAGTCAAGTAGAACATGATATCTACTATCTTCTACGCATTTAAAAGTGTATAATAAATATTTTATCGTTGAGACTCGACAATAAATAATCCACATCATCGAATCACCCCCTCGCACTACTGACCAAGGATATTCGTTAATATCACATCCATGAATTTATATTTCATCATTTGAGACTCGGATCGATAATCAATCCATATCAATTGAATTATCCATACACTACTACCGAAGATATTCATTATTATCACATCCATGAATTAATATTTCATCACCGAGACTCATTTCAATAATTAATCCACATCATCGAATCATCCCTGCACTACAGGCCAAGGATATTCATTAGTATCACGACCACGAATTATCCATGCACTACGGGCCAAAGATAATCGTGTTTTCATCAACAGTCCCGATCATGCCATAAAACAATTCATCTTTGCACCTTGGCGAAGAGAATCCATAGCCATAATCATACTCAAAACCGCCCATCAATGCACTACGCCAATGAGGACTTTTTCCACATCATTCGTAACATTACGGTCATGATTATACCGAATAATCCCTGGTCATAATTATACCAAGTCCATCTATGCACTACAGGCCACAAATGACTTTCAACACAATATAAGCATGAGGATGATGACAATGATATAAGAATCAATCAAATGAGATAAAGGATAAATATTAAACATTTATAATACAATTTATCCATCGTTCAATAATAACCAAATGTTATCAATCACTTAATAATCTCATAATCTAATATCATTAATATTATAACAATATTTTAATCATTTCTTAAACTTATAAACAATTTATTTCAATTATTTACACTTTATCAAATAATGCATTTAATCACTCAAAAATGCCATACTCATAAGATTTCATAATCAATGATCAAATCCCTCATCAAAATCTGCATACCCTATATAGGATTCTCAAGCCATAAAATCCTATTTTCTAATTTTATTACTTCATATAACATATTTAATTCATTTACTTATAACTAGTTCATTTTTATGAAATATACCAAATCAGTCCCAAAAATATTTTTTTCTGGGATTTAGCAGAATATACTCCCATCTTGAACATATATTTTTCTCAGAATTTTTAAAATTCATTTACTATTTTTCATATGGATAAAACTGCCAAATATTTAGACATTTATCATAAATTGTACTTTTGTCCAAAAATTTCAAAATTTACAGGGTATACTCCTGTTATATACATGTACTCCCAATAAAAATTTCACCAATTTTGGAGTTAACCACAAGGAGTTATAAGAGTTTACTTTTAAAATAATCTTTTCCCATAAAATCCATAACTCTTAATCTATATATCTAAAAATTGTCATTTTTGGACACAATTTAGAAAACTCATAAAATTATAATTTTAAATTTTTCTAGAATTTTTTAGGGTCAGAAAAATTACGAATCTGCCCCTGGCAGAAACCCCTTTTTAATGAAAATACCATTCGCATTTGAATACGAAGGATCATTCACCATGCATGTGGTAATCCACATGTACATGTTATTCCAATGTAAATAATAAAGAATGGAATAACGTAAGGATTCACCATGCGTGCGATATCGCACCAATGCGTGTTATTCCCAATGTAATAATAAATAATGGAACTGTGTCCCAAGAACGCACGCATGCATGTGATATTCCGGCGAATAATAAATAATGGAACCAGTCCTGTTAAAAGCGCATGAAACATGATATTCCGCGAATAATAATAAATAATGGAACCAGTCCCATAAAACGCATGACGGGATATATTCCGATGGGATAATAAAGAACGAAATATTAGAAGAATTTCACCGTGTATGATGCGGTGATTGCGCAAACAAAGTTATTCCAACATAATAATAAAGAATGGAATAATGGAAGAATTTCACAAAGTATAGGGTAGTCATGTGATACAAAGTTATTCCAAAGAGAATAATAAATAATAATAATATCCTTTACGAGTACGACAATTATATCCCTACCTTAAAAAGAAAAGTATTCAATTTGGTAGAGTAAGGAATATACTTGAAGAAAACTTGCAGACTACGCCAAAAGCTTTCTTAAACTCTAAAGAAATACGCTCGAAGATTATGAAGAAGAACTCTCTTTATAGTTTCTCTCTAGAGAGTTTCATGAATTTGTAAAAAATAATGAAGGAATGAGCTTCTATTTATAGAAAAATGGACTGCGTAAAGAACTAACTCATTCATGAACGGTCCAGTTGATTTATTTTAATCGACGGTCCATATTTAAAGCAAGATCTTTTAAATAAAATATAATATATTCTATTTATAATCTAATAAAACGAATAACTTTATAAAAGATTTTACTATACAAACACTACGAGCCTTATCTGCAAACACTATGCATAATAAAATATAATATATTCTAATTATTGTCTAACTTTATAAAAAGTATTCTGCTTTATATAAAAAGTTTTTTTTGTTTTATTACATTAATAATACCAATAAAACAAAACTGAGTGACTTATCACATAAGCATAAATAATCAATACTGTCTTTATTTACCAAAAATAGAAAAAAAAATTGAATACTTTTATTTCATAAAATTCGGGTCTCACACTTGTATATGTAAGATAACGCATACATGGTTAAATTCTTCATTATTCCATTATTTATTATTCATTGGAATATCACGTCTGCATGTGACATTCATGTGACACGGTTCCATTATTTATTATTCTGTTAGGAATAACCTGTATATGCGGTCTATCGCATACATGGTGAGTGACCTTTCGTATTCATTCTTTATTAAATTGTGGAAATGATCTGTCTACGTAGATTACCGCATGGCGGATGAAGATCCATTTGCAGTTTAATTTTGTATATATATATATATTTGTAATTGTATATATACATTAACGATTGCATATTCTTTTTACTAAGATAATATGCTAATAACATAAATATAAGAATATTTATATTATTTATATTTAAACTTTATCACCACTTGAATTCGTGATTTAGTTTATTTTTATATATATATCATACATGCAATTATTTATTGTTTTAATAAATAATAATTGTGGTTTAACCCAGAATAGATGGCAAACTTGGCAAAAATAGATTTTTCTGTTTTGAAAATCTCCGGAGATAACTATTTGGCTTGGGCACTTGATGCAAAATTGCACCTTAGTGCAAATGAGTTAGAAAAGACCATCAATCAGAAATACAAAGAACTTCGGCACAAAATGAAAAAGCCATAATTTTTCTTCGTCACCATATTGATGAAGGATTAAAGACTAAGTATTTAACAGTCAAAGATCCTTTGTCTTTATGGACACAATTGAAGAAAAGATTTGACCACCAAAAATTGGTTGTTCTCCATAATGCCAAATTTGAGTGGCTTAATTTAAGGCTACAAGATTACAAATCAATTACGGAATATAGTTCCAATGTTTATAGAATAACCTCTACTTTGGCTTTGTGCGGTGATCCAGTTTCTGAAACCCAAATGTTAGAGAAAACGTTCTCAACTTTTCATCATACCAACATGATTCTGTCACAACAATATAGACAGAGTAAGTTCACAAAATTGAGTGACTTGTTGTCTATCCTCCTTGTTGCAGAAAAGAATAATGAATTGTTGTTGAAAAACCATTAAGTACGGCCAATGGGTGCTACCCCATTGCAAGATATTAACAACACGTCATTCCAGCAGAATAAACGTGACAAGAGATGGTCATATAATAAGAAATCTTGGAGACGAAAGAACAAACGAGGCCATAATAACAACAAATTCCAGAACCGCGACAATTCAAGCCACCAGAAGTGGCAAGTGTCTGGGTCGGGTAAAAATAAAGAAAATGCAACACAGATAAAGAACAAACCAGATATTTGTTTTAGGTGTGGGATGAATGGGCATTGGTCGCGTACTTGTCGTACGCCGAGGCATCTGGTTAATTTATTCTAGGAGTCTCAAACGAACAAAGTAATGGAGACAGAAACAAACTTTGTTAATCATCAATTGAATATTGTTGATGTTCCACCAATGACCAACATTGAGAAAAAGGTTGTTGATATTACTAAACCTTCTGAAAGTATCTTTTGGGATATCGTTTAATTTCTTGTTTTAATTAAACACCCTGCATGTATAATATTATTAGTTTTCATTCTATATGCGGTATGTCTTTCTCATGAATAAAATTATATTTGAAATATAACTTTTCTTATTTGTGTTTTTATATGTGTCAGACCATTTTTAATGGATATGGAGGATATATGTTTAGCAGACAGTGCAACAACTCATACAATCCTTCGAAATGAAAAATATTTTTCACAATTGATCAAAGCTAAAGGAAATGTAGGAACTATCTGTGGCACATCAAATTTAATCGAGGGATTTAGAAAAGCTAGTTTCTTGCTACCAAATGAGACACACGTTTTTATCAAATATGCTCTATATTCTAGTAAATCTAGAAGAAATTTGCTTAGTTTTAAAGATATTCGACTGAATGGTTTTCACATTGAAACAACTAATGAAAATGATAATGAATATTTTCTCATCACTTCTACTTTTTTTGGAAAAAAGAATATCCTAGAAAAATTTCATTCAAATTCTTCTGGATATATATACTATGAAAATTAGAGCAATTGAGTCTCATAATGTTATGATTCCAAAAATCATAGATCCCAAATCCTTTATGCTTTAGCATGAAAGACTCAGTCATCCAGGTACTTCTATGATGCGTCGTATTATTGAAAATTCTACTGGTCATCCTCTCAAAGATAAGCAGGTTTTTCCTAGTAATGAATTTCCTTGTGCTACGTGTTCTCCAGGAAAATTAATTTTTCGACCATCACTAGTAAAAGTTTATAAAGAAGCCCCAAAATTCCTAGAGAGAATTCAAGGAGACATTTGTGGACCAATTCAACCATTGTCTGGCCCATTTCGATATTTCATGGTTTTAATAGATTCTTCAACTAGTTGGTCTCATGTTTGTCTTCTCTCTTCTCGATATTTTGCCTTCTCAAAACTTCTTACTCAAATAATCAAGTTACGGGCTCAGTTCTCGGATCATCCAATCAAGTCAATTCGACTTGATAACGCAACTGAATTTTCATCAATGACTTTTAATGATTTTTGTATGACTATTGGAATCTCTATTGAGCATTTTGTTCCTCATATTCATACACAAAATGGTTTAGCTGAATCTGTAATAAAAAAACTTCAACTAATTGCACGACCATTAATGTTAAGGGCTAACTTACCTACCTCAGTTTGGGGTCATGCAATTCTTCATGCTGCAACCATCATTCAAGTAAGACCAACAGCTCTTCATAAATTTTCTCCTTTACAGTTAGTTCTTGGACAGATACCCAACATATCACACTTTTGAGTTTTTGGAAGTGCGGCATATGTTCCAATTGCACCTCCACAAAGAACTAAAATGGGAGCCCAACGAATAATAGGTATTTATGTTGGTTTTGATTCTCCTTCTATTATCAGATATCTTGAACCTTTAACTGGAGATGTTTTTACTGCACGTTATGTAGATTATCATTTTGATGAATCTGTATTTCCAACATTAGGAGGAGGAAAAGTTTTAAATAAAAAACCCTCTAAAATATCATGGAATGCATCAGATTTAAATTCACTTGATCCCCATACAGGACAATGTGAAATTGAAGTTCAAAGAATTATTCATTTACAAAATATTGCAAATCAAATGCCAGATGCATTTAATGATGCTAGAAAAGTGATAAAGTCACATACACCTGCAGTGAATACTCCAGCAAGGATAGAAATACATATTGAAAAATCAATTCCTGGAGAATTGACGAATAAGTTAATAGAAGAATCAAAACTACGCCAGAAGCATGGAAGACCGGTTGGTGCAAAAGACATTGTACCACGAAAATCAAAAGCAAATAAGGGAATCCCAGAAGGAATACCCGCTCTAGAAGTAGCACTTATTCCAAGAGTTGGAATAGCCCCAGAAGAGGTACAAACTGCTCCAGAAGCAGCACATATTCCAAGAGTGGGAATTGAAAGTAGTATGCACACAAGCCAATCATGTTTGATGATAAAGCATATACTTTGTAACAATCTTATTCATTTATTAATAAAAGTATTAATTTATTAAAGGCTTTAATTATCTACATGATCTTTGTTTTTTTTATAATATGTGATAAACCCATAGTTTTAAGCAATGCTTTTAGAATAATGATGATGATCATTCTAATGAGATCTAAATTCTTAGAAAGCCTAAAACTAAAATAGTTCTCAATCGTTGGATTACTAAATTGGGGATTAGTAAATCCGGATAGATTGGTACATATGTTGCTTGTTCATTGGATGAGGATGATTGATCTCATGATCATTTGTGTGGAGACACTAAAGCAAGTATGTAGGTGCTTATTAGAGAATAAGTTCAATTGAACGCATTGACTCGCTAAGGAATACCTAATGGAGTTTTACTTGTCATCAATAGAATTCTCAGTAGTGATAGTAGTACAAGTAATCCTTGGACTTGAGATCATCATAAGTATCTTGTGTATGATGAGTTATACTTTGACTTATTCCTTAAGACCCTTAGGGTATATCAAAGGGTATGCTTGGGTATAACAAGTTATACGTGGAGATAATATATGATCAATAAAGAATCTACCACTTCTAATAAAGAAGAGAATGTCCTATGTGATTCGATAAATGACAACCCAAAGAGTCCTTGGCAAGGCGTAATGAAATTAGAAAGGAGTTTCTAATTTGCATTATTTAGTGTTGTGCATTTAAGGATCGAAATACATATAATTAAATAAAATAAGACTTGACATGAATTCCATGTCTTATATTTAATTGGGACATTGTATGGTGGAAGGATTGAATTGTATGATAACTATTTACTCAAAGGTTCTTTTATGATTAATGTTGAAATCTATATTATCCGGAAAGTCGCCGATCGATGTTAGGAAGGCTTATCCTTATCAGAATAAATATTATTTATTTAAATAAATTAATTGTTTAATTTATTTATTTAAATAAGATTAGAATTGTTCTAATTGATTTATTCACAACCGGTTTAATATGGAGAACCTAAAGGGTCACACCATAAAAGGAAGAATAATTATTTAAGAAGTTAATGGCATAATCGTAATAATATAGTTATGTATATTTAATTTAATCTATGGTGATAGAATAAATTAAATAGCTTAATATTTATTATTTAATATTTTAGAAATATTAAATATAAATTAATAAGAGGAGTCTTATTAATATTATTACAATTATTATTATTTTAATTTCTAAAAGAGTTTAGGAATTAATTTAATATAAGTACTTTCATTTATTCCTAATAGATTAGGAGGAAAATTAATTAAAGGAGTTTAATTAATTATCCCTAATAAGATTAGGGAACCCATTTAATTAAAAGAGTTTAATTAAATAATACCTTATTTTTAATAGGGTTACTTGATATCTTTATAAGAGGAGTCTTATATCAGATATCAAATGATACACAATTCCAAAGTTTTGGAGAGTACGCTCTTTTTCTATAGAGATAGAAAAACTAGGGTTTAGCCAACCACCCATCTTCTTGAATTCTTCTTCTTCCTTGGTGGATCACCTCTAGAGGCCAAACACTTGGGTGGCTAACGTTGATCAAAGGAAGGAACCAAACCCGGTGGATTCAAGTTGAACGCGAAAGGATTGGAGGTGAACTTGTACCTGAGGAAGCTCGATCTTCAAGGGTATGATTCTTATTCGTTATCCTTTTGTTTAATTAATAATTGTGTATAAAGGGTGATCCGGGTATATGGTTTGTAAAAATTTTAAAACTCTGATTTTTACACGTTTTCGCTTATTTTTGCAATTTGATTGGGTTCATGAATATTACAAACCTAACAGGAATAGCCCCAGAAGAGGTTAAAAATCTCAGTGAAGGGATAAGAGATGAACACCAAGAGATCTCAATAAATTATGTACATGATGAGAAAATATGGGATCAAAGCAAAGTCATGATTAATGATATATTTGCTTTCTCTATAGCATCAGATATTACTTTGATTCCTGACACGGATCCTGAACCCCAAAATGTGGACGAATGTCGGAAAAGAAAAGATTAGCCAAAATGGAAAGATGATATTCAAATTGAGCTACAATCTCTATTGAAAAGAGAAGTATTTGGACCAGTAGTCCAAACACCACTGGGTGTAATCCTGGTTGGAAACAAATGAGTATTTATATGAAAGCGAAATGAGAAAAATGAAATTGTGAGATACAAAGCCCGACTTGTAGCTCAAGGGTTTTCTCAAAAACCTGGTATTGATTATCAGGATACATACTCTCCAGTAATGGATGGAGTCACTTTTTGCTTTCTGATAGGTATGACAACCATGGAAGGTTTGAAAACACGTCTGATGGATGTCGTAACAGCATACATATATGGCTCACTTGACAGTGAGATTTACATGAGAATCCCTGAAGGATTGAAAATGGTTGAATCACAAAGGCCACGTCACATATATTCAATCAAGTTACAACGCTCATTGTATGGGTTGAAACAGTCTGGTCGTATGTGGTATAATCGACTTAGTGATTATTTAATAATAGATGAATATATAAATGATCAAGTATGTCCATGTGTTTTTATTAAGAAATCACAAAGTGAATTTTCCATTATTGTTGTATATGTGGATGATTTGAATCTTGTAGGTACTCCTGAAGAACTCACAAGAACTGCTACTTATTTAAAAGATGAATTTGAAATGAAAGATCTTGGAACGACAAAATTCTGTTTGGGAATACAAGTGGAGCATTTAGCATCTGGAATTTTTGTTCATCAATCCACATATGCTGAAAAGATTCTCAGTCGTTTTTGTTAGGTTTGTAATATTCATGAAGCAATCAAATTGCATAAAAAGTGCGGAAGCGTGTAAAATCAGAGTTTAAAAAAATTTACAAACCATATACCCGGATCACCCTTTATGCATAATTATTAATTAAACGAAAAGATAAAGAATAAAATCATACCCTTGAAGATCGAGCTTCCTCAGGTACAAGTTCACCTTCAAATCCTTTCGCGTTCAATCTTGAATCCACCGGGTTTGGTTCCTTCCTTTGATCAACGTTAGCCACCCATGTGTTTGGCCTCTAGAGGTGATCCGCCAAGGAAGAATAAAATTCAAGAAGATGGGTGTTATGGCTAACCCTAGTTTTCTATCTCTATGAAAAGGCATACTCCCAACAACTTGGAATTATTACGTACTTTGTTAAAGTCAACAACCCATACACCCATAATAAGACTCTCTTATTAATAGATGTGGGCAACCCACCTTAACAATTAAGGAATTGGGTTTTAATTAATTAATTCTTTTAATTAATTAAGCTCCCTAATCTTATTAGGGATAATTAATTAAACTCCTTTAACTAATTTTCCTTCCTAATCCAATTAGGAATAAATGAGAGTACTTATATTAAATTAATTCCTAAACTCTTTTAGAAATTAAAATAATAATAATTGTAATAATATTAATAAGACTCTCTTATTAATTTATATTTAATATTTCTAAAATATTAAATAATAAATATTAAGCTATTTAATTTATTCTATCACCATAGATTAAATTAAATATACATAACATTATTATTACGATTATGCCATTTACTTCTTTAAATAATTATTCTTCCTTTTATGGTGTGACCCTTTACGTTCTCCATATTAAACCTAATTGTGAATAAATCAATTAGAATCAATTTAATCTTATTTAAATAAATAAATTAAATAATTAATTTATTTAAATAAATAATATTTATTCTACAATAGGGATAAGCCTCCTAATGATCAACGACTTTCCGGATAATATAGATTTCAACATTAATCATAAAAAGAACCTTTGAGTAAATAGTTACCAGACAATTCAATCCTTCCACCATACAATGTCCCAATTAAATATAAGACATGGAATTTCACAAGTCTTATTTTATTTAATTATATGTATTTCGACTCTTAAATGCACAACTCCAAATAATGTAAATTAGAAACTCCTTTCTAATTTCATTCTCTTATGCCAAGGACTCTTGGGTTGTCATTTATCGAATCACATAGACATTTCTCTTCTTTTATTAGAAGTGGTAGATTCTTTATTGATCATACATTATCTCCATGTATAACTTATTATACCCAAGCATACCCTTTGATATACCCTAAGGGTCTTAAGGAATAAGTCAAAGTATAACTCATCATACACAAGATACTATGATGATCTCAAGTCCAAGGATCACTTGTACTACTATCACTACAGAATTCCTATCGACAGCAAATAAAACTCCATTAGGTATTCCTTAGCGAGCCAATGCTCAATGAACTTATTCTCTAATAAGCACCTACATACTTGCTTTAGTGTCTCCACATAAATGATCACGAGATCAATCATCCTCATCCAATGAAGAAGAACGATGTACCAATCTATCCGGATTCACTAATCCCCAATTTAGTAATCCAATGATTGGGAACTATTTTAGTTTTAAGCTTTCTAAGAATTTAGATCTCATTAGAATGATCATCATCATTATTCTAAAAGCATTGCTTAAAACTATGGGTTTATCACATATTATAAAACAGCATCATGTAGATAATTAAAAGCCTTTAATAAATTAATACTTTTTATTAATAAATGAATAAGATTGTTATAAAGTATATGCTTTATCATCAAACATGATTGGCTTGTGTGCATACTACTTTCAATCTCCCACTTGCACTAAAGCCAATCGCCATGGTATCTCATACTCTTCTTCTCTAAGTGACGATTATCCTGCTGTTGGATAAGCTTTAGTTAATGGATATATAATGTTGTTCATGAGAGTCCACTATCTCTATAGTGATTTCCCATCTTTCAATGATTCTAATAATCAAATGAAAGTGCCACAACACATGTTTAGATCCAAGATGAGACTTAGAACTATTCCTAGTTACAGTAATGAACTTTTAATCCAAACAATCAACTTGCGACTTCATTTATAGCTATATACTTTGTCTTTATCACTAAACCAAAGAACTCTTCTTTGTTTGGAACCTTTCCAATTCAACGCACCAATTGCTCAAGGTAACACTTTACCTTAAAGTGGATTTTCGATCGTCTTGTCTCATTCGAAAAACTTGAGTCCAGAAAGCCCTCTAGTTTTAATTCGGACCCACCATGTATGCTCACATCTTTAGTGTCGGTTAAGAACTTTAAGATGTTTTCACCGACTCATAGTGAACTTCTCCAGAATATGACTGATCAACATCAGGTCTCGTACATTTCATTGCATACATGATTGTCACTCATGCGATCTCTCTTCTTTGGAGTCTATGGGGACTATTAAGAGAAATACACTCCATAGCTCATCGACATGAGACATCTCTTGGAGTTTGCCATGCTAAACGACTTTAGCATCAAATGAATATACGTTTCTTAGGTTAAGTTGAGCATCCTCTTAAATCTATCTATATAGATTTATATCCCCAATTAAGATACTCTTCCAAATCATTCATGGAGGAATGTTTAGACAACTTTATCTTTACTGATTGTAGCATTGGTATGTCATTCCTTATCTGTAGTATATCAACATATAATATTATGAATGTCACGACGCTCCCACTTACCCTTTTGTACACACTAGAAGTCTTACCTCATCGAATGTAACTCTGGAACATCATCTTCTATGATGCGTACCTCATCATCATCATCCATGATGAATCCATACCTCCTAGGTATCTTCTTGTTTTTTTCAGATTTACGATTTGGTTGGGTACAATAGGTCTATCTACAAAAGTTACTCTTATTTGACTTATAGTGTTTTGTGGTTCTTGAACTCTTCAAGATCTATTATCCTCCCACTAGCCCTTTTAATGATAAACACCTTTATCTTAGAAGGCGTGTGTGTTTTGTAACAAACACCTTTTGCTAAGTAGGATTATAGAACATTTACCCTAAACTTACTTTAGGATGTCCCACAAATCAGATTTGTCAAATCTTGTCCCAAGCTTATCCTTTTGAAGCCTTTTCACATAAGTTGGAACCCCTTATCTTAACATACTTAAGATTAGAATCCTCCCCATCCATAACTTTTATGGAGTCTTGGGGTAGGATTTTGAGGTTATCATTTTCGTAGATATGTCGACCATTTCTAGGACATGATCCTGAAGGATATCTTGGAATGCTCGGTAAAAATCATTATGGACCGTACCATGTTCAAATAGGTACGATTTTTCCTTTCAGATACATCAATCAATTATTACGTATCATGAGGTGTCCATTATGAGAAAAACCATTTGAGATGATCTAGAAACTTATTGCACAAGTATTTATTCCTTGATCTAATCAAAGAATCTTAATACTTTGTCAATTTGTTTCACTTATGAATTCTTTGAACCTTTCAAATAATTCACACTTGTATTTTAGCAAATACACACATTCAACTCTTTGAATGATCATCTCCTTTTCTTATACTAGTTTGTTCAATATGCAAAATAATTTTTCACGTAAGTCAAGTATACAAAATCCATTAAGTAATATTCCGGTTCTATACAAAACATTATTATTATAAATAGAACAACAATTGTTCTTAATTATAATACCAAAGATTTCATTGTCCAACAATAAAATGGAAATAATATTTTAAACAAGAACCGGAATACAATAACAACTTATTGACTTAATAGATTTGCCTCGTAGGTATTGCTAAACTATAAGTTCCTATGGCTAATGCAAAGAACCTTTGCTTCATTTTCCACACATAGGATTACTTATATTTGTTTAGATTTCTATTACTTTGTCCCTTCATAAATCTATATTTATGATAACCAAAGTCGATATCCAATATCCAAGTAGAACCTCGACTTAAAGAAAATTTATTTTAAATCTTGAACAAAATTGTATTTGTAAATCAAACTTCATTAAGCTTCTTTAGTTAGCCTCTGCAAGATGCTTCTCGCAGCTTTCTTTCCGATGTCCGTGCTTATAGCGATGGAAGCAAACTCCTTTGCCATCTATATCGATTTTGTTCGTATTATCCTTTGTTTACGCCTTTTCGCTTACCTTCTTTGAATCGTTCTTCTTTTGAAGATCCTTTGGCCCTACAAGTAAGACTTGGTCTTTCTTGGTTGAAAGTGACTCTCAACATTTTTCAATATATTAAGCAAATCAATGGAGGCGATATCTAGCTTGTTCATATGAAAATTCACAACAATTGTGAAAGGAGTCCGGAGGGAGTGAGTGCAAGATCAAATCTTGGCTCAAATCTCCATCCATGACAAAACTCGTTGTCCTAATTGATCAATCAAATTGATTATGTTAAGAACTTTTTATCTGCATCTATAGTGCCATTGGCCATTCTAGATCGGAAGAGCTCCTTAGATATCTCGATATCTATTAGTCCTACTTTCCTCACCATCAACTACTTGTCATGCGGGAATATAGTAGGTGCATCCATAGTTTCATCTTGTGTTGAAGCTCGTTACTCATGGATGCGTCGTGATGCATCGAGCCAACTATGCATCATCTCGCCACTTACTAAAAATAGCAAATTCTTCCTCAGAGGCATTATCTGCAACCATTGCAGGGATAGGCGTATTAAGGACATAAGATAGCTTTTCAGCCATGAGAACTATTCTCAATTCCTTAACCAATCCGTTTAATACGGTCCAGTTAAATAACATCTAATATGTTTCGCAGTGATAGTAATTTAGACATTGTAAAATTCTGTAAATGAATTTTGTAATTAACAACATTTTAACATACATTCTTTTATTAATTACCAAAATAATTTAGGTCTTGTTTTAAATTGGTATCTCCCACTATTTTCTTCAAACTATATTACCTCACTTATATAGTTCGCAAAAAATCTAATTAAAGATTTGTTAGTGAGAATAAGGATCCCATTTCAAATGTATATAGCCTTGTGGTGACCGACAACAAACTATATATAAATAAATAGGTAGACAACTTTTGTCAATTACATCAACTATGCAACTCCTTGTATTTTTGCCTCTTAGAGATTATTTTGATCAGTGGTGGCACATCCGAATCAAAATTATCCAAGTTAAGTCCAACCTAGCACTCCATATATTCAAAAAGAAAAATATCATCCTTGTGGTGACACAACTAAACAATATTGTTCAATTTTCTTTATAAGCATCAAATGTGATAAATTAACATCTTAAATACTTAATACTTGCCTTGTGGTGACACAACAAACTCATATTAAATATTTAATACTCTATTAATTTTATCATGCTAGAAGCGCGACGTTCGATATTCCAAATATCTTTGAACGCTTAGGACTTAATATAAAAATTGAGGGTTTGTTATTAATTTGTCTCATCTTGTTTAGCGCAGGCATTACGTATATATATAAAATACGCGTCATATTAATTAACATGCGAAGCATGTTTGCATAATATATAATATATATATAGTATAAGCATGCACATATAGAATCTATATATTCTACCCGATTGATTATGGACTTTTATTCTAGTTTGGTTCACTAGAGCCACCAAGTGAACTAAAAGGTCAAACCCTAGGTGAAAGAAATAATATTTAAATATAACTATTACATTTAAACCCTGGCTCTATTATTACAAATTGGGTCTTCAAGCGCCTTCTTGCTTCTTGATCTCCAATTTTTCAAAATTAATTCTAACTATTCCTATTACAAAAACTATTTAAAATAAATAGAAACCTCGATCGTTGTCGAGGGAAGTACATAGGAGGGAATAGAATTTACATTAAGAAAAATTAGAAGGCGAGGTCTGCAGAACCCATTTAATAAAACCCCATACATTCATGCATCCAACTAAAATAAAATCCAATCATATTGGTCGATAGTCCATAATCAATCCCATTTATTATCATACACATCACCATATGCATCAATAAATAACATTCATCTCATGAATAATAAACATTTAATATATATATATATTGATATCATTTAATGGGCAAATTTAGTTAGTATAAAATCTAATTTTGAATTAAAATAAACTCCTTTATTTTAATCCAAATTTAAATCAAAATAAAACTATTTTATTTTAATTTATCCAATTTTGAATAAAATAAACTATTTTATTTTAATCAAAATTTTAATCAAAATAAACTCCTTTATTTTAATTAATTATGGAATCCAATTCCATGTAATAAAAAATAAATAAATCTTTAATTAAAATAAACTCTTTTATTTTAATTAATTATGGAATCCAATTCCATGTAAAAAAAAATATTAAAGGAAACACGGATTATCTTTCCTATTCACAAATAAACTCCTTTATTTTGAATAATATGAAATCTTATTTCATATTTAAATAAACTCCTTTATTTAAGGAAATATGGATTCTCTTTCCTATTCACAAATAAACTCTTTTATTTTGAATAATATGAAATCTATTTCATATCTAAATAAACTCCTTTATTTAAGGAAAGATGGATTTACTTCCTATTCACAAATAAACTCCTTTATTTTAGGAAAAATAAAATCCAATTTCAACTCCAATTAGTTATCATGGAATCCAATTCCAACTCTAATTAGTTAGCATGAAATTTAATTTTAAAATTAAAATAAACTTTATATTTTAATATAAAATAAACTTTTATTTTAATATTAAAATAAAATTTTATTTTAATAATAAAATTATTAAGAATATTATATATATATATAATAATAAAACAAAACCATTATTTTATTATATATATAATAAAAGCCGTATATATATATAATAATTTATACTTGTTCCAAATATGGAACACCGCTAAATGCAATTCTTTTATTTACGTGAGTCTTCAAAGAAGACGCAAATCATCGAAATTTGGTTTAAGCCATGCATTTGAATTTTGTGAGCAAACATTTGGGTCGCATATTAACCATAGAAAATCGCCATGTTTTAAAAAAAAAAAAACACACCTCGTGATTTGTGGAAGTTTTAAAAAAAATATATCTTCCTTTTTTTTTTTTAAAACCAAATCCTTTTTTTTTTTTTTTTTTTTTTTATTAAATTTTATACAATGATATATTTGCTTTCTATAGCATCGAGATATTACTTTGATTCCTGACACGGATCCTGAACCCCAAAATGTGGACGAATGTCGGAAAAGAAAAGATTGGCCAAAATGGAAAGATGATATTCAAATTGAGCTACAATCTCTATTGAAAAGAGAAGTATTTGGACCAGTAGTCCAAACACCACTGGGTGTAATCCTGGTTGGAAACAAATGAGTATTTATACGAAAGCGAAATGAGAAAAATGAAATTGTGAGATACAAAGGCTTGACTTGTGGCTCGAGGTTTTCTCAAAAACCGGTATTGATTATCAGGATACATACTCTCCAGTAATGGATGGAGTCACTTTTTATGACAACCATGGAAGGTTTGAAAACACGTCGATGGATGTCGTAACAAAGATATATATGGCTCACTGACGTTGAGATTTATATGAGAATCCACGAAGGATTGAAAATGGTTGAATCACAAAGGCCACGCCACATATATTCAATCAAGTTACAACGCCATTGTATGGGTTGAAATAGATGCAGTCGTATGTGGTATAATCGACTTAGTGATTATTTAATAATAGATGAATATATAAATGATCAAGTATGTCCATGTGTTTTATTAAGAAATCACAAAGTGAATTTTCCAAAGATTGTTGTATATGTGGATGATTTGAATCTTGTAGGTACTCTCAAGAACTCACAAGAAGCTGCTACTTATTTAAAAGATGAATTTGAAATGAAAGATCTTGGAACGACAAAATTCGCATTTGGGAATACAAGTGGAGCATTTAGCATCTGGAATTTTTGTTCATCAATCCACATATCTTTGAAAAAGATTCTCGATGCGTTTTGTTAGGTTTGTAATATTCATGAAGCAATCAAATTGCATAAAAGTGCGGCGTGTAAAATCGAGTTTAAAAAATTTACAAACCATATACCCGGATCACCCTTTATGCATAATTATTAATTAAACGAAAAGATAAAGAATAAAATCATACCTTGAAGATCGAGCTTCCTCGTGCAAGTTCACCTTCAAATCCTTTCGCGTTCAATCTTGAATCCACCGGTTTGGTTCCTTCCTTTGATCAACGTTAGCCACCCATGTGTTTGGCCTCTAGAGGTGATCCGCCAGGAAGAATAAAATTGAAAGAAGATGGGTGTTATGGCTAACCCTAGTTTTCTATCTCTATAGAAGGCGTATACTCAACAACTTGGAATTATTACGATCTTTGTTAAAGTCAACAACCCATACACCCATAATAAGACTCCTCTTATTAATAGATGTAAAACCCACCTTAATGATTAAGGAATTGGGTTTTAATTAATTAATTCTTTTAATTAATTAAGCTCCCTAATCTTATTAGGGATAATTAATTAAACTCCTTTAACTAATTTTCCTTCCTAATCCAATTAGGAATAAATGAGAGTACTTATATTAAATTAATTCCTAAACTCTTTTAGAAATTAAAATAATAATAATTGTAATAATATTAATAAGACTCCTCTTATTAATTTATATTTAATATTTCTAAAATATTAAATAATAAATATTAAGCTATTTAATTTATTCTATCACCATAGATTAAATTAAATATACATAACATATTATATACGATTATGCCATTTACTTCTTAAATAATTATTCTTCCTTTTATGGTGTGACCCTTTACGTTCTCCATATTAAACCCATTGTGAATAAATCAATTAGAATCAATTCTAATCTTATTTAAATAAATAAATTAAATAATTAATTTATTTAAATAAATAATATTTATTCTACAATAGGGATAAGCCTCCTGGCGATCAACGACTTTCCAGGATAATATAGATTTCAACATTAATCATAAAAGAACCTTTGAGTAAATAGTTACCGAAATGATTCAATCCTTCCACCATACAATGTCCCAATTAAATATAAGACATGGAATTTCATCAAGTCTTATTTTATTTAATTATATGTATTTCGACTCTTAAATGCACAACTCCAAATAATGCAAATTAGAAACTCCTTTCTAATTTCATTCTGCCTTGGCCAAGGACTACTGGGTTGTCATTTATCGAATCACATAGGACATTTCTCTTCTTTTATTAGAAGTGGTAGATTCTTTATTGATCATACATTATCTCCATGTACAACTTATTATACCCAAGCATACCCTTTGATATACCCTAAGGGTCTTAAGGAATAAGTCAAAGTATAACTCATCATACACAAGATACTATGATGATCTCAAGTCCAAGGATCACTTGTACTACTATCACTACAGGAATTCCTATTGACAGGCAAATAAAACTCCATTAGGTATTCCTTAGTGAGCCACGTTCAGTGAACTTATTCTCTAATAAGCACCTACATACTTGCTTTAGTGTCTCCACACAAATGATCATGAGATCAATCATCCTCATCCAATGAGCAAGCAACGTATGTACCAATCTATCCGGATTCACTAATCCCCAATTTAGTAATCCAATGATTGGGAACTATTTTAGTTTTAAGCTTTCTAAGAATTTAGATCTCATTAGAATGATCATCATCATTATTCTAAAAGCATTGCTTAAAACTATGGGTTTATCACATATTATAAAAACAAAGATCATGTAGATAATTAAAAGCCTTTAATAAATTAATACTTTTTATTAATAAATGAATAAAATTGTTACAAAGTATATGCTTTATCATCAAACATGATTGGCTTGTGTGCATACTACTTTCAGTTTTCATATGGATAAAGCTCATCCTTTGACTACTCCGATGGTTGTTTGATCTTTAGAAGTTGATAAAGATCCATTTCGGTCTCTAGAAAGTGGGGAAGAAGTTCTTGGACCTGAAGTTCCATACCTAAGTGCAATAGGTGTTCTTATGTATCTTGCAAACCGTATACAGCGACACGATATTACTTTTCTTTGTCCAACTTGTTAGCAAGATACAGTTCTTCTCTGACTAAGAGACATTGGGATGGGATCAAACACATTTTGAGATACCTCCGTGGAAGTATAGACCTTGGGTTATTTTATCCAAGAAATTCAACGTCGCAATTGGTTGGATATCTTGGATCAGGATATTTATCAGATCCACATAATGGAAGATCACAAACAGGTTATGTATTTACATATTGTGACACGACTATATCCTGGAAATCCACAAAGCAAACCATGACAGCTACATCTTCAAATCACTCAGAGATTCTCGCTATACATGAAGCAAGCAGAGAGTGTGTTTGGTTGAGATCAATTATTCAACATATTCAAAAGTCATGTGGATTACCATCAATTAAAGACATTCCTACAATTCTGTATGAGGATAACAATGCATGCATTGCTCAACTTAGAGGAGGATACATCAAGGGAGATAGAATAAAGCACATTTCACCTAAATTCTTCTTCACGCATGAGCTACAAAAGAAGGGTGATATAGATGTGCATCAAATTCGATCATGTGATAATCTAGCCGACTTATTCACAAAGTCGCTACCAAATGCAACGTTTGAAAAACTTCGAAAAAGGATCGAAATGTGTCGACTGAAAGACTTGTGACAACATTTCATCAAGAAGTAATGAATTCTTTTTTAGGGGAAGACTGTACTCTTTTTCCTTAGTCACGGTTTTTATCCCAATGTGTTTTTCCTGACAAGGTTTTAACGAGGCAGTCAATTAAGATATTTATTTAAAAGATATGTATTTTTTTTCCTTCGTTAAGTTTTTCCCACTGGGTTTTCTTAACAAGGTTTTTAATGAGACATAATCTTATATCGTAGGGAATCGGGGGAAGTGTTAGAATGCAATCATGCATGCATGTGATTCCCTATGGAGGGAACCTTTATTCCCCTACCCGTGATCTCCCCCTTCCCTTATTTCTCCCATGACTCTCCCCTTTCTTTCCTTTACTTTCTAAGTTTTGCCTATAAAAGGAAATCCTACTGAATGAAATAATAAAAAGAAACTTCTCTGAAGAATTTCCTCTAAAGAATTTCTCTCTCTTTTCTCTTGCTTATTCTCTCTAAATTTATGTTGCAATTATAAGAGTATCTTTATACACTTTTGCTAAAGTTTTATAACAGTTGTAATGAATTAATACTACTAAAAAAAATGTATCCAACAAACTTGTACAAAATAGTTCAAAAGCTTAAAATGAGAAAGTATATTCGTTTATATGTTTCACACAAATTATCTACATTCATTCATATGTTTCAGATAAATTATTACCAAACACATTTATTCATTCAGTGTTCAATTTTCAATTAGTATCTTTATTTCATTCAGCAACTTAGGCGTTCTTAATTATTCAAAGTTTGTTAAAACAACCCATTACTTTCAATTTAATTGTTCAATTTTCAATCAACATATTTATTTTATTCAACCATTCAGGCATTCTCAATTATTCGAAGTATTTTATTCAGTTTTATCAAACAACTGTTACTTTTAATTTTTGGTACCGTCTAAAAAGAACTTTATATTGGGCCAACCTTTGTTATAGTGATTATGTAATACTCCCTTACTTCCAAAATTGGAGATGGGAGACCCCAAATTTTATGAATAAAGATTTAAATTTCTCGAAATATTTTTTTGAATATTATGTTGTGGTTTTGAGATAATGTTATAGTTGTGGGTAATATTTATAAATTTTGAAAAGTATCTAAGTTGTTGTATAATATTCGATTGGTCGGGGAATATTCTTTTTGTCGAGAAATATCCGTATGACGGTATAATTATTGGTGGACCCCACAACAGAATTATTGTCGGATTGAGAAAATGACAAAAATATTTTTATGAAAATAACGGCGGAAGTTTTACCGTTAAAACTGTTGAACTACTCGGTAGTAAAAGAAATAATGTCTGGCGTGGTTGCATAGTAGCACTGCGGTATTGATTATTGATGCTTACGTGAGAAGTCACTCGGTTTTGTTCAATTATTCTTCTGATAATTATTGCATAGTATCTCACATTATTTGATTCAATTATTGTCGATATTTTATATATTATTAAATCAAGACTAAAAGACAATTTGCACCCTAAACTTTATTTTCAATTTACTTTTGCACCCTAAACTTAAAAATGTGTCTAAGTACACCCCAAACAACATTATACGTAACAAAATGCACACTTTCTTTCTTCACTTAACCTAAAAAGTGACCAAAATTAAAGCCGATAACACAAGTTTGGGGTGCAAATTGTCTTTTAATCTTAAAATTGGCAAAAATAATTAATTTTAAATAAAATAAATAATTTTAAAATAATTAATTTTAAATAAAATAATTAGTATTAAAATAAAAATAAAATAATTAAAATTAAGTAAAATTTTGTTAAAACAAAATTAAGAATTACATAACCTAACCAAAAGTTGTTATAATAGTAAACTTGTTTTTACAAAATTTTGTTTTTACAAAATTAAGAATTACATTAAAACAAAAAAAATTGATTTTGAATTAAAATTTTGTTTTTACAAAATTAAGAATTAAGTTAAAACAAAAAATTAAGAATTTAAAAAAATGTTTTTACAAAAAATTTTTTACAAAATTTTGTTTTTGAATTAAAAAATTTGTTTTTACAAAATTAAGAATTACAGAAAAACAAAATTAAGTAAAATTTTGTAAAAACAAAATTAAGAATTACATTAACCCAATTCGAAAGTTGTTATAATAGTAAACTTGTTTTTACAAAATTTTGTTTTTACAAAATTACATTATAAGTTGTTATAAAATTCTTCTACTTTAAAAATTTTGTTTTTACAAAATTTTGTTTTTTAAAACAAAAATGTAATTGTTTTTTATGTGGAAAAAATGATTTTTTACAAGTTAATGATTTTTTTAACCTAATGATTAATAATTAATTTTATAAATTAAAATAAAATAATCATTTTACAAGTTAATGATTAATTATTAATCATTAATTCTAAATATTTATTTTCATTTTATTATTTTAATTATTTTATTTTTACTTTTAAAACTAATTATTTTATTTTAAAAAAATTATTTTATTTTATTTAAAATTAATTATTTTTGCCTATTTTTAAGATTAAAAGACAATTTGCACCTCAAACTTGTGTTACCGCTTTAGCCGGTCACTTTTGACCGGTTAAGTGAAGAAAGTGTGCATTTTGTTACGTATAATAAAGTTTGGGGTGTACTTAGACACCTTTTTAAGTTTGGGGTGCAAAAGTAAATTGAAAGTAAAGTTTGGGATGCAAATTGTCTTTTAGTCTTAAATCAATAATTAAGATGACAGAGTTATTAATATTATTATTTGCAATATTGACGATGTCTAGAAGTTATGTCAAGGAGAGGTTTGATCACCTAATTGCGCGCCAATAGGGAGAAATCCTTATTGGAAAGCCCCCTCTTTCCTAGAAATGACTTGGTCGATTAATATTGTGAATTATAATAATGGTGATAAATGTTGTTTTATTATTATTATAAATGTAATAAAACAGAATACTTTTTATAAAGTTTTGTTTTATTTGATTATAAATAGAATATATTATATTTTATTATACATAGTGTTTGAATAGTAAAATCTTTTTAAATAAAACATAATACTTTTTATAAAGTTTTATTTTATTTGATTATAAATAGAATATATTATATTTTATTATGCATAGTATTTGCATAGTGTCTGCATAGTATTTGCATAGTAAAAATCTTTTATCTAAAATAGAATACTTTTTATAAAGTTTTGTTTTATTTGATTATAAATAGAATATATTATATTTTATTGCATAGTATCATTTCCATTCTCCTATAAATAGAATGCTTAGTTAGAATTGAAAAATACACCAGAAGTTCAGAGAATTCTTCTTCTATAATCTTGAGCGTATTTATTTAGAGTTTAAGAAAGCTTTGAGCATAGAAAATAGTGCAAGTTTTCTTCAAGTATGTCCCCGACCTACCGTCGGAATACTCTTTTTTTTAAGGTAAGAGGTATTATTCTTTCGTATTCATGGAGAGAGTTATTTTCTTTCAATACTCGTAAGGGTTGTTATTATATTCTTTATTATTATGTTGGAATAACTTTTATCATCTGAGTCTCTGCATACATGGTGAAATTCTTCGTTATTATTCATTCTTTATTATTACATTGGAATAACCATTTCTGCATGCGATCTATCACATGCACGTGAATTACATTGTTATTCCATTCTTTATTATTACATTTGGAACATCACCATGCATGCGCGGATTACGCATGACACAGTTCCATTCTTTATTATTACATTGGAACATCCTATCATGTGGATTACGTACGTGACTGATTCCATTCTTTATTATTACATTTGGAATATCATGTATGTGCGGATTACGCATGACACAGTTCCATTCTTTATTATTACGTTAGAATAACCTTGCCTATGTGGATTACTGCATGCATGTTGAATGATCCTTTGTATTCATTTCTTATTAACTTGTGGAAATGATCTCATCTACGTGGATTCTGCGTGGCGGCGAAAATCCATTTGCAGTTTCATATATTTTATTATACTCAGTTGGTTAAAGTTTTGGCTTCTATACTCCATTAAATTAGTAGAATATCTTGGATATTTGCGCTTCATCCAGTATCTTTTCATGAAAATATTCTTCTGAGCATTCTTGAATTTTACTCCACAAAGCGATGATCATGTTGAAAATTTGGGCGTTATTGAGTTCGTGGATAAATTAACTTATAAATCTTTAAAATTTATTCTTGAACTTGTTTTATTGAATTGTCATCATCCTCTTACTTATATTATGTTGAAAGTCATCATGGCTTAGTAGTGCATATATGGACATAGGTATGATTATGACCGAGGATTATTCGGTATAATCATGGTAGTAATTTTACAAATGATATGGAAAAAGTCCTCATTGGCCGTAGTGCATTGATGGGCGCTTTTGGTATGATTATGGCTATGGATTCTCTTCGACCAGGTGCGAAGATGAATTGATTTATGA
The DNA here is from genome assembly GCA_020205615.1 of Panax quinquefolius. NCBI lineage: Eukaryota > Viridiplantae > Streptophyta > Magnoliopsida > Apiales > Araliaceae > Panax > Panax quinquefolius. Next base: position 33,215,036 of record CM035160.1, read on the forward strand.
CATGATCAGGACCGTTGATGAAAACACGATTATCTTTGGCCGTAGTGCATGGATAATTCATGGTTGTGGTACTAAAGAATATCCTTGGCCTGTAGTGCAGGGATGATTTAATGATGTGGATTATTTATTAAGCTGAGTCTCAGCGATAAAATTTATGATAAAACTTTTTAAATCATAGAAGATAGTAGATTTTATGCTCTACTTGACTCTTTTAATGGATTGCTTATTCCGCTGCAGTTGTTGATCTAAAACTTGTTGTCTATTATATTATATCAGTTGTTATATTGTTGAAGGCTAAGGATAATTTATTCTGCATTATCTTAGTCATAATATTTCTTATTGGGCTAGTTGAGCTCACCCTTTCTTTCAATGTTCTCTTCAAGAAATGAGAATATAGCTAGGACTAGTCGGGGAATGGATTGACGGTCCAGATGGTTGCATTAGTAGTCCTCACTATTCTGTGAAATAGTGTAATAATAAATGTATTGAGGACCTATTTTGAGTTTGAATACTGTCTAGAAGACAATATTTGTATTAAAACTCACAGCTCATGTTGTATATTTAAGTTTGTATTTGTATTCTGTACCATGTATTTGGCGACTCAGAATAGGTGATGTATACATGTTTTGTGGGCGTCACAGTTGGTATCAAAGCTTAAGGATATGATCCTTAGCTGAGATGTGAGACAAGAACTAGGAGGGGAGAGACGGGGAATTCCTTCACTAGTATGATCTACCTAAGTTTATTTGGTATTTAATTGGTCGGTCAGAGTATAAGGATAATATGTGATATGTTAATTAACCATTATCTTGTGGCAGTGTTTGAAAATGACATCCGAGAATGTTGAGAATAGCAATGGAGCACAGGAGACCGTTGAGTCACCACCGATCAATATCCAAAATAATGTGCAACAGAAAGACAATAATCCTCAGGTAAACAACAACACTGACCAAATGATGAACAATGGAATGTTCAGAGGCTTTATGAAATTCATGCAACATTAGGCGAGAGCGGCTCCTGTCCAAAATGCAGGTGGAAACACTGACAACTCTCGGACGGTCACCGCTAAGCAGTTCAAGGAGCTGGGACCACTGGAGTTTTTGAGAATGCCAGAACCACACAAGGCAGAGACGTGGATAAAGTAGATCACCAAGATATTTGATGTCTTGGAATGCTCAGAGGAGCAAAAGATTCCATTCGCCACCTTTATGTTGCGTGAAGAAGTAGATCATTGGTGGGAATCTGTAAACGCACTCCAATGACCTTTCAAGATGTCTTGGGAGAAGTTTCAAGAATTGTTCAATGACAAGTACTTTCCGAAAGTATTAAATCACGTGAAAGAGGTAGAGTTCATCAAGTTGGAGCGAGAAAAATATGACCGTGTCGCAAAGACGGCTAAGTTTCTTTGAGTTATCCCGGTTTGCGTCTCACTTGGTTGATAATAAGAGAGAATGACGCGGATGTTTCTAAGAGGTTTGAAACCCAAGATACGTCAATACTTAATTTCTCACAAACTGTGTTTGTATTCATATATTGTTAATAGGGCTCAGTTATTGGAACACGATAACGAGTCAAATCAACCAAGAGAAAGTAGTCGGCAAAATGATAATACCAATTGTGACGCCCCCAAAATTAGGTATACATCACCCATCTTGAGTCGCCAGATACATGGTACAGAATTCAAATACAACTTAATAATACAACTGCTGTAGTATAATACGACAAAACATAAATCGTGGGTTTGAATACAAATATTGTCTACTAGAGAGTATCTGAGACTCAAAAGGAGTCCTCATTACAATTATTATAACACTATTTCACGTAATAGTGAGGACTACTAATTCAAACATCTAGGATCATCACTCTGTTCCCCATTAGTCCCACCTACGTTCTCATTTCACGAAGAGAACGAAAAAGAAAGGGTGAGCTCAACTAGCCCAAAGAAGAAATATTATAACTAAGATAATGCGAGAATAATTTATCGTTAGCCTTCAATGATGTTAAACCGATAAAATATAATAACTATAAAGTTTAAGCTGCGGTGAACAAGCAATCCATTAGAAGAGTCAAGTAGGAATAAAATCTACTATCTTCTATGATTTAAAAGGTTTTTCATCACTTTTATCATTTGAGACTCGACTTAATAAATAATCCACATCATCAAATCATCCACGCACTACGTGCCAAGGATATTCTTTAGTATCACGACCATGAATTATCCATGCACTACTAAAAAGATAATCATGATTTCATCAATGATTCGATCATGCCATAAAACAATTCATCTTCTTTTTACGACCAAAGAGAATCCATAGCCATAATCATACCAAAAACAGTCCATCAATGCACTACGGGTTAATGAGGACTTTTTCCATATCATTTGTAACATTACGGTTATGATTATACCGAATAATCCCTAGTCATAATCATACCAAGTCCATCTATGCATTACTGGCCACAGATGACTTTCAACATAATATAAACATGAGGATGATGAAAATGATATAAGAATTCAATAAAACAAGTTCAAGAATTAATTTATCTAGGAACTGATAACGTCCAAATTGTCAACATGATAGTGCTTTGTAGAGTAAAATTCAAGAATGCTCAGAAGAATATTTCCATGAAAAGATACTGGATGAAGCGCAAATATCAAGGATATTCCACTAATTTCATGGAGTATAGAAGTCAAAACTTTAACCAACCGAGTATAATAAAGAATGGAATGACAAAAGAAATCACCATATGTACGCGATACTTGTGATGTACATGTTATTCCAACAGAATAATAATAATAACGTAACTGTGTCAAAGTAAATTTTGCACCGACGGATGTTCCAATGAATAATAAAGATGGAACCGAGTCCCACAGAAAAGCATGTAATTGGATATTCCAATGAATAATAAATAAGGGAACCAGTCCCACGTAAACGCATGCATGAACGATATATTCCAACGTAATAATAAAGAATGGAATATTAGAAGAATTTCACCATGTATGCAAAGATTTCAGCATAGATTAAAGTTATTCCAACATAATAATAACGAATGGAATAACAGAAGAATTTCACCAAGTATAGGGTAGCCCGCGTATACAGGTTATTCCAACAGAAAAATAAAGAATGGAATAACAGAAGTTCTCTTCATGAATAAGAAAGAAAGAATACCTCTTACGAGTACAACAAATAATATCCCATACCTTAAGAAGAAGAGTACTGGATATATAAGTAGTGAAGTAGCAGAATAGTTTCTTCTTTCTCTCTATAGTTTATCTCTCTAGAGTTTCAGTGAATTCGTAAAAAAATAATGAAGGAATGAACTTCTATTTATAGAAAAATGGACTGCATAGTAACTAACTCATGAACGGTCCAGATTGATTTACTTTAATATGACGGTCCATATTTAAAGCAAAATCTTTTAAATAAAAATATAATATATTCTATTTATAATCTAATAAAACGAATAACTTTATAAAAGATTTTACTATGCAGGCACTATGCAAACACTATGCATAATAAAATATAATATATTCTAATTATTGTCTAATAAAACAGATAACTTTATAAAAGTATTTTGTTTTATATAAAATGATTTTACTATGCAAAATACTATGCAGACATACTATTATAAAACACTATGCATAATAGAATATAATATATTCTATTTATAGAATAACTTTATAAAAGTATTACGCTTTTATTACATTAATAATACCAATAAAACAAAAAACGAGTGACTTATCAAGTAAACATCAATAATCAATACCAGTGTATTACTACTTATGCAACCACGCGTTCCATATTCATCGTACTTTTAACAAGATTGTTTTCAACGAGTTAACGGTAAAACTTCCGCCATTATTTTCATAAAATATTTTTTTCGTTTTCCCAATCCGACAATAATTCCGTTGCGGGGTCCACCAATGATTGTGCCATTGCACGAATATTCCCTGATAAAATGAATATTCCCCGACCAATCGAATATTATATAACAACTTGCGTACTTTACAAAATTTATAAATATTACTCACAACTATAACATTATATCAAATCCACACCATAATATTAAAAAAATATTTCGAGAAAAATTAAATCTTTATTTATAAAATCTGGGGTCTCACAATCTCCCCTCCTTATGAAATTTCGCCCTCGAAATTTACGTACGTACCTGGTATGTCGAAGAGGTGAAGATACCTTGACTTCATTTCAGATTCTAATTCTTGAGGTATAACCTTTGAGTGTTGAATACGATCCTTCTTATCCAAGATTTTAACACGTATCTCTTCATACGTTATAAGCCATAGTTCCTACTCGATCGAGAATTTTAAATGGACCAATTAAATCGAGGGTTGAGATTTCCTCTCTTCGTCAATTCTTGCTTCTAGAATAACGCCCTCTTGAACCTTCTTCTTCACATTTATCAGCTCCGGGTGTGTAGCTTGAGCGGCTTTAACTTTATCGATTAAAGTCGATTCTACACGTATATTCGTTATCTTCACTTGGGTTCCTAGAGTCTTTAACTCTATCTTCATCATTTGTAAGTCGTACGAAATGGGCCTTTGTGTTAACAACATCGCACTCGTAAACGCATATGATCTTCTACTCAACGCGTCAGCTACCACGTTTGCTTTCCCACGATGGTAGTGAATGGTACGATCGTAATCTTCAACAGCTCGAGCCAACGTTTTTGGCGCATGTTACATTCATTTTAGTTGAAGAAATATTTGAGGGTTTTAGAAATGGGTTTTATACTAGGGTCAATACAAAATTCGATTTCACGCTCTAGGGGTAGGCTAAGAAGTCTTCAAGAATACGTCAGGAAATTTATTAACAATAGAAATATCATTCAAAACTGTGACTCTCATCCAAGACTTGGATATCACGTCACATTGATACCTATCAACTTGCCACCGTCATTCACGACGTCGCCTACAGAAAGTTTGGCTTTGGTGCATTCCACACAAGAAAGTTAATAATAAAAGTACCAGGGCTCTTTACTTATGGCTTGATATGACAATGATTGACTTTAGTGGTTTGGTTACTTGAATTCGCATAACAGGTTGGTTAGGAGTATGAAAGCTAACAACCTTACAAAAAGCATGATGAGTAGTTAACCAATCGTTTCCAAAAATCACATCAAAGGCAAGTATTTTCAAAGAGATAAGATCGACAGGTAACGTGAAAGTGTTGATTTGAACAAGATTTATAAATAGTGGAGGTAACGAAGGTTTCTCTCAACTGAGTTTAAACATATATATTAAAGTCTAACATCTCCGGAGTTAACTTCAAACATTGAACACAACTAGGTGCAATAAAAGAGTGAGTAGAACCGGTATCTAACACGGTATAGACTTCGCAAGAATTTATAATTAACTAACCCGTGCTAACTTCGTTCGGGTTACTCGTTTTTTGAGAAGTCACGAAAACGCTTTTCTTGAAACCACCGACTTAGTTTTTTCCGTATCCGCCTTTGGTGCCACCGTCCCAGCTGGACTTGATAATACACAAATATCACATATCACAATACAAGGGTTAATTAACATATCACATATTATCTCTACACTCTGACCGACCAATTAAATATCAAATAAACTTAGGTAGGTCATGCTAGCGAAGGAATTCCCCGTCTCTCCCCACCTAGTTCTTGTCTCACATCTCAGCCAGGGATCATATCCCTAAGATTTGATACCAACTGTGACGCCCCCAAAATTAGGTATACATCACCCATCTTGAGTCGCCAGATACATGGTACAGAATTCAAATACAACTTAATAATACAACTGTCGTGTACAATACAACAAAACATAAACTGTGAGTTTGAATACAAATATTGTCTACTAGAGAGTATACAGACTCAAAAGGAGTCCTCATTACAATTATTATCACACTATTTCACATAATAGTGAGGACTACTAATGCAAACATTTAGGATCATCAATCTGTTCCTCGACTAGTCCCACCTACGTTCTCATTTCCTGAAGAGAACAGTGAAAGAAAGGGTGAGCTCAACTAGCCCAGTAAGAAATATTATAACTAAGATAATGCAGAATAATTTATCGTTAGCCTTCAACAAAGTTAAACCGATAAAATATAATAACTATAAAGTTTAAGCTGCGGTGAACAAGCAATCCATTAGAAGAGTCAAGTAGGAATAAAATCTACTATCTTCTATGATTTAAAAGGTTTTTCATCACTTTTATCACCGAGACTCGACAATAAATAATCCACATCATCAAATCATCCTCGCACTACGAGCCAAGGATATTCTTTAGTATCACGACCACGAATTATCCATACTTTACTGGCTAAAGATAATCATGATTTCATCAACGGTCCCGATCATGCCATAAAACAATTCATCTTTGCACTACTGATCAAAGAGAATCCATAGCCATAATCATACCAAAAAGCGTCCATCAATGCACTACTGGGCCAATGAGGACTTTTTTCCACATCATTTGTAACATTACGGTTATGATTATCTCGAATAATCCTCGGTCATAATCATACCAAGCCCATCTATGCACTACAGAATACATGTATTTGACTTTCAACATTATATAAACATGAGGATGATGACAATGATATAAGAATTCAATAAAACGAGTTCAAGAATTAGTTTATCTAGGAACTGATAACGTCCAAATTATCAACATGATAATCTTTTGTAGAGTAAAATTCAAGAATGCTCGGGAAAGAATATTTCCATGAAAAGAAACTGGATGAAGCGCAAATATCAAGGATATTCAACTAATTTCATGGAGTATAGAAGTCAAAACTTTAGCCAACTGAGTATAATAAAGAATGAAATGACAAAAGAAATCACCATGCACGCGGTATTAGCAGATGAGGCAGTTATTCCAATGAATAATATAACGAAACCAAGGTTAAGCGAAAATTACATGCAAGCGGGATGTTCAAATGAATAATAATAAAGCGGAACCAGTCCCAATTCAACGTAAAAGCGTCTGAGCGAGGATATTCCAACGTAATAATAAAGAATGGAATATTAAAAGAATTTCACCATGTATGCGAGAACTTTGCATATGCATGAGTTATTCCAACATAATAATAAAGAATGGAATAACGGAAGAATTTCACCAAGTATAGGGTAGCTTAAGCATTATATGAGAGTTATTCCAATAGAATAATAAAGAATGGAATAATGAAGTTCTCTTCATGAATAAGAAAGAAAGAATACCCTCACGAGTACAACAAATAATATCCCTACCTAAAGAAGAAGAGTCTTGGATATATAAGTAGTGAAGTAGCGAATACTTACTTTCTTTCTTTCTCTCTATAGTTTATCTCTCTGAGTTTCAATGAATTCGTAAGAAAATAATGAAGGAATGAGCTTTCTATTTATAGAAAAATGGATCTAGCATAAGTAACTAACTCATGAACGGTCCAGTTGATTTACTTTAATCGACGGTCCATATTTAAAGCAAAATCTTTTAAATAAAAATATAATATATTCTATTTATAATCTAATAAAACGAATAACTTTATAAAAGATTTTACTATACAGCACTATGCAAATACTATGCATAATAAAATATAATATATTCTAATTATTGTCTAATAAAATGATAACTTTATAAAAGTATTTTGTTTTATATAAAAAGATTTTACTATGCAAAATACTATCTGAGACACTTTATCTGACACTATGCGTAATAGAATATAATATATTCTATTTATAGAATAACTTTATAAAAGTATTACATTTTATTACATTAATAATACCAATAAAACAAAAGCGAGTGACTTATCACGTAAACATCAATAATCAATATCGTGCTACTCTTATGCAACCACACGTATTCTTCGTACTTTTAACACCGGGTGTTTCAACAGTTAACGGTAAAACTTCCGTCGTTATTTTCATAAAGTATTTTTGTCATTTTTCCAATCCGACAATAATTTCGTTGCGGGGTCCACCAATGATTGTGCCATTGCACAAATATTCCCTTATAAAACGAATATTCTCCGACCAATCGAATATTATATAACAACTTGCGTACTTTGCAAAATTTATAAATATTACCCAAAACTATAAAATTATATCAAATCCACACCATAATATTAAAAAAATATTTTGAGAAAAATTAAATCTTTATTCATAAAATCTGGGGTCTCACACCAGTGGTAGCAGTCATCGAAGCGGTGACAACAAACGTGGAGGGAATCAACATGCCAGAAATGGTAACCTCTTCGGTGATAATCATGGCCAAGACAATAAAAATGGACATGTCAAGAAGAGGAGATTCAACAATGATGGAAAGACGCCAAAGACTTACACGTTGTTGTTAAGGAAGGAGAACGACCACCTATCATATGTTTCAAATGCGATGGAGGGACACATCCGTCTAAACCAGTATCTCTGACAATCCAAAGCGTGTTTCAATTGCAGAAGAGAAGGTCACCTAGATCGATTTTGTTGTACAGTGAAGTCAAGTCCAGCTGAGATAGTGATGCCAAATGATGTCTCAGACAAGTCAAAATCGGTAGTTTAAGTGAGAGCATTTATCGAGAAACCCGAACGAAGTTATTACGGGTAAGTTAATCATAAGCTCTTGCGAAATCAATACCTTATTCGATACCGGTTCTACCTATTCTTTTATCTCTTTTGCTTGCGCTCAACATTTAAATTTGACTCCGGAGAAATTAGACTTTGATTTATCTGTTGAAACTTTGTTGGGAGAACCCTCCGTTACCTCCACTATTTATAAATCTTGTTTGATTCAAATCAACACTGTAACACCCCAACTTTTTGAATAAAGATTAAATTTTCTCGAAATATATTTTTGAATATTATGGTGTGGATTTGATATAATGTTATAGTTGTGGGTAATATTTATAAATTTTGCAAAGTACGCAAAGTTGTTATATAATATTCGATTGGTCGTGAAATATTCGCTTTTAACAGGAATATTCGAAACTAAGACAATCATTGGTGGACCCCCACAACTAATTATTATCAGATTGATTGAGAAAACGACAAAAATACTTTATGAAAATAACGACGGAAGTTTTACCGTTAACTGTTGAACTACCCTAGAGTAAAAGTACAAGAATACGGCGTGGTTGCATAGTAAGTATAATATTGATTATTGATGCTTACGTGAGAAGTCACTCAGTTATACTCAATTATTGCTACAGTAATTGATGCATCATATCTCTCATATTATTGATTCGATTATTGTCATAGTATCATCTACATAATATGTTATTTTATTAAATCAATAATTGAGACGACAAAGTTATTCATATTATTAAATTGCAATATTTACAATGTCTAGAAGTTCTCATCAAGGAGAAGTTTGGTCACCTAATTGCGCGCCAATAGGGAGAAATCCTTATTCGAAAGCCCCCTCTTTCCTGGGAACGACCTGGTTGATAAATATTTTGAGTTATAATATTAATGATGAATGTTATTAAAATTGAAGTTGTGTTCGGAGTTGAATTTGGAGACGCGGATGTGATATTTGAGTCCGGAACGATGAAATTAGTAAAAATAGTCTATAAACACAAAATTTTCAAGAATTCACTATTTGGTCAAAAAGTAAACAATTGACTTTTTCGGGAAAAGTCAAACTTCAAAATTTCAAAATTTATATTTTTGATAAAAATGGTTTCATTGTGTTGGAATTATTTGTATTAGTGAAAATCGACAATTATTTTGATAATAATTGATGTCTGGAGGTTATATTGACCAATCGGGTATTTAACCGGATAAATGAGCAATTGATTGCTATTATTTCACATGATTATAACTATTTGTTCACATGTGTATACTATTATTTCACATTCTTGTTACTATTAGGGGAGTTGGTGCAAGATTGATAATACTTGCATGACTAAGTTAAAAATAGAGGTATAGATGGAGGTACTATACTGTAATTCATACTTTCACATGTATAGAACTATTGATTCACATAATTTACTATTGAATCACATTATTTACTATTAGGGGAGGTGGTGCAAGTTTGATAATACTTCCATGACTAAATTTAAAATAAAGGAAAAGTTGGAGGTATTGTACTGTAATTTTTTGAGCTCCAAAACGTGCAATTATCAAAACTATATTTTTCTATAAATAGAAGCTCATTCTTCCTTCATTTCTCACCAATTCACAAAAACTTTAGAGCGATTATTATAGAGAGAAATTATAGAAAGAAGAAGAGAAGTTTACCCTCACTATTCCAAAGATCCGGTTTTTCTAAGGTAGGGTAGTATTATTTCTTCCTTATCCATGAAGAGAACTTCATTATTCCATTCTTTATTATTCTATTGGAATAACTCAGATACGCCGAGCTACCCTATACTTGGTGAAATTCTTCATTATTCCATTCTTTATTATTCATTGGAACATCCTCGTCTGCGTGCGTTTACACCCTGGACCGGTTCCATTATTTATCATTCTCATTGAACATCATGTCCGCGCGTTCTACGCCGGACCGGATTCCTCTTTATTATTCTCGTTGGAATATCTTGTCTGCATGCGTTTCGCCCGGACCTAATTCCGCTTTTTATTATTTTGTTGAATATCACATGCATGCGTTTTTACGGGGACTGATTCCGTTATTTATTATTATGTTGGAATAACCTGCCTGTGCGGTCTATCGCAAGCTTGGTGATTTCTTTTGTTATTCTATTCCTTATTATACTCAGTTGGTTAAAGTTTTGACTTCTATACTCCATGAAATTAGTGGAACATCCTTGATATTTGCGCTTCATCCAGTATCTTTTCATGAAAATATTCTTCTGAGCATTCTTAAATTTTACTCTATAAAGCAGTATCATGTTGACAATTTGGACGTTATTGGTTCCTGGATAAATTAATTCTTGAACTTGTTTTATTGAATCTTATATCATTGTCATCATCCTCATGTTTATATTTTGTTGAAAGTCATCTGTGGCCTATAGTGCATAGATGGACTTGGTATGATTATGACCAGGGATTATTCGGTGTAATCATGAACGTAATGTTACAAATAATGTGGTAAAAGTCCTCATTGGCCCGTAATGCATTGATGGACAGTTGTTGGCATGATCATGACCATTATTGAATACACAAATATTCTTGGCCCGTAGTGCATGGATAATTGTGGTCGTGATACTAAAGAATATCCTTGCACGTAGTGCAGGGGTGATTCGATGATGTGGATTATTTATTAAGCCGAGTCCAAGCGATAAAAGTGATGAAAAACCTTTTAAATCATAAAAGATAGTAGATTTTATTCTCTACTTGACTCTTTTAATGGATTGCTTATTCCGCCGCAGCTTAAACTTGATGGTTGTTATATTGTATCGCTTTAACAACATTGTTGAAAAGCTAACGATAATATATTATGCATTATCTTAGTCATAATATTTCCCTCTTTGGGCTAGTTGAGCTCACCCTTTTACTTTTATTGTTTTCTTCAGAAATGAGAACATAGCGAGGACTAGTCGGGGAATGGAGTGATTTTACCGGATGATAGCATTAGTAGTCCTCACTATTTAGTGAAATAGTGGAAAATAAATGTAATAATATTGAATTTGAGTTTGTATATTGTCTAGAGATTTATAATATTTGTATTAAAACTCACGACTTATGTTTTGTCGTGACTTTTACATACAGGTTGTATAATTAAGTTGTATTTATATTATGTACCATGTATTTGACAACTCGTAATACGTGATGTATACCTATTTTGGGGCGTCACGGTTGATCAAAGCTTAGGATATGATCCTGCTAAGATGTGAAACTAGAACTAGGAGGGAGAGATGGGAATTCTTCTTCAGTAGTATGACTTACCTAAGTTTATTTGGTATTTAATTGGTTGGTCAGAGTATATGGATAATATGTTGCATGTCAATTAACCCTTGTTTTGTGGCAGTATTTGAAAATGGCATCCGTGAATATGGAGAATAGCAATGGAGCACAAGAAACCGTTGAGTCTCCACAGATCAACAATTAGAATAATGTGCATCAGGAAGGCGACAATCCTCATGCAAACAACAACACTGACCAAATGATGAACGATGGAATGTTCAGAGGCTCTTTATGCAATTCATGCAACATCAGGCGAGAGCGGCTCCTATCCAAAATGTAGGTGGAAACACTGGAAAATCTCGGACGGTTACCGCTAAACAGTTCAAGGAGCTGGGACCACCGGAGTTTATTGGAGAGGTAAAACCACTTAAGGCTGAAGCATGGATAAAGCAGATCACCAAGATATTTGATGTCTTGGGATGCTCCAAGGAGAAAAAGGTTCCCTTCGCCACCTTCATGTTGCGTGAAGAGGCAGATTACTGGTGGGAATCAGAAAAGCGTACTCAAACTGACGCTTACTCAAGATGTCTTGGGAAAAGTTCCAAGAGCTATTCAACGACAAGTACTTTCCGAAAAGTATTCGTCCACGTGAAAGGAGGTGGAGTTTATCAAGTTGGAACAAAACAATATGACCATGTCGTGTACGAGGCTAAATTTATGAGTTATCCTGTTTGCATCCCATTTGGTCGATAATGAGGAGCGAATGACGCGAATGTTTTTAAGAGGTTCGAAACCGGAGATACGTCAATATCTTATTTCTCATAAACTGTGTTTTTACTCAGATGTTGTAAATAGGGCTCAGTTATTGGAGTGCGGTAACGAGTCAACGCAACTAAGGGAAAGCAGCCGGCAACATGAAAATTCCAGTGGTAACAGTCATCGAAATGGTGACAACAAGCGTGGAGGGAATCAACATGCCAGAAATGGTAACCACTTCGGTGGTAATCATAGCAGAGACAATAAGAATGGACATTTCAAGAAGTGGAGATTCAATAATGATGGAAAGACGTCAGCATCAACACCCGTTGTCAAGGAAGGAGAACGACCACCTATCATATCCTTCAAATGCGGAGGGGAGGGACACATCAGTCCAAACTGCGCGATGCCGTCCAAAGCATGTTATAATTGTGGAAGGGAAGGTCACTTAGCTCGATTTTGTCGTTCACCGAAGACAAGTACAGCTAGGATGGAGGCACCAAAGGTCGTCCCAAAAAAGTCAAAGTGGGTAGTGCAAGGGAGAGCGTTTGTTGTGACCTCCCAGAAAGAAAGGAACCCGAACGAGGTTATCACGGGTAAGCTTATCATAAACTCTAGTGAAGTCTATACCTTATTTGATACCGGTTCTACCCATTCTTTTATTTCTCCTACTTATGCTCAACGTTAAAATTTGACTCTGGAGAAATTAGACTTTGACTTATCTGTTGAAACTCCATTAGGAGAAACCTTCATTACATCCACTGTTTATAAGTCTTGTTTGATGCAAATCGATAATCGCACGTTACCTGTCGATCTTATCTCCTTAAAAATACTTGCATTTGACGTGATTCTAGGGATTGATTGGTTAAATACTCATCATGCTAAAATTAATTATTTTCGTAAGGTTATTAGCTTTCATATTCCTAATAAACCTATTATGCGAATTCAAGCGACCAAACCATTAAAATCAATCACGGTCATCTCAAGCCATAAAGCTATTCGTTTATTGAAAAATGGATGTCAAGCTTTCTTAGCTCATGTCACGGATTTAAACAAAATATGCCGATTTTGAATGATATTTCATTGTTAATAAATTTCCTGACATATTCCCTGAAGAACTTCCTGGCCTACTCCTAGAGAGTGAAATTGAATTTTGTATCGATCTTGAACTCGGTATAAACCCCATTTCCAAATCCCCATATCGAATGGCTCCTATTTAACTTCAGGAGTTAAAGACCCAATTGCAGGAATTGTTAGACATCGGTTTCATTCGTCCTAGTACGTCTCCTTGGGGTGCTCCTGTTCTATTCGTGAAGAAGAAAGATGGGAGTATGCAACTTTGTATTGATTATCGGGAGTTGAATCATGTCACCATCAAAAATAGGTACCCATTGCCACGTATTGATGACTGTTTGACCCGGTTACCAAGCGCCAAATTCTTTTCAAAGATTGATCTTCGCTTCGGATATCATCAATTGAAGATTAGAACCGATGACATTCCAAAGACGACTTTCGTGACTCGATACGGGCATTATGAATTCCTAGTCATGTCCTTTTGGATTGACTAATGCTCCTTCCGCCTTCATGGATATGATGAACCGAGTATTCAAGGAATATTTGGATCATTTTGTGGTCGCCTTTATCGATTTACATCCTCATATATTCCAAAAGCCGTGAAGATCATGAGCAAACACTTGAGGTCGATACTCCAAAAGCTTCGTGAAAACAAGCTATATGCCAAGTTGAAGAAATGCGAGTTCGGCTTGAGGAAGTTGCATTCCTTGGGCACGTGATATCAAATCATGGGATATCCGCTGAGCCAAGAAAGATTGAAGCAATTCAAAGTCGGAGCAACCTAAATCGATGACCGGTACGTAGCTTTCTCGGCTTAGCCGGTTTATTATCGAAGATTCGTGAAGGGTTTTCTCGAATCGCTACTCCATTAACTCAAATTGACTCGAAAAGATACAAAATTCGGTTGGAGCGTGGAATGTGAGAAGAGTTTTCAAGAACTCAAGAGGAGACTCATTTCAAAGACTGCGCTCGACAATACCATCCGGCTCGGAGGGATTTGTCATCTATATTGATGCTTCGGGCAAAGGGTTAGGATGTGTTCTCATGCAACATGGGAAAGTCATAGCCTATGCCTCATGGCAACTCAAAGAATATGAGAGGAATTATCCTACTCATGATCTAGAGTTAAGCAAATTGCTATTTTCGCACTTAAAATTTGGAGGCATTACTTGTATGGGGAGAAAGTGGAAATCTTTACGGATCATAAAAGCCTCAAATATTTCTTCACTCAAAAGGAACTCAACATGCGACAACAACGTTGGCTTGAATTGTTGAAAGATTATGATCATACCATCCAATACCATCCCGGAAAAGCGAACGTGGTAGCCGACGACGTTGAGTAGAAGATCATATGCAAGCACGAAAAGCGATATTGTCAACGCAAAGGCCCATTTTGTATGACTTGCAAAGGATGGAGATAGAGTTAAAGACTCCAGGGACCCACATGATGATGGCAAACATACGAGTAGAACCGACTTTAATCGATAAAGTTAAAGTCGCTTCAAGCTATAGAACCGGAGCTAATGCGTATGAAGAAGAAAGTACAAGAAGGTGCTATATCTTAGGAAGCAAGAATCGATGAGGAAGGAATACTTGAGTCAACTCCGGACTTTGTGTTCCTAACGACCACGATTTAAAGTATAAAATCATGATGGAGGCGCACAACACACCGTTTGCAATCCATCCTGGGAGTACCAAAATGTATCGTGATCTTCGACATACATTTTGGTGGAGCAATATGAAGAGAGAGATAGCAGAGTTTATCTCAAGGTGTTTAACTTGTCAACGAGTCAAGGCGGAGCATCAAGTACCAAAAGGTCCATTGCAACCACTTGAAATTCCAAAATAGAAGTGTGATCACATTACTATGGATTTCGTTACTGGTCTTCCCAAGGTTTCTTAAGGCATAGATGCAATTTGGGTCATTGTTGATAGATTGACCAAGTCTGCTCATTTCCTACCTATACGAGAAACTTATACACTTGAACGTCTTGCTCGTATGTACATAAACGAGATTGTAAGACTGTATGGTATGCCAGTATCCATAGTTTCTGATCGAGACCCAAGATTCACTCCAAGATTTTGGGTTAGTTTGCAAAAAGCTATGGGCATAGATTTATGATTTAGCTCGACGCATATCATCCTCAGACGGACGGGCAGTCGGAGAGGACCATTCAAACTCTTGAAAATCTATTAAGACTCTGTGTCTTCGACTTCAATGGAAGTTGGGATAAGTTCCTACCATTGGTGGAGTTTTCCTACAACAATAGTTATCAAGCAAGTATTAGCATGGCTCCATTTGAGGCGTTGTATGGAAGAAAGTGTCGCTTCTCCAAAGATCTTTGGGATGAGGTGGGTGAAGCACCATTGTTGGGACCAGAGTTGGTACGTATGACTACGGAAAAGATTCAAACGATCCGACAACGTATAAAAACCACACAAGATCGACAAAAGAGTTATGCTGATCTTCATCGAAAGGACGTGGAATTTGATATTGGAGATCATGTGTTATTACGTGTTGCTCCATGGAAGGGAGTTACGAGATTTGAAAAGAGAGGGAAGCTCAACCCTCGATTCATTGGCCCATTTTTAATCCTCGATCGACTAGGAACTGTGGCGTATAGACTCGCTTTTACTTAAGTATGTCTACGTGTTCATAACGTTTTTCACATATCTATGTTACGTAAATATGTGAAAGACCCGGACCACATTATTGAATTAGAACCAGACGAGATAGAGGAAGATTTAACGTATGAAGAGTTACCTGTTAAAATCTTGGATAAAAAGGATCATATTCTACGCTCCAAGGTTATATCTCAAGTTAAAGTTTTGTGGAGAAACCACGATGTGGAAGAAATGACCTGGGAGTTAGAATCTGAGATGAAATCAAGATATCCTTACCTCTTTGACATACCAGGTACGCACCCTAATTTTGAGGACGAAATTTCATAAGAATGGGAGGTTGTAAGACCCCAACTTTTTGAATAAAGATTAAATTTTCTCAAAATATATTTTTGAATATTATGGTGTGGATTTGATATAATATTATAGTTGTGGGTAATATGTACAAATTTTGCAAATTACACAAGTTGTTATATAATATTCGATTGGTCGGGGAATATTCGTTTTAACAGGAAATATTCGTATAACTGGCAAGACAATCATTGGTGGACCCCACAAAATGTAATTATTGTTTGATTGAGAAAACGACAAAAATACTTTTATGAAGAAATATCTACGGAAGTTTTACTGTTAATCGTTGAACTACCCAGTAGTAAAGTAAAGAATACGTCTGGGTTGGTTAAGTAGCACCAGATTGATTATTGATGCTTACGTGAGAAGTCACTCGCTTATACTTAATTATTACTACGATAATTGCTTGCATCATATCTCTCTATATTATTGATTCGATTATTGTCATAATATCATCTCGCATAATATGTTATTTTATTAAATCAATAATTGAGACGACAAAGTTATTCATATTATTAAATTGTAATATTTACAATGTCTGTAAGTTCATCAAGGAGAGGTTTGGTCACCTAATCAAGCTACCAATAGGGAGAAATCCTTATTGGAAAGCCCTCTTTCCGGAACGACTTTAGTGATAAATATTGTGAGTTATAATATTAATGATGAATGTTATTAAAATTGAAGTTGTGTTCGGAGTTGAATTTGGAGACGCGACGTGATATTTGAGTCCTAACGATGAAATTAGTAAAATAGTCTATAAACACAAAAATTTTCGGAATTCACTATTTGGTCAAAAAGTCAATAGTTGACTTTTTCAGGAAAAGTCAAACTTTGAAATTTTAAAATTTATATTTTTGATAAAAATGGTTTCATTGTGTTGGAATTATTTGTATTAGTGAAAATCGACAATTATTTTTATAATAATTGATGTCTGGAGGTTATATTGACCAATCGGGTATTTAACCGAATAAATGAGCAATTGATTGCTATTATTTCATATGATTATAACTATTTGTTCACATGTGTATACTATTGTTTCACATTCTTGTTACTATTAGGGGAGTTGGTGCAAGATTGATAATACTTGCATGACTAAGTTAAAAATGGAGATATGGATGGAGATACTATACTGTAATTCGTATTTTCACATGTCTAGAACTATTGATTCACATAATTTACTATTGAATCACATTATTTACTATTAGGGAGGTGGTGCAAGTTTGATAATACTTCCATGACTAAATTAAAAAATAAAGAAAAAAGTTGGAGGTATTGTCTTTGTAATTTTTCGAGCCCCAAAACGCGTGCAATTATCGAAACTATATTTTCTATAAATAGAAGCTCATTTTTCCTTCATTTCTCACCAATTCACAAAAGCTTTAGAGCGATTATTATAGAGAGAAATTATAGAAAGAAGAAGAGAAGTCTGCTACCTCACTATTCCAAAGATCCAGCTTTTTCTAAGGTAGGGAGTATTATTAATTTCTTATCCATGAAGAGAACTTCAGTTATTCCATTCTTTATTATTCTATTGAATAACTCAGATATGCGTTACCCTATACTTGGTGAAATTCTTCTCATTATTCCATTCTTTATTATTCTGCATTGAACATTCATGTATGCGTTTTACACGGGACTTTAATTCCATTATTTATCATTACATTGGAACATCCATGTCGCAGCGTTCTACGCCGACTGGTTTCCTCTTTATTATTCTCGTTGGAATATCTTGTTCATGCGCTTTTACGCCGGACTTCGATTCCGCCTTTATTATTCTGTTGGAATATCCTCGTCTCATGCATGCGTTTTTCGCGGACACTGATTCCGTTATTTATTATTCTATTGAATAACTCACGCCGTCTTGGTCTATCGCATGCCCGGTGATTTCTTTTGTTATTCCATTCCTTATTATACTCAACCAAAAAGTTTTGACTTCTATACTCCATGAAATTAGTGGAACATCCTTGATATTTGCGCTTCATCCAAAGATCTTTTCATGGAAATATTCTTCCGAGCATTCTTAAATTTTACTCTCTGCAAGCGATGATCATGTTGACAATTTGGACGTTATTGGTTCCTGGATAAATTAATTCTTAAACTTGTTTTTATTGAATTCTTATATCATTGTCATCATCCTCATGTTTATATTTTGTTGAAAGTCATCTGTGGCCTGTAGTGCATAGATGGACTTGGTATGATTATGACCAGGGATTATTCGGTGTAATCATGACCGTAATGTTACAAATAATGTGGTAAAAGTTCTCATTGGCCCATAGTGCATTAATGGACAGTTGTTGTCATGATCATGACCATTATTGAATACATAAATATTCTTGGCCCGTAGTGCATGGATAATTGTGGTCGTGATACTAAAGAATATCCTCGGCCGTAGTGTGCGGGTGATTCGATGATGTGGATTATTTATTAAGTTTGAGTCCCAAATGATAAAAGTGATGAAAAACTTCTAAATCATAAAAGATAGTAGATTTTATTCTCTACTTGACTCTTTTAATGGATTGCTTATTCCACCGCAGCTAAACTTGATGGTTGTTATATTGTATCGCTTTAACACTTGTTGAAGGCTAACGATAATATATTATGCATTATCTTAGTCATAATATTTCCCATCGGGCTAGTTGAGCTCACCTTTTACTTTTATTGTTCTCTTCAGAAATGAGAACGTAGCGAGGACTAGTCGGGGAAACGGAGTGACGGACGGATGATAGCATTAGTAGTCCCTCACTATTCAAAGTGAAATAGTGGAAAATAAATGTAATAATATTGAATTTGAGTTTGTATATTGTCTAGACGACAATATTTGTATTAAAACTCACAGTTTATGTTTTGTCGTACTTTACACGATAGTTGTATAATTAAGTTGTATTTGTATTCTGTACCATGTATTTGACGACTCAGAATATGTGATGTATACCTATTTTGGGGGCGTCAAAAACACTTTCACGTTACCTGTCGATCTTATCTCTTTGAAAATAATTGCCTTTGATGTGATTTTAGGAATCGATTGGTTAACTACTCATCATGCTTTTCGTAAGGTTGTTAGCTTTTATATTCTTAACCAATCTATCATGTGAATTCAAGCAACCAAACAACTAAAGTTAATCACTGTTATATCAAGTCATAAGTAAAGAGTCCCGATCCTTTCATTGTTGACTTTCTTGTGTGGAATGCACCGAAGCCAGACTTTATGTAGGCGATGCTGTGAATGACGATGACAAGTTGATAGGTATCAATGTGACGTGATATCCAAGTCTTGGATGAGAGTCACAGTTTTGAATGATATTTCTATTGTTAATAAATTTCCTGACGTATTCTTGAAGACTTCTTAGCCTACTCCCAGAACATGAAATCAAATTTTGTATTGACCCCAGTACAAAACCCATTTCTTCAACCCTTAAATATTTCTTCAACTAAAATGAACGTAACATGCGCCAAAGACGTTGGCTCGAGCTGTTGAAGATTATGATCGCACCATTCAATATCATTGTGGAAGAGCGAAAGTGGTAGCTGACGCGTTGAGTGGAAGATCGTATGCGTTTTCGAGTGCGATGTTATTAACACAAAAAAACCCATTTCGTATAACTTACAAATGATGAAGATAGAGTTAAAGACTCTTGGGACCCATGTGAAGATAACGAAAATACGATTATAATCGACTTTAATCGATAATGTTAAAGCTGCTAAAGCTACAGACCCGGAGCTGATGAATACGAAGAAGAAGGTTCAAAAGGGCGTTATTCTAGAAGCAAGAGTCGATGAAGAGAGGAAATCTCAACCCCCGATTTAATTGGCCCATTTGAAATCCTCGATCGAGTAGGAACTATGGCCTATAGACTCGTTTTACCGCCAAGTATATCGCGTGTTCATAACGTTTTTTTTCGTATCGATGTTACGTAAATATGTGGACGACCCGAACCACGTTATTAAATTAGAACTAGACGAGATAACAGAAGATTTAACGTATGAGGAGATACGTGTTAAAATCTTGGATAAGAGGGATCGTATTCAACACTCAAAGGTTATACCTCAAGAGTTAGAATCTGAAATGAAGTCAAGGTATCCTCATCTCTTCGACATACCAGGTACGTACGTAAATTTCGAGGGCGAAATTTCATAAGGAGGGGAGATTATGAGACCCCAAATTTTATGAATAAAGATTTAAATTTCTTGAAATATTTTTTTGAATATTATGTTGTGGTTTTGAGATAATGTTATAGTTGTGGGTAATATTTATAAATTTTGAAAAGTATGCAAGTTGTTGTATAATATTCGATTGGTCGGGGAATATTCTTTTTGTCGGGGAATATCCGTATGACGGTACAATCATTGGTGGACCCCACAACGGGATTATTGTCAGATTGAGAAAACGACAAAAATATTTTTATGAAAATAACGGCGAAAGTTTTACCGTTAAAACTATTGAACTACTCTGTAGTAAAAGCACAATAATACACGTGGTTGCATAGTAGCACACGGTATTGATTATTGATTTTATGTGAGAAGTCACTCAGTTTTGTTCAATTATTACTACAGTAATTATTGCATAGTATCTCACGTTATTTGATACAATTATTGTCAATATTTTATATATTATTAAATCAATAATTGAGATGACAGAGTTATTAATATTATTATTTGTAATATTGACGATGTCTAGAAGTTCTGTCAAGGAGAGGGTTGGTCACTTAATTGCGCGCCAATAGGGATAAATCCTTATTGGAAAGGTCCCTCTTTCCTGGGAACGACCTGATCAATTAATATTGTGAATTATAATAATGGTGATAAATATTATTTTATTATTATTATTAATGTAATAAAACAGAAAACTTTTTATATAAAATAGAAAACTTTTTATATAAAATAGAATACTTTTTATAAAGTTTTGTTTTATTTGATTATAAATAGAATATATTATATTTTATTATGCATAGTGTTTGCATAGTGCATGTATAGTGTTTGCATAGTAAAATCTTTTATATAAATAGAATATTTTTATAAAGTTTTATTTTATTTGATTATAAATAGAATATATTATATTTTATTATGCATAGTGCTTGCATAGTGTTTGCATAGTAAAAACTTTTTATATAAAACAGAATACTTTTTATAAAGTTTTGTTTTATTTGATTATAAATAGAATATATTATATTTTATTGCATTGTATCATTTCCATTCTCCTATAAATAGGATGCTTAGTTAGAATTGAAAAACACACCATAAGTTCAGAGAATTCTTCTTCTATAATCTTGAGCGTATTTCTTTAGAGTTTAAGAAAGTTTTGAGCATAGAAAATAGTGTAAGTTTTCTTCAAGTATATCCCCGCCTTACCGTCGGAATACTCTTCTTTTTAAGGTAAGGAGTATTATTCTTTCGTATTCATGAAGAGAGTTATTTTCTTTCAATACTCGTAAGGGTTGTTATTCTATTCTTTATTATTATGTTGGAATAACCTGTCTATGCGAAGTACCGCATACATGGTGAAATTCTTCTCATTATTCCATTCTTTATTATTCTTCATTGGAATAATGTCTGCATGCGATCTATCTCACGCCTCGATGAATTACATTTGTTATTCCATTCTTTATTATTCTGTTGGAACATCCTGTCTGTGCGGATTACGCATGACCTGGTTCCATTCTTTATTATTCTGTTAGAACATCTTGTCTGTGCGGATTACGCATGACCTGATTCCATTCTTTATTATTCTGCTAGAATATCATGTCTGTGCGGATTACACATGACCTGGTTCCATTCTTTATTACTCCGTTGGAATAACATGTCTATGTGGATTACCGCATGCATGGTGAATGATCCTTTGTATTCATTCCTTATTAACTTGTGGAAATGATCTATCTACGTGGATTACCGCATGGCGGGCGAAAATCCATTTGCAGTTTCGTATATTCTATTATACTCAGTTGGTTAAAGTTTTAGCTTCTACTCCATTAAATTAGTAGAATATCCTGGATATTTGCGCTTCATCCAGTATCTTTTCATGGAAATATTCTTCTAAGCATTCTTGAATTTTACTCCACAAAGCAGTATCATGTTGACAATTTGGACGTTATTGAGTTCAGGATAAATGAACTAATAAATCTTTAAAATTTATTCTTGAACTTGTTTTATTGAATTGTCATCATCCTCATGCTTATATTATGTTGAATGTCATCTGTGGCCTGTAGTGCATAGATGGACTTGGTATGATTATGACTGTGGATTATTCTTAAGATAATCATGGCCGTAATGTTACAAATGATATGGAAAAAGTCCTCATCGTTGGCCGTAGTGCATTGATATATGGACAGTTTTTGGTATAATTATGGCTATGGATTCTCTTCGGCCAAGGGTGCAAAGATGAATTGTTTTATGGCATGATCAGGACCGTTGATGAAAACACGATTATCATTGGCCGTAGTGCATGGATAATTCGTGGTCGTGATACTAAAGAATATCCTTGGCCTGTAGTGCAAGGATGATTTAATGATGTGGATTATTTACTAAGCTGAGTCTCAGCGATAAAATTTATAATAAAACTTTTTAAATCATAGAAGATAGTAGATTTTATGCTCTTCTAATGGATTGCTTATTCCGCTGCAGTTGTTGATCTAAAACTTGTTGTCTATTATATTATATCAGTTGTTATACTGTTGAAGGCTAAAGATAATTTATTCTGCATTATCTTAGTCATAATATTTCTTACTGGGCTAGTTGAGTTCACCCTTTCTTTCAATGTTCTTTTCAGGAAATGAGAATATAAATTGGGACTAATGGGGAATGGATTGGACGATTTAGATGGTCGCATTAGTAGTCCTCACTATTCGTGAAAAATAATGTAATAATAAATGTATTGATGACCTATTTTGAGTTTGAATACCGCCTGAAGATAATATTTGTATTAAAACTCACAAAATTTCATGTCAGATATTTAAGTTTGTATTTGTATTCTGTACCATGTATTTGGTGACTCAGAATAGGTGATGTATACCTGTTTTGGGGGCGTGACAGGAGATATATTTGACGTTTTAGAATTAATTTGCCAAATCCTAAAATTTAAAATTGATATGAAGTAATTTTTTTGCTAAGTTGATGTGAAGTTGTTTAGTTTTGATACAAACAAATATAATAAGGGAACTGATATTTCTACATGAAAAAAAATAAAATTCCACACGATCCTTCTCACATGAATAATAAGTGGATGCCACGTTCATGTGAGAGAGACTCATGTGGAGTTATCGTTTTTTTCATGTGGAAATGTCAGTTTCCATATAATTGTAAACTACATGAAAAAATAAATAAATTCCACACGATTCTTCTCACATGAATAATAAGTGGATGCCACGTTCATGTGAGAGAGACTCATGCGGAGTTATCGTTTTTTTCATGTGAAAATGTCAGTTTCCATATAATTGTAAACTAATTATGGAGTACTACTAATTATCACCTTTGTTGTTTTTTATACTTTAACTAAATTATATCAATTTTGAATTTTAAGATTTTATGAATTGACTTTAAAAAATTAAGATTTATCTTTAATTTTGTAAAGGAGAAATTATGTTATACTAAGATTTATCTTATATTTTGCAAAATGGAGTTTAGAAACAAGAAAACAAAAAACATAAGTTAAATCTAGACCCATATCGTGTTATGTGAAGTGCACCAAACAGTCCCTACTCTCACTCCAGGTACACGCTTCAGTCGTCACTTCAAAACCCAGATACTGAGAATGAACCACCCGCCACCACCGGAACCGCCATTTCCGACATTACAACCTCCTCAAATCACCCAAACAATCACCGAAATCCTCACTTCTTCTTCTTCTTCCTCCTCCTCATCATCCAATCAAAACCCACACGAATCACTCACCCGATTCATCCCCCACCTCACTCCACCCATTATCCTCTCCATTCTCTCCTCCAAATCCCTCTCCTCTCGCCCCAATACTCTCCTCTCCTTCTTCAAATGGACCCAATCACATATTCCCCACGCTTTCTCTCTCCAAAACAACAACCCCACCACCCCCTCTTCTCTCCTCCTCACGCTCCTCCCCTCCCTCTTCCGCCACAACAAATTCTCCGACGCCAAATCCCTCCTCCTCAAACACATCTCTGCCGACCCCCCCCACCACCTCCACCGCCTTCTTCTCCATCCCACCCGCTCCCTCCCGCCACCCACCAAAGCCCTCCTCGACACCGCCGTCGGCGCCTATGTACAATCCGGCCGCCCAGACCTCGCCGTCAAGATTTTCAAGAGAATGAAGCGCCTAAGGTTCCGGCCCAATTTACTCACCTGCAACACTCTCCTTTCTTCATTGGTAAAGCACCCATCTCCAGATTACATTTTATCTTGCACAGAAATTTTTAATGATGCAATTAAGCTTGGAGTAGTTTTAAGTACACCTACTTTTAACATTTTAATCAAAGGGTATTGTTTGAAGAATAAATTTGATGATGCTATGGAGTGGTTGAATGAAATGAGTGAGTTTAAATGTTTGCCTGATAATGTCACTTACAATACAATATTTGATGCGTTGTGTAAAAAGGGTAGGTTGAATGAGGTTAGAGATTTGTTATCAGATATGAAGAAAAGAAGGCTGTTGCCGGATAGGAACACATATAATATATTAGTTTGTGGGTATTGTAAAATAGGGTGGTTGAAGGAAGCTAAGAATGTTGTTAAGTTGATGACCATGAACAATTGTTTGCCTGATGTTTGGACTTATAACACGGCGATTGCTGGGTTGTGTAGCGAGGGGAGGATCGATGAGGCTTTGACGGTTCGAGTTGAGATGGAAGACTTGAAATTGGCTCCTGATGTGGTTACTTATAACACGTTAGTCAATGGTTTTCTACAGTGGAAAGGCAGTTCGGAGGTTTTGAAGTTGCTTGATGAAATGAGTGAAAAGGGAGTACAAAGAAATGAGGTGACTCACAATATAATGATCAAGTGGTATTGCAAGGAAGGAAAGATGGATGCAGCTACTGATGCTGTTCGGCAAATGGAAGCTAGTGGGTTTGACCCAGATCCCGTTACTTACAATACTTTAATAAATGGGTACTGTAAAGCAGGAAATCTGGGGGAAGCCTTAAAGATGATGACTGAAATGGATTCGAAAGGTCTAAAGATGGATACTTTTAGCCTCAATACTGTTCTTCATACTTTTTGTGGGGAGCGGAAGCTAGATGAGGCCTATGCGTTATTAACCAGTGCTAAAAAGCGAGTTTATAATGTTGATGAGGTAAGCATGGCACTTTGATTATGGGTTACTTTAGGGATGAGAATGTGGACATGGCTTTGAATATTTGGGATGAGATGAAGAGCAAAGAAATCAGTCCCAGTGTCATCACATATAACTCTATTATTGGAGTACTCTGCAAATCAGGAAAAATGGAGCAAGCAATTGTTAAATTGAATGAACTTTTGGAGAATGGGTTAGTTCCAGATGAGACAACATACAATATACTTATTCATGGGTTCTGTCGGGAAGGAAATGTTGAGAAAGCATTTTCGTTTCACAACAAGATGGTTGAAAATTCATTCAAGCCTGATGTGTTTACATATAATATTCTGCTTCAGGGGCTTTGTAAAGAAGGGTTACTAGAAAAAGCCCTAACACTCTTTCACACTTGGATCTCAAAAGGGAAAACAATAGATGCAGTAACCTATAACACGTTGATAACAGCTCTGTGCAAAGAAGGAAGACTTGAGGATGCTCTGGGCCTTATTACTGAAATTGAAGTAAAGAAGCTAGGGCCTGATAAGTATACATATAATGCCATTCTTGGTGCACTTACTGATGCAGGGAGGATGAAAGAAGCCGAGGACTTAATTTCAAAAGGGATTGAGATAGAAAACTTATCTGACCAACACTTGCAAATGGATAAGGTGGAAGATATTGTCACTTGTGAAACTTTGGATGAATCAGATTTAAGTTCTATTACTTATTCGAAACAGATTAATGAGCTTTGCACTGAGGGGGAATACAAGGAAGCAATGCGAATTTTCGAAGAACTGAAACAGAAAGGCATTTCCTTAAATAAATCCACATATATCACTTTGATGAATGGACTTATCAAGAGGTAAAAAAGTACACTAAAGGCAGGCTGATTATGCTACCTCCTTCCATTGTTTACAATCCACGACAATGAGTGTCGCGGTATCATTGACAGTGCCACAAGAACTTTCCAATAAATCAACCAGGTTGGGCTGCCAGGGGCTTATACTCTCTCCCTCTCTCCCTCTCTCCCTCTCTCGCTCTCTCACACACGCACACAAGAAGAGATACTCACAGTCGCACACACATGAAGAGGTAATGAAAAAAATTTGATTGGAGATGACCCCTGTTCATGGGTTGAATATCTTCTCATTGATTGATATATAGCTGTTTCCTGACGTCATCGTTTACTTATTTATTAATCTTTTGTTATAAGGTAAATTATTTTATTTCTTTTTCACGTTATGTTACTTGTGATACTGGTCATATCAAATAGTTTTTGAGAAAAAATAGTAAAGAGAAAGATGCAGTAAAATAACCTATATTTATTTTGTGGATATATGTTTGTAAGCGGAATGTTACCTAGATTGTGATTCGATATGGTACATGGAACGGAAACAGAATCGGAATACATTTTCTAAGTAGGTAGGAAAGTGCAGCTACATTGTTTTTTTCCCACCCCTCCCCCTATTATTTAGCAATTTGAAGTATGCCTATCATCCTTGTTTAATCTATTTTAAGTCTCAAGAATTTTATATAATATGTTTTTACATCATTTTCTGAAGTTAGCTGAACAGTACTTTGTGTCATCAAGTTCTCTTTTTGAGCCTTTTTTTTAGCATTCTAAAGATAAAAGAAACTTTCAATACAAATGTACAATTGCAATTTCTATTTTCCGGTGTTAGTACTTTTGTACTGGGGTAACTGAACTTTAGCAAATCGAGCCCCTTTCTGTTAAAATTTGGATATTGATCCCCCATGCACCACATGTGCATTGATCTGTCACGTGGCACCGATGACGTGTACTTAAACTCAAATTTGACGTGTACTTAGACTCAAATTTCATAAAAAACTTGTTGTTCCATGGATTTGATCTCAAAACCTTCTATTTGAAATGTTAGTCACAAGACCACTCAAGCAACAAATGTCTGATTGTTTAGTTTAACCAACAAATAAGATATATACTTAATCAATCAATTTCTCCAATAGAAAAAAGTGAGAAAATTTTAATCTTAAGATCAATTAAGTTTATAAAATTAAAAATAAAATAAAATATTTTATAGTAAAAAATATGCTAAAAAGTATAAGAAAATAATGATATTTAAACAAATTACAGTTACAATTAGAAAAACTAATAAAATTATTTACACAAATTATAAAACAAATATAAATATTATTACAAATTAAATAATTACACTTAAAAAAACTAATAAAATTATTTAAACAAATAAGTGATGAGGTGTTAAAAAAACTCATTTTAAAGTTAATTTTACTATCATTTTAGTGTTTTAAAAGGACAAAAATTAAAACGTAAAAAGTATTATTAAATTTTTAAATAAAAACTTTTTTTATTATCCAACTACCAAAATTAATAAGAAACAAAAGCCTTAATCGGAATCCACCCCCTTCATCTTCCTCTCCAATCCCGATTAAAAATCTCGTCGGAATACAACCCTTCATCGGATTCTGCCATCAACATCAAGAGATCAATCATAATCCCACCACAGATCGAACCCATAAAACTAAAGCCTAAATCAATAACAATAACAAATTCTCAAAAATCAAAACCCCATTATCACAAACCTAGAAGTTCCAAATTCAGGAACTAAACTACGAATAGAGTTCTGCAAACGAGTAGTTCAGGCTCTATTTTCCATTATTCTAGAAATTATATCTTCTAGTTTTTTTGGGTTTTGATACTTACCATTTGGAATTCTTCGATTACCCGTTCCTTGGCCATTTGGAGATTCGGGTGCAATCCTTTGGGTTGAAATTGGTGTTTTCGGGTCTGGATTTGGGATTGAATCGGCGGAAGAGAGAGCATTATTGACTGGTTGGTCTGTAGATAATAATGATGATGAGCAGTAGGAGAGAGATTTGAGGGAAAATGGGGTTGAAACCCTAGATAGTTCAGAGAAAAGGTTGGGATTCAAGTGAAGTGCTTTTGATACAGCGATATAAGACATTTTCTAGAATGTTTCGATTGATCAGTTAGATTGATTGTGAGGAATAATGAAATGTTGTTGAATTTTGTGAGTTAAAGTTGAGATCTTCATGTAGAAGTTATAAAAGAGAGAAAATTTTAATCTTAAGATAAAATAAAATATTTTATAATAAATATTTTCTAGGGTTTGTGTTTTTTGTTAAAAATTATAGTATATTAGAGTTTGTAAGCTTTTATAATTTCTTTTATAATTTTTGGAAATGTCTTTTCAAGTGATTTTTTGAATATAAGATATTTTTAAGTTTTAATCTTAAGCTTATTTTTAAATTTATTCTTTTTAAAATTTGTAAATTAGTTTTACTTTTTTTTAATTTCAATTTTTAAATTTTAATTTATAATTTTTTAATGTTAATTGTTTAATTTTTTTAATTAATGTTGATTGTGTAAGTTATTAATTTATTGTTTCATCTTTTTACCATTTTTCTAATGAATTGATTTGGTATAAAACTATCCTTTTAAAATTCTGTTGGGGGAAATGAATTGATTTGATATAAATCTTAATTATTTTCTTAAAGTAATTGCAAGTTTTATGTAGCTCAGGTGGTTTGATGACCAAAATTTTAAATTTGAGGTTTTGGGTTCGATTCTTGGGGAAATCGAGTTTTTTAACAATTAATTGGAAAATGCACATGTAAGCGGTTCCATATGGCAAAAATGTCCACGTCATCGGTGTCACGTGTGCCACGTAGGCATGTCAACGCACATGTGGTGCATGGTAGCTCAATATCCAAATTTTCGAACTGAAAAGGGTTCGATTTGCGTTGACCAAAAGAAAGGGGCTCAATACCCAAAAACACCTAAAATTCAGTCGTCACATTTGCATTTTACCCTTTTGTAGTGATATCAAGAAGCTGAACTTAAGACATACTGACATGTCTAACCTCCAATGAACCAAGATTTGGGAGAAGAAAGGATAGGAAAATTTTATGGCGGTGTTTGATATTCTTTGGGGTATTTGGACAAAGAGGTATGAAGGATCTTCTCATATACATATGTCTCATAATGTTGTCTTTTTTGGCATCTCTTTGGGCGTTGACGATAACTATTTCTGATATCCATAGCAATGATAGACTCCACGGTACGCTTGCGTGAGGTGGTCGTTTCCTGGAAAGTTGGAGAATGAATTGCTCACAATACCTTAACCCCTCGCTTATATGTAGACGGTAATCTCGGTACAATTGTTCACGGTAGGTAATCTGCGTTGAATAGACACCAACGACACCTTGAGCCCTCGCTTATATTGAAGCAGTAATCTTGGTACAATCGACGATTGATGCGGTAAAAGACGAAACACATAACTATGTATTGTTGTATGATAAGTCAAACTTGAATCTTAAAGAAAAAACTAAGAAAATATCTTAGGAATTCTTCAAAGAACCAAAAGTAGAGAATAATGTCACAAGAATATGATAAAAATCTAATTTGTATTGAATGTTGTATGAATTACATTCATAAAGCTTATTTATACTAAATAAAAAACCTTAGAATCCTGTAAGGAAATAACAAGTAATTTAGACTCAAACTCTAATCTAAAAGTAACCTAATTACAATAAGAATCAAAAATAACGTAGAAACGAGTAAGTTTGAATTTCTCCCGTGGCGCATGGCGACATCATCGAAATGAGTCGCTTGAGCTGTGATGCGACAACAGCTTTTTGAATCATCGCTCCCTTTTGCTTCAAGGCTTGGTATGCTCGTCTTGTCTTGGCAAACTTGACCTGACACGTTCACTTGGACTATGTTTATGATCTTTGAACCAACCTCCTTAGTACAAGTTGTCATGCCATTCTCAATCCACATCTTTCGCACCAAACCAATAAGACCTTGAAGCATTTAGCTTGCGCTCTCGTCACGGGTGTAACTGGAACTCGCACTGGATCCTCTCAGTTGCAAATCAATCCTGAGCTAGAGATGTCCTCATCATTCCTCTTCACTTGAGAAGGTTTTGTCTTCAAATCTCACCTACATCAAACGGACTTAGATCAGTAACATTGAATGTTGCACTAACATTATACTCACCAGGCAAATTTACTTTGTAGGCATTGTCATTAATGCGCTCAAAAACTTGAAATGGACCATCTCCTTTTGGCAGCAATTTTGACCGTCTTTGAACAAGAAATTTTTTTTTTCGCATGTGTAACCACATCCAATCTCCCGGTTCAAAGATAACTTGACATCGACCCTTGTTAGCCTGTTTCGCATATTGTTCCGTCCTTTCAATGTTGAGCCTCGCCTTCTCATGTGTCTGCTTAACAAATTCAGTTTTTTTCTTTCCATCCATGTTAGTATACTCAGAAACAGGTAATGGTGATAAATCCAACGGTGTCAAAGGATTAAAATCATATATAATTTCAAATTTCAAAAAATTAGTAGCAGAATGAACAGTTCTATTATATGCAAACTCAATATGTGCTAAACATTCTTCCCATTGCTTGATATTCTTTTTAATGATAGCTCGTAATAATGCAGATAAAGTCCTATTTACTACAGTTTGACCGTCAGTTTATGGATGACAAGTAGTTGAAAATAATAGTTTAGTACCCAATTTACTCCACAAGGTCTTTCAAAAGTAGCTTAAGAACTTTGTATCTCTATCAGTTTGGCTTGATACGAAATTGTTTGGCTTTAAGCGAATTAAAGAAATCATGGTCATCAACATATAATTCTTTAATTCGCTCAAAGCCAAACAATTTCGTGTCAAGAGTAGATAATAACACATCTTCAAGAAAGAGCATCTGCAACGACATTCTCTTTACCTTGCTTGTATCGAATGACATGGAAATGTCTTGATAAATTCCATCATCGTGCATGCCTCTTATTCAATTTGTGATGACCTTTCATGTACTTCAATGATTCATGATCGGTGTGTATCACGAACTCTTTAGGCCAAAGGTAGCGTTGCCACGTTTCCAACACCTGAACCAATGCGTACATCTCTTTGTCATAAGTAGGATAGTTCAAAGCTGCCCCACTCAATTTCTCGTTGAAATACGCCACCGACTTTCCTTCTTCCATCAATACAGCTCTAATTCCCAAACCTGAAGCATCACATTTAATCTCAAAGATTTTAACAAAATTAGGTAA
The DNA here is from genome assembly GCA_020205615.1 of Panax quinquefolius. Classification (NCBI taxonomy): domain Eukaryota; kingdom Viridiplantae; phylum Streptophyta; class Magnoliopsida; order Apiales; family Araliaceae; genus Panax; species Panax quinquefolius. The sequence goes on from CM035160.1 coordinate 33,246,916, forward strand.
AACAAGTAAAGGAGCATTAGTCAATTTTTCCTTAATCAACCAAAATGTCTTCTCTTGCTCATCACCCCATTTAAAACCCACGCTCTTTTTGATTACTTCAGTCAATGGTGCTGTGATGTTACTGAAATTCCCTACGAAACGTCGATAAAACTCGCTAGTCCATGAAAACTACGAACTTGACTTATATTTGTTGGACTCGGCCATTCTCGGAATGTCTGTATCTTTTCCTCATCCACTTGGACTCCCTGTGAACTCACAACAAAGCCAAGAAACACAATTCTATCCTTGCAAAATGTACATTTTTCCATGTTAGCAAACAACTTTTCTTTTCTAAGTACATCTAAAACAGATTTTAAATGTAATTTATGCTCTCCTAAGTTTTTGCTATACACAGGAATATCATCAAAATAAACAACAACAAACTTCCCAATGAATGAACGCAAAATATGATTCATTAGACGCATGAAAGTGCTAGGTGCATTAGTTAAACCGCAAGGTAACATTAACCACTCATATAAACCATATTTAGTCTTAAATGTTGTTTTCCACTCATCTCCCTCATGCATTCGAATTTGATGTTACCCACTTTTTAAATCAATTTTTGAAAACACCGAAGACGAGTGTAATTCATCTAACATGTTATCTAAACGCGGAATGAGATGTCGATAATTTATCGTAATGTTATTTACCGCTCGACAATTGATGCACATCTGCCATCTCCCATCCTTCTTTGGCACCAAAATTCTTGGTAAAACCATCATGTTTAACCCTGCTATCGAATTGCCATGGCCTACGAAGCAACAAATGTCCCGCCTTCATAGAAACCACATCGCACAATAACTTATACACATATCGACCAATAGTAAATGGAACTAATACCTGCTTAGTCACTTTAATATCTGAGCAGTCATTATGCCATTGTAAACGATATGGTTGTGGATGTTTGGATGTAGACAACCCCAATTTCTCCACCATGGTAGTACTCGCCACATTAGTACATCTACCTCCATCTATCACGACACAACAAATCTTCCCATTCACAAGACATCTAAAGATATGGAAAAGATTTTTCCGTTCACTACTACTGCACCGTGTATAGCAACCTCCCTATCATATACCTCCTCTAATGGTGACATAAAATCAGTATCACTATCTTCTCCCTCGATCTTCAATTCTCCATTGTCAAACAACAACATAGTTCTTTGATTTGGACATTGACTTGAAATATGTCCACTGCCTTGACATTTAAAACATACAATATCTCGATTACGACTAAAAGAAGGTTGTTCAGTTTTACCTTGCAATCTCCGGTTAGTCGTTCCTTACTTGACCTCCACTTTAGGCTTCTTATACAACCGGGTTTTTCCTCAAGGCTTTCTGAACATTAGGTTTCCATGATGAACTAGTGGTAGGATTTGATCTTTGGCCACCTCTCCTCTTAAGCTGTTTCTCAATTTTGATGGTCCATGTCTTCCAACTCCACATAATGTTGTCACTCCACTAAACATGCAATTTCCCAATTTATCCCTCCTGAAAATTGAGCCATTGTCGCCTCATTATCCTCATCGATATTAGCCTTAGCCATTAACATCTCCATCTCGTTGAAATAGTCCTCCACACTTCTTATTTTCCTGTTTTAAATTCTGCACACTTCGAAATAAATCTCGGTGGTAGTGGCTTGGCACAAATCTCTTTTTCATTATAGCTTTCATCTCGGCTCAAGTTTACGTTCCCCACATCTCCTTCGGCTGGTCATCAACTGATCTCACCAAGTAACTGCATAATTTGAAAATTCCGTAGCAGTCAATTTGACTTTCTTGAGATCTGAATAGTTGTGACAATCAAATACTCACTCCATCTTCTTTTTCCATTCTAAATATGCCTCTGGATCGCTCCTCCCTTGGAAAGCTGAAATTTCATTTTGATGTTATCCAAGTTATTGTCCACCTGATTTCGATCTCCTCTATTCTTAGCTCCATGTCTCCGATGAAGGAAGTCGGATTCACGATCCTCCTTTTCGCTAAACTGTCCTGCATATTAAGCCTCTTCCTCCGTTCTCGTTCCTCTTTCATGCGTTCCTCTTTATTGGCGTGCCCCCCACGAGGATGTTGAAACTGATGTCCTTGGGATGCACTCATTTGATCAAAACTCTCGTTCACTTGCTCCATCGCCATATCCAACTTCCTAATAAATTCTTTCATCATGGCTTCCATCACAAATTTTGTATCGAACTTTGATGGAGTTCTCCATAGCACCTTTATCCTTTGAGCTAGACATAATTTTGCTGCAAAATAAGGGTTGATAGAAAACAATTTCCTCACCACTCCTTTACGTGTTTCGCTCGAATTAAAGTTTCACTCGTGTATGCACTCAAAATTGGCTTTCCTCAATTAAACTCACTACTCTTGCCTTTACCTCTAAATATTCTCTCTAATAGGTTCTTTTTGAACTCACCAAGCAAAATTCACAGTTTTACTAATCAATTCAAAAATAACTTCTCACGAAACAAAATATAGAAAGGTATAAATCTCAACGATAGCAAGCAATCAAAATAAAAATCTAAAGATTTTCTACTCTTTTTTTTCTGCTCAACAATTCAAACAGAAAAATTAAGGATAGATAACTCGCTCGAAAACTTAGCTTTGATACTAAATGATAGACAACACGGCACGCTTGCGTGAGGTGGTCGTTGTCCGAATCGTTAAGTTGTAGGATGAATTGCTCACAATACCTTAACCTCTCGCTTATATGTAGATGGTAATCTCGGTACAATTGCTCGCGTTAGGAAATCTGCGTTGAATGGACACTAACGATACCTTGACCCCTCGCTTATCAACGATTGATGCGGTAGAAGACGCAACACACAACTATGTATTGTTGTATGATAAGTCAAACTTGAATATCAAAGAAAAAACTAAGAAAATATCTTAAGAATTTTTTAAAGAAGCAAAAGTAAAAATAATTTCACAAGAATATGATAAAAATCTGAATTGTATTGAATGTTATATGAATTACATTCATAAAGCTTATTTATACTAAATATAAAACCTTAGAATCCTGTAAGGAAATAACAACTAATTTAGAATCAAACTTTGGTTTAAAAGTAACCTAATTACAATAAGAATTTGAAAATATCCAATTTATGAAGTAAATGCGCGTCCAAAATAACAGAAAACGAGTAAACTGAATTTCCTTTTGGTACATATCTTGGAAATGAACTGACTTTAAGCGCTACAGCTGCTCAACTGGTAGAGAGCATATTTCGTTATCGAGCAGAATAACAAAATACCGAAATGAATCGCTTAGGGTGTCTTGTACGCTAACAACAGTTTTTGAATCTTGCTCCCTTTTGCTTCTAGGCTTGGTATGCTCGTTTCGACTTGACAAACTTGATCTGACACGTTCACTTGGACCACTTTGAACCAACCTCCTTAGTACAAGTTGTCACGCCATTCTCAATCTACATCTCTTGCACCAAACCAATAAGACCTTTCTTTCGCTCCTCGGTTGCCAATCAATCCTAAGGTAGAGATGTCGTCATGACATAGCCATTAGGGTGAACGACACATTTTGTCCACTTCATTTTAATTTTGTGGTTACTTTTGGTGGACTGCTTGTCCGCCTCTGATGTTTATTTGTTCTTCCTAATAAATTGCTTCTTGAAGAGAAATTTAAAATATAACTATGAAGTTGGGGGGAACTTATTGATTCTTTTGAACACTTGTCCCAATCTTCATGAAATACTTACATTATATGAGTTTGTGAGCAATTCATTCTCCAACTTTTCCAATATTCTATTGATTAATTAATCAACTTACCAAAAAATAAACTTCATACGAATCGGAATTATTGGATGGAACGGCTGCCTTGGAAAGGACACAAGGGGTGCCATGCCATGGCCATGGGTACAGTTTGCACGTACGTACAAGTTCAAGACTCCCAATTGACAAGTCATACACGTCACTATCATGTCAGCAAATTTGATTTCGACTTAATCTTCCTCCTCGTATCATATTAACCCTTAATCTAATTAATTAACAACCTCCTTTAATTTATGTCGTTTTTGGAATATGAATGGGGAAAGGGTTAGGTGATCAATACGTAATGTTAATGAGTATTTTTATACTAATGGATTCTACTAAATAACATATTTACTTCATTTTATATACTTTATTTTATTTTATTTTTTTATCTTTACTCATCTTTTGGAGGACGAATGGAATGGAATAGTTGTCACACAAATTTTTTTTCTCAAAAACTATTTTTATTGAATTTAGATGGATATATAGATGTCACATGCTTTTTATTTTTATAATGTTTCCCAAAAAAATTTATTTTTCAATATTTAAAGACATCCATACCATAACCTCAAGTCAACAACCCTTGAATATATTTTTTTATGGGGTAATAAATTAAGTAAGTTAATTGGTTATGGTAGAAGTCTAGAAGATAACATGCATGGATCGACAAATTTAATTTTCCTTCAATATTTAACAAAAATGTGTCAACATTTTTGACTGGCCAGTATAGCTTTGCTGGTACATATTCATTTCTAGTTGGAGTAGTTCCTAATCTTAAGATTAAGTCAATCAATTGCTATCAGATTATCGGCGCCTACGTGTTTTTAGATCTACTAATGCAATAATTAATTCATTAATTAACCAATTAATTCCATACATTGATTTCTTATCTCTTGACCAGCCAGCCAGCCAGCCAGTCAGTCAGTCAGTCAGTCAGTCTGTCTGTCTGTCTGTCTGTCTGTCTGTCCCCTTAAGCCCTTTTTGGCATGCACATAACTTTTCAAGTGTTTGGACTTGTTTTTGTGTATTATTTGTCTTGTGCGAGAGTTTTTCATTTCTTTTTCTTCTTTTTCTCTTTTGCCTTCACACTCTTATACAATGGTTGGTTGGTTGGTTAATTAATTAATTAATTACCATTTCTGTTCTATTTCTTTAATGTTTTTCTAATTTCCTAAGTTCCTAACTATAATTTGTTAAACATTTCTTTTATTTTTTAATGTTTTATGATTTGTAAATAATAAAGATATTGTCTTTTTATTTCATGTTTACCTTTAGAATTAAAAATAAGTTACTAATTTAATACGTAACGATGGTGTGATATATAAATAAAAAAATTAAATTAAAAATATGATGTCATTTTTTACTAACCACAAGGTTACTAGAAAAAAAATGAAAATAAAATTTAAATGTGACGCAGCTTTAAAACAGCGGTCTCTACTTTAATAACATATATACTCCAACAAAATAAAATGTAGTACCATAAGCAAGAAAAAGTTGGCTGCAGCCACGTCACCCAAGAATTTTCATAGTGATGACGTCATTTAGTGTGTGTATTACGCAGATATTCCATAGAACCCACCCAATCTCCCTCCCGGCCTAGCTCTCCCTCTGCCCACTATAGTAATATATATTCTCTCCTTTTGTGCCTAACTAAACCAACTCTCTCTCTCTCTCTCTCTCTCTCTCTCTCTCTATATATATATATATATATATATATATATATATATACACACACACACACTAACTCGTGCTCCCAAGACTACTAATACTCATGTAATTATTTAATACCCAAAATTTGAATCTAAATGAAAAATGTGAGTTCTGATGTTTAAAGAGTATATATTTGATAAAAATTAGAAATTTTCGTAATTATTTATTGTAAATAAGAAAATTTCTAATCAAGATAGACATCCCACCTATCAAGTAAAGAAGTCAAAAATTTTGCTACAAATTGTATCTACATGCTCATTATTTACAAATCGAGACGGACAAGAAAAAATGAATTTGTTAAGAAAACAACTAAAGTCAACACCCACATTCAGTCAACAATAAAATTGACCTAGGCCAGTTAACTATATTTATTAAATTCGAAACAATCCAAATGCCAATGACCTTCATAGTTTACTCAAACACATTTAAAAGCACTCCTCTTCACTTATATGCTATTGATTCCCTTCATTTAATTTATAATTTTAGATGGAACATGGATTAATTAGTAAAACTAATTTAAGCACAATCAATCATACAAATGTGTCCATTGAATACCATTCGCTGATACATTAACAGGTAAAAACATTGAAGTTTTGAAATAACATAATGATACCCACTTGCTGAAAAGGTTCATGTGCACCAAATTGGTTTGGAGCTCCATTGCCTGATTAAATAAAAAATAAAATAAAATAAGAACTTCAAAAATAATTGACCCAACCGCCAAAAAGGTAAATTTGGTCAAACATATAGCCAAAAAAATCATCTAGGCCATCGCAAATTTGAGATAAAATCCAACGTCCATGGACACAGCTAGAATATATATATTGTAGCAACAAATTCAAAATAAAACTCTGCAAATAATTATGTACTTTACATTTTTACAACGCCACAGTTGGACAATGCGAAACTCATATTACAAAATGTATTAGAAAACAACTCAGTTAACATCATAGAGTACTCGAACTTCTCATGTTACCATTCTCTTATGATTTCGCCTATGAGTTCATCAACCACGACCGGTCCACATCCTTTATAATGTCATCTATTTCAACATATGCAAACATCACCTCATTTCACCCAAAGTCCCACATACAGTTAACATTTGGATCTGTAGTTTTGATGTTTCTCTCGAGCATTTTGAGCAGGTTTTCAGCAGCATCACTACATATTCAAACTACCAAAACAACCATCATTCCATACCCAAAAATCATCATAACCATGTATAATTAATTAACTTTACAAAATACGGAACACAAAAAATACACACATGCAGAAATTAATACATACTCAATCATCAACATATATCTAACCACCAAAACAGCAAGCTAGTCGCTACTGATTTTTAAAAAATTTGGCAGAATTTTGTTTAAAAATAGATATCCAGACAAATCTAAACATGTCTATAAAACTTACAATCATCCATATGTGAGACCCCAGATTTTATAAATAAAGATTTAAATTTCTCGAAATATTTTTTTGAATATTAAGGTGTGGATTTGAGATAATGTTATAGTTGGGGGTAGTATTTGAAAATTTTGCAAAGTATGCAAGTTGTTATATAATATTCGATTGGTCTGGGAATATTCTTTTTGTCGGAGAATATTAAATGCATCGACACAATCATTAGTGGACCCATAACGGAAGAACTGTCGTAGTTAGAAAAACGACAAAAATATTTTATGAAAATAACTACGGAGGTTTCTACCGTTGATCTTTGTTGAACTACCCTAGTAAAGTAATCGATGTCTGGCGTGGTTGCATAAGAAAGCACACGGTATTGATTATTGATGTGAGACCCCAGATTTTATCAATAAAGATTTAAATTTTGTCGAAATAATTTTTAATATTATGGTGTGAATTTGAGATAATATTATAGTTGTGGGTAGTATTTATAAATTTTGCAAAGTATGCAAGTGGTTATATTATATTCGATTGGTGGGGAATATTTGATTTAGCGAGGAATATTAAATGCATGACTGACTCAATCATTGGTGGACCCCACAATGAAATTATTGTTGGATTGAGAAAACGCGACAAAAATATTTTATTGAAATAACGGCGGAAGTTTTATCGTTGATCTTCGTTGAACTACTCGGTAGTAAAAGTAACAAGATAATCGTGTGGTTGCATAGTAGCACTTACCGGTATTGATTATTGATGCTTATGTGAGAAGTCACCGGTTTGATTCCATTATTGTCGATTAATAATATGAATTATTATAGCGATAATGACGTTTTATTTTATTCAGTATTATTAACGTAATAAAATGAAACATCTTTTATATAAAATGTAATACTTTATTAAAGTTATTCTATAAATAGAATATATTATATTTTATTATGCATAGTGTTGCGTAGTGTTTTTTTTAGTGTTTTATAGTGTTTGCATAGTAAAATGTTTTTATATAAATAGAATATATGATATTTTATTTAAAAGATTTTGCTTTAAATATGGACCGTCAGATTAAAATAAATCAATCTGGACCGCTCATGGATTAATTACTATGCATTCTATTTTCCTATAAATAGAAGCTCATTCCTTCATTATTTTCTTACAATTCAATGAAACTCTAGAGAGAGAAATTATAGAGAGAAGCTATAGAGAAAATCTATAGAGAGAAAGAAGAAGAGTATTCGTACTTCACTACTTTGATATCCGTGTCTTTTACGATAAGGGATATTATTTGTTGTACCTGTAAGGGGTGTTATTCTTTCTTATTCATGAAGAGAACTTTTGTTATTCCATTCATTATTATTCATTGAATAACTTTTGTAAAAGTGGTATACCCTATACATAACTTTGTACGCTGCGATATATTCTATACTTGGTGAAATCTTTATATTATTCCATTCTTATTTATTCTGCTGGAATAACTTTTGTATCTGCTGAATCCCCTATACTTGGTGATCTTCTTCTCATTATTCCATTCTTTATTATTCTATTGGAATATCCTCGTCATGCGTGTGTTTTACACCTACCGGTTCCATTGTTTATTATTCCGCATTTATTATTCATTTTGGAATATCCTCGTATGCGTGTGTTTTACACGGACCGGTTCCATTGTTTATTATTCAAAGATTTATTATTACATTTGGATCATCCATCGCTTGTGAATTTCACCGACTTCGGTTCCGTTATTATTATTACGTTGGAATAACTTTGTCCATGCAATCTGCCGCATGTGGTGATTTCTTTTGTTATTCCATTCTTTATTATACCCAGTTGGTTAAATCTTTGACTTCTATACTCCATGAAATTAGTGGAATATCCTTGATATTTGCGCTTCATCCAGTATCTTTTCATGGAAATATTCTTCTGATCATTCTTGAATTTTACTCTACAAAACAGTATCTTGTTGACAATTTGGACGTTAATAATTCCTAGATAAATTAATTCTTGAACTTGTTTTATTGAATTCTTATATCATTGTCATCATCCTCATGTTTATATTATGTTAAAAGTTATCTTTGGCTTACGTGCATAGATGAACTTAGTATGATTATGACCAGGGTTCATTCGGTATAATCATGGCTTGATATAAATGATGTGACAAAAGTCCTCAGTGGCCTGTAATGCAGTGGTGGATAGTTTTTGGTATGATTATGACCAGGGGTGATTCGGTATAGTCATGACCATTGATAATTTGATGAAAATCCTTGACCGTGGTACAAGGATGATTAGATATTGTGGTTTATTCATTAAAGCTGAGTCTCAGCTATAACAGTGATGAAAAACCTTTTAAATCATAAAAGATAGTAGATTTTATTTTCTACTTGACTCTTTTAATGGATTGCTTATTCCGCTGCAGTTAAACTTGTTGTCTATTGTATTTTATCAGTTTAACACTGTTGAAGGCTAATGATAATTTATTCTGCATTATCTTAGTCATAATATTTCTTCTTCTTGGGCTAGTTGAGCTCACCCTTTCTTTCACCGTTTTCTCTTGAAAATGAGAACATATAGCCGGACGACCTCGGGAACGGAGTAATGGTCCGAGAATAGCATTAGTAGTCCTCACTATTCGTGAAATAGTATGATAATAGTTGTAATGAGGACTCTTTTGAGTTTGTATAATATCTAGTAGACAATATTTGTATTCAAACTCACAGTTTATGTCGTATTGTACACGACATTTATATTAGTAAGTTGTATTTGAATTTATGTACCATGTAAGTGGCGACCCAAGATGGGTGACGTATACCTAATTTTGGGGGCGTCACAATTGATGCTTACGTAAGAAGTCACTTTCGGTTATCTTTGCATTATTACTCACGATAATTCTTTGCATCATATCTCTCGTATTATTGATTCAATTATTGTCACGATGATCGTATGCATAATATGTTATTTTATTAAATCAATAATTGAGACGACAAAGTTATTCATATTATTAAATTGCAATATTTATAATGTCTAGAAGTTCTGTCAAGGAGAGGTTTGGTCACCTAATTGCGCGCCAATAGGGAGAAGTTCTTATTGAAAAGCCCCCTCTTTCCTGGGAATGACCTGGTTGTTAAATATTGTGAGTTATGATATTAATGATGGATAAGTTTGTGTTGATTAAAGATGAATTTGATAGTTCCATTGTGTTGAAATTATTTGTGTTAAACATTTATTTCGATGGTAATTGATGTCTGGAGGTTATATTGTTCAATCGAATTATTCGAGGCGCTATTTGTGAATTACTATTCACGAGTTACTATTCACGATTTACTATTCACCAAAATTACTATTCACTCTAGTATTATTCACTCAAGTATTTGGGACATTTTTTGTGTCGGAGTTACTATTCATGAGTTACTATTCACGATTACTATTCACGAAGTTACTATTTATGAGTTACTATTCACGAGCTACTATTCATGTGCTAATTTTTCAAATTCATTGGATGAAATTATAATAGTAAAATCAATAAGGATCGTTGATTTAAGATTTTAATAAGTAACTTGTCCCTTAGGTATTACCAAGAGTTACCCTTCACAAATAGTAGTTGTCTCTTCGATATTACCAAGAGTCATTTTGACCCTTCATTAAGACCAAAGAGCCACTTTCAGCTTTCTATAAATAGAAGCTCATTCTTCTTCATTTCTCACCAATTCACCAAAGCTTTAGAGCCATTATTATAGAGAGAAATTATAGAGAGAAGCTATATAGTGAGAAAATCTATAGAGAAAGAAGAAGAAGAGAAGTCCGCTTCCCTACTACTCCTATATCCAGCTTTTTTCAAAGGTAAGGGATATTATTTGTTGTACCGTGTAAGGGGTGTTATTCTTTCTTATTCATGAAGAGAACTTTTGTTATTCCATTCTTTATTATTCTCGTTGGAATAACTTTTGTATACGCCAGTATACCTATACTTGGTGAAATCCTCTCATTATTCCATTCTTTATTATTTTGTTGGAATAACTCAGATACTGTGCATACCCTATACATAATCTCAGATACGTGGTTTACCCTATACTTGGTGACATTCTTCTATTATTCTATTGGAACATCACATCGTGTGTTTTACACCGACTGGGTTCCGTCTTTAATATTATTCATTGGAACATCCTGTCATGTGTTTTTACCGACTGGTTCCGCCTTTTATCATTCTCATTGGAATATCCTATCTGTGTGTTTTACACCGGATCCGGTTCCATCTTTATTATTCTGTTGGAACATCCGCCGGTTGTGAATTTCACCGACTGGTTTTTGTTATTATTATTATACATTGGAATAACTTTGCCTATGCGAAGCACCGCATGCACGGTGATTTTCTTTGTTATTCCATTCTTTATTATACCCAAATAAGTTAAAACTTTTGACTTATACTCCATGAAATTAGTAGAATATTCTTGATATTTGCGTTCCATCCAAAGATCTTTTCATGGAAATATTTTTCCGATCATTCTTGAATTTTACTCTACAAAGCGAAGATCATGTTGACAATTTGGGCGTTATTAGTTCTGAATAAATTAATTAAGTGAACTTGTTTTACCGAATTATTATGTCATTGTCATCATCATCATGTTATATTATGTTATTTTTGGCTTACGTGCATAGATGAACTTAGTATGATTATGACCAGGATCATTCGGTATAATCATGGCTTGTTATAAATGATGTGATAAAAGTCCTCGATTTTTTCGAATGCAAGTTGATGGATAGTTTTTGGTATGATTATGACCGGGAGTGATTCGGTATAGTCATGACCATTGATAATTTGATGAAAATCCTTGACCAGGTAGTACGAGGATGATTAGATATTGTGGTTTATTCATTAAAGTTTGATTCTCTATAATAATGATGATGAAAACCTTTTAAATCATAAAAGATAGTAGATTTTATTTTCTACTTGACTCTTTTAATGGATTGCTTATTCAAACTGCAGCTTAAACTTGGTGTCTATTGTATTTTATCGGTTTAACATCATTTGAAGGCTAACGATAATTTATTCTCGCATTATCTTAGTCATAATATTTCTTATTGGGCTAGTTGAGCTCACCCTTTCTTTTCACCGTTCTCTTCGAGAAATGAGAATATAAATTTGAGACGAGTCGGGGAACGGAGTAATGGTCCGGAGGATAATAAGTTAGTAGTCCTCACTATTACGTGAAATAGTGTGATAATAATTGTTATGAGGACTCCTTTTGAGTTTGTATAATATCTAGTAGACAATATTTGTATCCAAACTCACGCTTTATATCGTATTGTACCTACGCTTATATATTAGTAAGTTGTATTTAAATTACATACCATGTAAGTGGCGACCCAAGATAGGTGACGTATACCTAATTTTGGGGCGTCACAATTAATATCGAGCTTAGGATATGATCTCCAGGTGAGATGTGAGATAAGAACTAGGAGGGAGAGATGGGGAATTCTTCATTAGTATGACCTACCTAAATTTATTTGGTATTTAATTGGTCTCATTGAGTATAGGGATAATATGTGATATTTTAATTAACCCTTGTTTTGTGACGGTGTTTGAGAATGACATCCGAAAATGCCGAGATAAGCAATGAAGCACATGAGAGTGTTGATTCAAATTTTAAACAAAAGGTAACGACCACCAACAATACGATAATAATCATCTTTGGTGGCAACGGCCATCGAACAATGATAACCATCGTGGGGAAATTATCATGCTAAGAATGGTAACCACTTGATTGGTAATCATGGCAAAGATAATAGAAGTGGAAATTGCAAGAAGAGAAGGTCATTTAGCTCAATTTTGTTGTGCACCAAAGTCAAGTCTAGCTGACGGTGGCACCAAAGGTGGATATGGACAAAACAAAGTCGTTGGTTTTAGGAAGTGCATTTTTCATGACTTCTCAAAAGCGTAGTAAACCGAACGAAGTTAGCGCGGGTTAGTTAATTATAAATTATGAAGTCTATACCTTATAAGATCTGGGTTTCTACCCATTATTTTATCTCTCTTGCTTGCGTTCAACGTTTAAATTTGACTCAGGAGAAGTTAGACTTTGACTTATTGGTTGAAACTTCGTTAGTAGGAGCCTTACGTTACGCTTACTATATTTTTAAATCTTGTTTGATTCAAATAAACACTTTCACGTTACTTCGTCGATCTTATCTTTTTGAAAATACTTGCCTTTGATGTGATTTTAGGAATCAATTGGTTAACTACTCATCATGCTTTTACGTAAGTTGTTAGCTTTTATATTCATAACCAACTTTGTTATGCAAATTCAAGTAACCAAACTACTAAAGTCAATTATTGTCATATCAAGCCATAAGTAAAGAGCCCCGAACCTTTCGTTGTTGACTTCCTTGTGTGGAATGCACCGAAGCTAGGTATTTTCGTTTAGTCAATTTACTTCCTATTTTTTGATGGGAAGGAAAAGTTAGGTTCTGTTTCTTTCCAAACAAATTCATGATGTTATTGAGTTTTATTTTTAATTAATACTAATTCTAAGACACTTATAAAAAATATTGGGACAAAGACAATTTTTTATTTTGGACAGTAGTACCCTTATTATTTAAATAGGTGGAAAACCACAACATGAATTGTTAAGGGTATATTTGTCCAAATAAAAAACAATGACATTATTAGTTCAAGTGAATTGTGCATAATTTTAAGTTTGAAATACACGTCTTCTTAATGTACCTTGATACTCTACAGGAGACTTTAGCAATTAAAAAAATCAATTGTATGTGCAACTTTTTATTGCCATCAATATATGCTAAGAATATAATTCCAGAACATTATATATGTGTATGCAGAACTTACAAAAGTTTCGAATTTGCCAAGTTTGCAAGCTGTGCAGGAATTCCTCCCGTAAGATAATTATTATTTAGATACCTGCAAATTTGAGTTGAAGGCGAACCATAAATAACTATATGGGTAAAGTGAATATCATATGAAGTAGTTCAAATTTCATTGACTTACAGGTTGCGCAGAACTGGAAAGCACCCCTCAATACGAATGAGTTCCCTGATAAATAGTTGAACCAACACCTAATAAATTCAAGAATAAGCTACATATTATAAAGATGACAAAGCAAGTGCATAAAACTAAAGACCATATCAAAAGATAAACAGGAAAACAAAATCAGTAAACAGGATAGAATATGAGCATCCACAAAAGCCACAAAGTAAACCAAAACTACATGAAATGTAATGATTTTAGGTTGATAAGTGTGGGCATATATAAATTAATCACCTTACAAACAACAAACATTAGAAAGAATAAACCCGAAATTCCTATACATCCGAATTTACCCCTCTAATCTCAAGGAGTCCTCAAACTAAACTCTCCCAAAAAGTCAGTAAAGGAAACAACATAATTTGGATAAGTGACTCCAAAGGGCATCTGCCTCGATAACAATTGCTAGCAAATAATTTATGCATATTTTTGCTTTATCAACAAAGTTTTTATTTTATTTTCCCTTTCATTTTTCTTATACGGATAAGTTCTTGGGAACCATGTATGTTATTTAATTTATAACTTCTTTTTCCTCTTTCTTAATCCCACTAAAATTTTCAATCTTTTCAATTCTTCAACAACCTTTTGATATTCTTGAAATTCCAATAAAATTGAGCCACATCGACTAATAATGAAGTGTTGGCTCCATATTTGGTTTATGCGCCAAATAAAAAATATATATTAACAAATGATTATCATGGGGTTTGATTAATTCCAAAGGTACTAATCTAGAAGTATGCAAGAAATAGTATCTTCCACAATTACATTATAAGTATGTAATAATAAAAATCAAATATTAAAATTAAGCTAGATTTTAGTACATCAACCACTTTTTGAGCACCCTATCCAAAGGTGCTAATCTAGAAGTGGGTAGGTCGATTACATTATAATTATCAATAATAAAATCGAGGATTTATGATGATTTATATTTTTATAGTGTTTTTGACTTAATTATCTAATGATTATTATGTGAAGCCAAGCGAACTTTATTTTGTTATAAAATTATTGTATTATTTATACCTTTTATAATATACTATTATGATATATTAATTCTACGATAATAGATTAATATTGTGTACATTGATTTTTATATAAACTAATAATGTCTCAAGTATTTTTTTTTTTCCTCATAATAATGCATATAAAGGAAATTATTTTTCTTTATCTATCACTCTATTGTTATTCTATTGCTTTTTACAAACTAATGCTACTAACTCTTCCTACAACCGTTGTTGAATTAATGTATCTCATTGCCTCCATTAACTACTCTCTATTTGAGGCGACTTGGATGGTGTCCTTCCATCAATCTTTGTTTTGGATCTTGTTTGAAAATATAGACTCGATCGCAACATGCTTGAATGTGAATAAATTAAACAAAACTTGTGTTGTTGTACTTGTTTTATTCTAGTAAAATAAAAACAACTTCTATATATTGGTTAGGCATACTTCTTGACACGTTCAGGTGGAGATCATCACCTCCCGTCTGCTGTCGATGTATTATATTGGGCATGATAACCTTTGTTGCCTTTGTTGTATTAATGCTCCTGGTCATTGCACTACTTCAACTCGCCGCAAAACACTTACACTCTCGCACCACTTCACTAATACATTGCTGCAACATATTTCCACATTAAAATGCTCTAATTGTTTCTTACATAATACTAACTTTTATTGGACTATTAAACCATAGATGACGAAAGTCTTCTTTTTGCTTTTCCTGATCCCACACAACCACTGCAAGCCTTATTCTTGGTCTTAATTATACACAACTGAATTTTTTCTCAAAAATAGCTTCCTATCTTAACCAAATATTCCACATAGTAGTTGCAACGAGCTGTTATAAACTCACCAACTGACTCTCAATTTTTACTTCTAAAATTTAACTAATTCAAAATAAGATACACTAAAATTGCTTACACCCAAAACCACTTATCCGACCTTCCTCTAAAACAACAGATATGTCTCATCTTTGGATACCTTATTTCCATGTCAATGTTACCCACAATAGATTAAGAGAAGACAGGTATCGGGGACCACAATTATAAAGCCTAATCAATGTCTGGCATGTAAGGTTCTAGATGAAGGGTAGTGTGTCGTTTAGAGTAAAATGATATAAACCAAATGACAATGACTTGAGATGCTATGCATCCTTTAGAGAGAAATTACCAAGCACTTCAAACTTTAAAACCCAGACAAACCCGACCCCTCCTCGCCTTGCCGTTTTGTGGGTTAGAAAGAAAACCCATAATATGACTAACTACAGGGTGATAAATTACAGGGTACTAACACTCATGAAATACATAAAAATCATCATTAATTAGAGCTGCATAATTCAAGATTTAAATGCCACTTTACATTTTAGAAAAACAACGTCAATCCCTTCTATAAAAGCAAATAAAAACATTAATAAGCCCTTGTATAAAAGCAAAATGACATTAATTATTCCATTCAAAGCCAAGATTAATACATGTTAAGAAAGAAATTAAGTAATTTAAAGGGAATAGAAAAATAAACTTGCCTTGAATTCAAGGGAAAAAATACATGTAAGTCGTAATAATTCAATTATAAAGGTTAGAATTTCCTTGATTCCTTTTAAATAAAAGCAATGCAAAGAGAAAACAAAAAAATGTGTCACTTGGTGAAATTATGACTACATGACTACCATCAAAGTTCCATTTCAACATCTTGATAAAATTTATTAAAAAAAGTAAGTTTTTAAGTCGAAAAAATAAAAATATCTCAGTTCATTCCCTATCATGCCAAACTCAAAATAGACCATCATTCACCACACCAAAAAAGGAAAGTGGCAAAATAACCGGTAGAATAGCACAATCATAAGAGCATTAAGCTGATTTAACTGTGCATGTTAAGTTCTGCAACCGTGCATCCCAGAGTTTTGGTTCTCTCTTATATTCACGTGCTAGCAAATGTACAATGATGTGCCCATAATACAGACCCAAAAAACACGTAACAGTTGCCATCAATGAACTAAAAATTTCATCCAATAAAACAAATGAGCAATTTGATAAGAGAACCTAGCTTCAAGAATGATAGATGTTGAGTCCGAAAATCTTCATATATGATTAATTGGTAATACGTGAAGCAGAACCTAGCAGTGCACAAAACATTGTAGGTGCTATTTTGATTTTCATGTATACAAATATAATAGAATGCTATCAAGAATAATAATAAAGAATTCAATACTTGTAATGTCCACAAACTCATAAAAATGAACTGATAAATCAATGTAGCAAACATTTTCATTCCATAAGCTTTACAAATAGAGCCAAATAGGAAATAACCGACAACAATGATACCTATCTATCAGATTACTTATGTTAGTTATCATATTTGTTCTATAACCAATCGTATGTTCAAGCTTCACGAGAGATTTGTACGAGTAAATGGGATAAGAGTCTTTTCTCGATAAACCATGTCACTTGTGGTATTTTTAGAAATACCATTTGGTCATATTGTAATTGGACATGTAAAACGCGAAGTGGCGAGTGAAAAGTTGCGGTCCAAAAGGACACAACAACTTTTTTGGGTAGCATCTGTTCTTCTAGCTGCATATAGACTCTTATTGCTTGGGGTTTGTGTATTTCACACTCTTACCAAGCAAGGCATTGACAATTTTCACAAAAAAGAACATATTAGACACACACAGAGAGCTTATCTAACCTTAAGATACCTTCAGGTTCAAATGGAGTAAGACACCACCCAGGTGAATTTGGTGGTAGAGGTCCTTAATCAGGAGAATTAACACTGCAATTCTATAAACATGAAGAAGTAATCTACCCAAAGTTAATTGCAAGTTATTCTATTACGAAAATATGTAAGCTGAGTCATAAAAGAAAGTACCAGAGATAACCTGTGTTCTTCTGTAGACAGGATGCTTATAAAAATGTTCACCAAGAAAAATTCGATCAATCAAGCCAACTGCATTAAAAGGAGGTTCAAGGCTACCCCTCACTCCACAGAACACCTTCAAATAAATATGAGAACTTTCGAATCAATTCTGTAAGCTAAGATGGTAAAGATACATGTATCTCCAAAAGCTTTTGCCAAAATAAGAATATGTAAGAAAAAGAGAAATCAAAAGTTTTTCAAACACTAATACATGAACTAAAAGATTTTTCTACATGAAAAACACATTCAAACCTATCAATTAAGGTGATAATATGGGAAACAACTAAATTATGGTACATGATACAGTGTTAGTGGAGTCTAATATGTCATTCAATGGTATAACTTTAACACCAATGTATATATCTAAATATTCATTTTGAACACTGCAATAGGTATTCAGAGTTCAGACCTCTAGTCCTGGTACCCAAAACTTGATTTTTGCATCATGGATTAATTATATTCCAGGAGTTAGGTATTGGGGTGAAAACAATCTCACAAAGCCTTCTCCATTAACTTGGAATGGACTACGATCTACATGTTTCTTTTTCCTCTTAAGACACCTAATAATAAATGACTAATAAAGAATCACCCTGAGCTATCAAATTATAAGCAAACCATAAATCATTTGCTTCCCCTGGAATCATCTGTTTAATTAAATTTAAAACCAAAATTATTAAAAACAGATACCCAATAAGCACTATTCTCTCTGATTAGGGATAAAAACATTTTCTGTCAATTAATCCACAGCTTTGTATAGATAATAGGCCTTAAGTTTGGTAATAAATGAATCAAATTATGCATAATCCACAGCTTTGTATCACAGCATTGTCTAGGGTTTGGTACCTAGTAAATGGTCGCGGAGGGAGCGGCGAGAAGTCGGCGGACACAAAATGGAGGAAAGAAACGCATCAAGGTCTTTGCGATAAATCACCGAGACCTAAAATGAAGAAATCGAATGAGGAGAACTAAAATGAGAGGGAATTGGAGAACCAAAACAAAGAGGTCAAAATGGAAATTGAAGACCTAAAACGAAATAGAAAAGGAAAGAGAGAAATTAGGAGGTCCATTGCTCTCGCCTCCCTAAATAACTAATTAGTTTGATAAATTAAGCGAATAAACTCACAGATTTGATGTTGTCGACCAGAGAGTTGGCGTGGGGCACCTCTTCGACCTCCCAACCTTCGGAAGTTTGAAGTGCGGTGGTAATGGCGGAGGAGTTGTGGATCGTGACAGAGGCGCGAGAGAGATTATAAGTATTAGATGTAGAATGGGTGGAGAGGTATAAGGTTTGGCAAGGTATAAGGTGGAGAGAATGAGAAGAAGCAAATGACTGAAACCTCAGTGTTTTTCGTATAAGGTGGAGAGAATGAGAAGAAGAAGCAAGGTATAAGCAAATGACTGAAGCAAATGAGATGGAGAGAATGAAACCTCAGTGTTTTAATGTTTTGAAGGGTTAGATTTATCCTAATTTTTTGACGGTCCCGATCTTCTAATAAGCTTGAGCAGGAAATTAACTTTTTTCAAATTCATTTGTATTTTGTATATATATATATATATATATATATATATATATATATATATATAGGTCAGATCGGGTAAAGGATCATTTCTTTCTTAAAATGAGGGACTTTTTTTTTGCTTTTTTTAAAACAACTAAAAAAAAAGTTTAATATTATGGAATCATTTTTTTCATATGATGTTTTTGGGTGTGATTTGAGTGCGTATAACAAAACATGTATATATGCGATCAGGCAGATGTGTACCACCACTTTTCGGTATAGGTATTCAAAACACGCCTAAAACATTGTATTATGAAAAAATTTCAGTTCCATAAAATATTAAACTTTTTTTTTAGTTGTTTAAAAAAAAAAAGCAAAAAAAAAAAAAGTCCTCATTTTAAGAAAAGAAAAGATCCCTTACTCGATCATTTCAATATATATATATATATATATATATATATATATATATATATATATATATATATATATATATATATATATATGGAATGCTGTGATAAGATGAATACAACTACAAATAATTATTTATCATATTCTTCATCTTCAACAATAATATCTTCACCATCACCATCACCATCACCATCACCATCACCAATGAAGTCTCATTTTAATAATATTACAGTAATTTCAGCTCCACCTGTAGTAATTATGAGTCCTTGTGCTGCATGCAAAATCCTGCGGCGGAGAAGCGTTGAGAAATGCGTGTTAGCGCCCTATTTTCCGCCCACAGAATCACTCAAGTTCACCATTGCGCATAGAGTCTTCGGAGCTAGCAATATCATCAAATTGTTGCTGGTACTAATACTAATTGATTTAACCCCCATTAGCGTGCTGCTTAATTGGTTTCACATGCAGTTTAGTTTTTCTTAATTTAGAATATATATATCCTAGTATATATATATATATATACATTATTTTTATTAATGATATATATATATATATACAGAACTAGTTGTGACATTCTCTATATAATATTTGAGAGTTATGCTATCCCTTAAAAACTTTTTTTAAGCAATCGTTATATTTATCTTAATATAATTTAAATGTATATGCCAATTCTAATAAATGAAATTAATGTTTTGTAACTATTATTTAAGATATAATCACTATAAATATTGTCTAAATTGTTTTCTTTAACCACCAATACTGTAGCTCCTATTTTCTCTAATTACACACATACATACATATGTATGTATGTATAACTTATTATTATTAATGAGTATAAGCTATTCAACTATTATGAAAATTAATGTGTATACTGCTAATTAATCTACATAGTTTCTTTGATAGTGCTCCATATTTGACTTGAGCACGATTCAGATAAGCTAGTAGCCAGTAAACAGGGTAGGGTAGGGTAGGGTAGGGTAGGGTGGGGTGGGGTGGGGTGGGGCTCCATCTAATGAAAATATATATTAACCAGAAGAGTTGACACTGCCCTTCACTAGCATAGAAAATAGATTATACTCGGAAGATTTAGTCAATACCAGTAGGTACAAAGAAAAGGTCCAAGTTTGATTCACATCTTTATTATCACTTTTTATTGTTACTCAATTACAATTAAGTCTTTCTTTTCTGCTGATTAAAACTTCAAAAAAAAAAAATGTCATTCTTCCATTAATGATTAGGATAAGGGCTCAAGGGACATTTAAGAATAATAAAGTTTATTTTTATCTCGCATCTCCTTTTTTCTATTAAAGTGGAATAATAAAGTTTATTTTAGTCAAATTTTAATTTATAAATAATTTTACTGACTAATTATATATTACATATATTATTAGGAACTCCCGGAGTCTCAAAGGGCAGATGCAGTGAGCAGCATGGTTTATGAGGCAAATGCAAGACTTAGAGACCCTGTCTATGGATGTGTTGGCACAATTTGTCACCTTCAAAACCAAATTAGTGATCTGCAAGCAGAATTGGTCAAGGCACAAGCTGAGATTGTAAACATGCAAAGCCAACAAGCCAATTTACTAACCCTAATTTGCATGGACTTGTCGTCACAACCTGATCATCGAGATCAATCCTTATTAATCACACAACAACAACCCTATGAAAACCTAAATTTCTTTCCGGATGATGTCAATCTAAGCGCCGTTTTTGAGCCACTTCGGATATGATATGATAATCAAGAAATTAATTTTAATTAGTTTCACAATATCATTAATCTAAAGTTTAATTAATTAATTAATGTTTACTTGTTTGCAACAATAACAATAATGGGATTTAAACCCTCAATCACTGTACTTATATTAAAGATGCATGCGATTAGTTTTAATAAAGTTAGTTACTTAGTTATTATAAGTAGTTCATATGAATGATATGATGATTTTTCTCCAAGTAGCTTATTATTCTCTTAAGATAAACAAGTGACAAAAAAGGAGATCAAGTGCTATCTTTATATATACTGTCTTTTTTGTTCCAATAATCTTGCAGTAAAAACAACTTTTGGGTGACCAATTTTTTTTGATCTTGTCACGAGGTTTAGCTTTACATGGTTTGCTTGTCAAAGCTGGTGATTACCAAATTCTAAACTTTGTGGTATGTGTGTCTTTTAGTGGTGAATAAGTATACTCTCCTGTTTTTCTTTTTCAAACACGAGGAGCTTCTTTGGGGAATAATAACCCTTAAGCACTCTATGTCACATCACTAATTAAGGCCTCAATCACAGTAAACAATATTATTCCCTACTCCCATAATATATCACGTTTTAGATGATTTTATTTTTTTCAAAATTATTTGACGTTTTATATAATCTAGGAGAATTAATCATAATGTTTCCAAAATTATCTCTTGTGGGAAAATGTTACAGATGAGTATGAGATACGTAGTAATATAGGCTCCGTTCCTAAAAGATTATCATTTAAGGTTTTGACACATGGATTAAGAAAGTATCATTTACAAAGTAAAATTTGTTTGAAATTCTATCACTACCTCTTTATGGGAAGTTAAAAACTATTAATACAAGGGAGAGATTTTTTTGAGACAATGAGAGAAGGTAGGAGTAATATAGGAAAGTAAATAATTTATTCTCCTAGAAAGTTGTAAACAACAAACTTTTTGGAACAAATTTTTTTTTCTAAAACGATAATTTTTTAGGAACGGAGGGAGTAAAAGGTATTCCCTCCGTCCCTATTTAAATGACGTTTTAGAGATGGACACAAGAATTAAGATAATGATTGAAAAGCATTAAATTTAGTACTCAATTGTCTATAATACCCTTAAATCATTAATTTATCATAGCACAAGAGTTTAAAGTACCCAAAAAATAGATAGAGTAATGAGGGGTAATTTTGGAAAAAATATCATTAATTTTCCTAGATTTGAACAAAGGTCAATTAATTAGAGACAAATAAAAAACTCTAAAACGTCATTTAAATAGGAATGGAGGGAATATTATATACAATTAATATTATATTTAATACTATACAATCATTTCTTTAATTTTTGTATACAACTTTAAAACGTCATATATTATGAGACGGAAGGAGTAACTTGTATTTTTTTCCTGGTAAGATTTTGAGTCCTCATAAAAAAGAAGAAAACGAAGAAGAATGCACATAAAAGATTTCCAAATTAAGTTGTTACTTAGTCAATGGCATTTCATAATTAAAGTAGCTTAATTTTAGACCAAAGATAATAGTCTAGTGGTATATATAGTTTTACTGCGTATAAACACAAATTCAAGAAGATGATTTGATTGTGGGTGTCACATTTAGTTGTCAAACTAATTAGTTGAGACAATCTTTGTAAATATATAATTTTAGATATATATTTTATTTCATTCATATTAAGTTTGTTATTTTATTCATTGATAAAAATCTAGCATTTCACTATTCTATTATTTAAAATTACGTTGCTTTGAGTTGTTGGTATAACTTACTAATTTTGACAACCCTATTTATATTTTTTTCTCATATAATAATTGTAAAATATCCTCTCCGGCAAAATATAAAAGATAATTACTAAAAGCTTAAGCGAGAGTTTATTCTTTTGAGAGAAAAAAATTAGTCACTTATATATTACTCCCTCCATCTCTGAATAATTGACGTTTTGAAAGTTTTCACACTTATTAAGGAAGTCATTTATTACTCTAATTTTGTCATTAAAATTGATATGTATTACCACAATTACCCTTGCATTAATTAAGAAAAGATGTACTTCATATAGTTGTCTAGATAAATGAAATACTCCATATAGTTGAGGGCAATACGGTAAAATTGTAATTAATGCTTCCTAAAAACTTGATAACGTCAAATATATTGGAAAATTTTGAACTCCCTATAACGTCAATTATTTAGGGATGGAGGGAGTAATATATAATTTTATTATTATTACTCCATTCGTCCCAGGATAAAAGTCTTGGTGAACTTTTTACGCATATTAAGAAGATGAATGAAATGACAAAATTGCCCATAATAATGTCATTAAATATGGAGAGAGAATTAGAATAAGAAAAGTATGAGATATTTAATGCTACGAGTATAATAGGAAAATATGTGTAAAAGTTTGGTTATTAACTAAAAATGGACATTTAATATGAGACTACTGAAAATAATAATAAGGATTTTTATCATAAGACGGAGGGAGTATTATATTAGCCAAAATTTTAAAAATTTTATTTTCTCATATTTTAGAATTTAAAATGGTGAAGGTAAGTGATCAAACTCAATTATTCTTTAAAATAAATTAAATTAGCGAGTCCTCTTAAAAATTGAGTGTTGTGTTTGATAAAATTGAGTAATTAAGATGTTAATATATCATAATAAATCAAATCATCCTAGTGAAATAACATTTGAACTTAAAAACTGTTTGGTAATTAAAAATTATAAAGCATCTAAATGACTTTTAATTTTAAAATATCAACTTTAAATTTAAAAATATCTCGACTTTTTAAAAATCAATAATAATCTTAAAATTTGAAATAGAGGGAGTACAATATTTATAGAAACTCTATATATTTAAATTTTTCATTAAGAGACAACTCTTAATGATTTAGATTTATATATCTATGTTTTCGATTAAGAGACTATAAGAAGCAAACAAAATTTTACTAAATATTTTTACTCTCTTACTAAATTAAATATGAAACTGTTAAAAAGTATTAAAAGATAAATAAACGCCACCTAAGTTGTATCTCTATCAGGTATGGCCCATTGGGGTATTTGGTCTCAAAATGAACATGCAATCCCAAAGTCAAATGTGCTCTCCCTTTCTATCTCACTTTTTAATTTGTAGTGACAAACTTCCCAATTTACTCGGAATATTGATATGTACTCGGTGGCGGATCTACTTAACGGATACTTTTTAATTTGTAGTGACAACTGTCCTTGTTCGAATTTTTTTTTATAGGTATAAGGACAGAGAAAATATATTAATTAATATTAAGGAAATAAATTAATAGAAGAGTTAAATTTAAAGGGGGCAAAAAAATTTGCATAAACCAATTCTAAATACAAGTACAAAATCTTCTTAGTTTTAAAGTTTGGTGAAATCTTAAAAGTTTGTTTTTGTACAGTTTTTAGTTTTGAATGTTCATCAACGTGTGAATTGTAAAAGATTGTTTGATTCAAGTTTGAATTTTTTTTTTTTTTTATTGATTTGGTTGACCGTGGTTACTGTTTGTTTGATCTGATTGGGTCTTTTTTGGGTTGTTTGATCTTCAATTGAAAATGAGATCATTTTTGGTTGAGTAGTTTCTGTCTTTTATTATGATAACTTACAATAATTTTTGTCTTATTTTATAGTGGAAAATGACAATGAACCTTTAGCAACCCCTCATTTTTAATTGTTATAATTTTTGGTGTTCAGAGTATAAATTTGGATGGGTTCTTTCTCTTATTTCAAGTAAAACTTATTTGAAACGTATAAAAGGATACCAAAACTAGTTTATGCTTTGACCACATATCTTTTATGCGTAGGATCTGCCTCCTTATTTTAACAAGTCGACACAGATCGAGATTGATTAATTGGTGATTTTTCGAATAGAATTTTGTTTTCTCACAAACGTCGCCAATGTTAATGCTAAATTTTGTACATGCATGGGGCGAAATCACCGTAATGAAGAGGCCAAAACAATCAGTAATGATTCTTTGGAACAGTTGATTGTATTGATGTGAAATCAAACTCACGAAATACACACACATAAACATACACACATCATTGTAAGAGATATAAAATATGGACACAAGAATTTACGTGGAAAACCCAATTAAGAAAAAACTACGGAGAGAGGTAGGAAGTCCACTAAAATAATATGGAGAGTACAAATTATTTATTTGTGTCATATGTTATTGTCTTCTCCCCCAAATCCTTGCTTATTGCTGTATTTATAGCTGTTATGTCCAACCGAATTCAATTAGAAGTAGCGAAGTCCTTTTTAGAATCACCTTATATGTGCAATTAATGACTGATCGATTCCTTCTCAAATTAGATCTCCTTATCTTCTCTTAATAAGGAAACACAATCTTACTTTAATAAGGACACTCCTACTATTTGAGCAAACTATCAAAATAAATGTATATGGTCCAATACCAGATCCAGATCATTAAATAAATTGGGCTACATCTTGACTAGACTCAAATAATTATATCCCATCATCTTGTTTGTTTAAATTGAAAAAAAATATAACTAGATACCAACGTTTAACCCATTGGCATACATCTTGAATATGTGACTTTGTTAGTGTAGATTGTAGAAGTTGCCTTGGGCTTAATACTCCTTCCTTGCATTTCTATTGTCCTTCATTTTACCTTTGATTTCAAATACATTTTTATCGCATGAATCACGTCAAGATTGTGACGAATTAAAAGTGAACGCCAATAAGGTATTCCCACATGATGCAACTTTTACCTAGTTATGTTCTTTGCCATAACTGTATTTTTTACCTTTTATCACCAATCTTTTCAAATGTAGTAGATGACAATTTTGATACAAGCTTGGAAAATTTCTTCACTAGACAACTTGTAATACAAGTTAGTGTGCACTATATAACTTATATGAGGTAATTACTAATTAAATCATAAATATACATTTAGGTTGATCCCCTACATAGGAAGCAAAATCTAGTTACATACTAAGGTAAAGAATATCATCTTCTTCATACTCCTAAAATTAAACATATTATGGTAAGAAATTATTATTCGTTTCTACATCTCTTAATATTAAACGGTAAAAATTTCTGAAATAACAATTCGTTAAAATTTATTTAATAGTTTTCGCTTCATCTAATATGTTTTGACCTGAACCATCCTGTTGAATTCTAATCCTTGCATTTGAACTGTGAACTTTTGGACTGTGAACAGCTTGGACTTTGAACCTTATAATTGGACTATGAACATTCTGACGAACTTTCTATTTGAACTGTGAACATTTTAGACTGTTAAATATTCCTTGTACTGTGAACCTTACCGTTGAACTTCCTATCTATGAAGTTTGGACAATATCGTTGGACTTAAACTCATTCCAATATTCTGGATATCAGGTTGACAATTTGAACATTATTGAACTATGAACAAATTAAATTATTCCTTAAATATAAATAAATTGCAAATTTCCAATATTCAATCATTATTTTATTATTCATATTATTGCTGTTTATTCTTTATTTTTTGTACTAATCATTAGGACTCAAGTTGTATATATGAATGTCTTTGGTCTGGGTGCAAAGATAATATGGTTGTTGAGTTTTTAGCTTGTGTGGCAAAGACACGTGTGGTGAAAGTTCTATTTGGTCTTGGTGCAAAGAAGAACTGTTGTCTAACATGATCATGACCATTGATTTTACATTTGATGGAATCTTTAGGATGCATTTTAAATTGGATAAAATAGTAAACATTATTGTCTATTTGACTCTCCAAATAGATTTCTCATTCCGCTGAAATTATTTGTTAAAAACTTATGTTATTCAACATTTTATAAATATCTGATTTATAATTGTTGAAGGTTAAAAATAACTTTATTATTCTGTTATGCTAGTCATGATATTCTTTACTGTGCTATTTGAGTTCACAATTTTGTTTTAATTCTTTTCAGGCTAAATGACACTTTTGTCCCTCCAAATTGCCCACAACTTTTAAAATCTTTCATCACTCCAATCAAACATCATATACAAATTTGTTATCTCGAACGAATCTTCACCATGATGAGAGCTTTTCACTTAAAACATGTTCCCCATGCACATACCACCTTTTGAAACCCGGCCTTAACTGTAAAGGTGTACTTGGACATCATGTCGAAGTTGGAAGCATTTCAATTTACATGTTGAGCATGGACACTTGATTTTTTGCTCACTCACATTCTCAGGGATATGATGGAACTAATAAGCAAAGTTAAGAAATTCCTTCCCTCCCTCTCTGAATTCTTACGCCTATTATCGTCTATTCGCCTATCCATTCGTTTCTAATCAGAAGAAATATCTATCCAAATGAGATGAATTTAAGGAACATAACTGCAATCAGCAATCTATATTGAAAAAAAAAATAGCATTTGTAATCATTTTTCAGTCATATAATGTTTCATGGGGGTATATATCAAATAACAAACACCATGACTCGTGAATAAATTATTCCTAGTATTACGCAGTACTGATGTTATATGAATATTGAGAATAGGCTATTTTATTTACCCCTCCTTGATGTAGAAATTGATAAACAAACAAACATACAAAACTGCACTTATATTAATGTTATCCCACAACTAGATTGTGATTCTTGCCAAGATATATACTTTGTGTCAAAACTTCTTTTAGTACAACTGTGGAAAAGTATGCTCAAAAGTTTGAACTTGAATATATAGAATGCATCAATTAATCTGTCCATTCAAATCAAAACCAAGAATAGTATACGAATTGATAAACCAAATGATTCACTTAATTTAGATAATCAAATGTCTGAACATTTAAAACAATCAAATTAACTAGGCCTAATAATATCCACCAACATATAATGAGCAAAACAAATTAAGACATTACAATTAATAAAGAAACTTGGGAACAAATAACTAAAAGAGAGTTGAAGCAAAAAACAGAAAAAAGAAACCTAGTATTTGCAACCAAAATACTTGTGAAAATTAAGCAAAATCCAAACAATAGACCTAGCAATTACCCACCGCATATGTTTAAACAAATATATTCTTGTTATAATATTTACAAACAAAACACAAAATCATAATGTTTTAACTAACCAAACTCTCACTTAGACATTTTCACTAGTAAGTAGATGTCTAAGCAGTAAGCATATATATGTGTGTGTGTGTGTGTGTGTGTGTGTGTCGCTAGATACCATTTTCAGGTGAATTAAATTAATAGGAAATAGAACTTCGAAACTACCTTGATGGAGGCTTTGTGTTGGAAGATGAACAAACCAAAATAATGGAATGAATTTTTATGACTTTTCGTATTTTGTGTTTTTTGGAAGAAGAAAGATATGATGGCTAAGTTCATAGTATTTAATAAGAGTTTAGAAGTCTAAGCACTAGTATAAAGCTCTGTGTCATTTTGTATAAGCCAAGAAAGAGAGGAGAGAAAAAGATTAAGAGTTGTATTGTGTTGTGATTTCTAAAGAGTAATAGAAAAGTTCTTGAGTGAAGTCTAAAAAAGGTTTTGTAAAGTCAACATTTGGTGTCAGAGCCAGAATTTCATCTCTGTGGGCAAGGAAATCGCGCCTTGCTAGGGTTAGGGTTTCGTGTTGGCTGAGGAGGAGAGAAATCCACGAAGAATACGGAATTGATTGATTGATTGTAGAGGGAGAACGACGGTGGGCGCTTACTCCGGCGACGCGGCGTAACCCCCCTAAATCCGAAGCAACCGTGTTAGGGTTATTGAGATTCCAAGAGCCTTCTTCAGTTCTTCGAGTTGAGAGAGTGTTCGAATCTTGTTAGTGCTTTTAGGTGGAATATCCAAGCCTTAAGCTACCAAAAGAGTCTCCCTCCTTCCTAGAATGGAAGGGGTATTTATAGAGTTTCCTGTACTTAAGTCATCATATGCTAGGCACATGTTTTCAATGAAATTCCAGAAATACCCTTCAGTCATTAAAGTAATGCCCATATTGCCCTGTCCTTCTAGCTATCAATCCAATCCCTCAATCAATTCTCAAAATGAGCCGCCTCCACGAGTCTTCTGCCTCGGGACACGTGGAGGCTTCTCCCGGGTCTAGCACATTTATGTCTGACTTTTTCATCTTCATTCCATTAGGTTATGTGAACCCTAATTTTCACATTTAATGAGGTCGTGGAACCCTAATTGTGCATTTAATTTAATTAGGTCATGTGAACCCTAATTTTGCACATGGGTCCACATTTGCCCCTTGCGCGAGAGTCGCATTTCCAAATAGACGATCGTGCAAGAATACTTCAAGCTTTTGATCTATTTTGCGTGACTTCACTTTACGGGTCTTGAAGACTATGTTCCTAGTAAAGGGAACTCCTAGGGAGCCAAACCCTTAGGGTTAAACCCAAGATTTGTTTCTTTATTTCTCCTGGAAATTGAAAACAAGAAAAATAATCAAATAGCATTAAATAAATTAAAAAGAAATCTTTATTTTGGGTATACAAAATCTTTCTTTTTTATTAAACCAAATAAAATCAAATCTTAATTTTATTTTGGAAATAAAATAAAATCTTTCTTTATTTTGAAAATGAAATCAAATATTTCTTTATTTTGGAAATAAAATCCCATATTTCTTTATTTTGGAAATAAAATCCAATCTTTATTTATTTTAGAAATAAACCAAATCTTTATTTATTTGATATATATATATATATATATATATATATATATATATATATATTTATATATATATAAAATCAAAATCACCTTTTCTTTTGGGAATAAAATCAAGCTTTAATTTTATTCTTTTCGAAAAATAAACTTTTTACTTATCTTTATTTTGGAGAGGTAAGGTGTCCATATTCATAACCCATTGTCGCATGCCTTGTTTCTAAATCGTAGCAGGGAGTTTTGTTGCCGCATTACTTGGTGCACTTTTTATTTGCCGTAATAAGGAACCCATCATTTGAAAGTTGCTAGCTATTCTACTAACAGCCATGCACTTTTCTTTGTAGTGATAAGGAGCCCCTCATTTGAAACTCTTTGCTTGATTGACCACTGCTTTATTTCCTTGCAATACATCAGTACCTCTTCGATAATTTTGATTAACCAGCTCAACAATTGGACAAAAGATTTCCTTGCAATCACCATTGACACCTTCCTTGGCAATTTCGGTAAATTTTTTTTTCTCTCTTTTTTTTTTTCGTTTGAAGGCAACGGCCCCTAGGTGGTTGCCGAACCCTATAGGAGCCGAACCCTATAGGGCGCCGAACCCTAAGGGTTGAACCTATGCAATTTTATTTATTTATTTATTTATTTTTATTTTTGAAAGAAACGACCTTTGGGTAGTGGCCGAACCCTATAGGGCGCCGAACCCTAGGGGGGCCGAACCTTATAAAATATTTTTTTTTTTTTTTTGTGTGAAGAAAACGGTCTTTGGGTAGTGGCTGAACCCAATAGGGTGCCGAACCCTAGGGGGGCCGAACCTTATAATTTTTTTTTTGTGTGTGAAGGAAATGGCCTTTGGGTAGTGGCCGAACCCTATAGGAGCCGAACCCTATAGGGCGCCGAACCTTATCAATTTTTTTTTTGACGAAAACGCGAAAGGAGAAAAACTGCTATGCTTGCATGCGGCGAAACTACTCCAGATGGCCAAACCCCTAGGGGGCGAACCCTAGGCAGAAAACATGTTTTGGGCAAAAAAATGAAGTTCGGGACGACGAGCCTCTACTATTAGGAGCGTCATTTGGAGTTTTGGGGCCTATAATATATCAAAACGACCGTATTGACGAGCCCTTCAAAAGTCATCACTTTGCCATGTCATATGCCGTTATAAGTCCAAAAAAGGCTCCGAAGGATGGATTTTGGCCATCCAAAGTTTTTTCAAAAATTTTCGGGAATTTTTTCTTGCATAAATGTACTCCCTCAATCTTTCTAACATTGTTTCTTCTTCTTTTTAGGTGTTTTGAAGGTTAACTCTCGGACGTTCGCTCCTTTTTGCCATGGTGAGTACTTCAAGCTCACATACTTTACATCATTTCTTTGTTTTCTTTAAAATTGTTATAATGAACTTCCCCTTACTTGTAGGCCCTTTCTCCTGAATACTTTGCAGAACTAAGAACTACCAAGGAGTCCCCATTCATCACTGATTGGGGAAGAGCTCCCTTCTTTGGTCCTTCTGACGTCTTTTGGGATAGAGTTAGAGACTATGACCGTACAACTTTTCTTCCACCAGAGAAAGAAGGCTTGTTTCACATATGCCCCACTTACGGAGGTTGGGATGACTTCCCTCATGCCGATTGCATTCCCCGCCTATGCATAGAGAAGCAAGAGTACCCCTTCAGTCCCCTCCGCTTCCTATCAGATTCATCTAGTCGCATCAAGGATGGCAGGATTGGACCGACGAGATCCTTGACAACGCTAAATACGTGGAAATACTCAAGAATGCGAGTATATTTCGCTGTGTTCAACTGTGTAGAGACCTACGGATTCACCAGGACCATAACGCACTTACTGTGTTGATCTCACGATGGTGTTCCTCTACTTGCACATTCGTCACTGCCTGGGGGGAATTCACCCCTACTCTAGAGGATGTTTATGCCCTCTATCAATAAGTTTTCTTCTTTTATTCCTTTCATTCATTCTTATGTTTCCGAAATATGTATATTTATCCTGAATTACATCTTGTAGCCTTTCTATTGTTGCTTCAAACTCCTGTGGTCCTTTTAGCATGTCCACTAGGGATGAGGACTGTGTTGCCTACTTGACAGAGGCCTTCAAGCAATCTTCCCACTTCATCTCCCGCTTCAAGGGCGATACGCTC
This sequence comes from Panax quinquefolius, assembly GCA_020205615.1. NCBI lineage: Eukaryota > Viridiplantae > Streptophyta > Magnoliopsida > Apiales > Araliaceae > Panax > Panax quinquefolius. The sequence continues at coordinate 33,279,146 of CM035160.1, forward strand.
CTTTCGGACTTCGAGAGCTCAAGTCGGCAAAAGAATTCTTGGTTATCCTGGGTGCGTTATTTCTTCCGTGATTACAAGACCAACCAGTGGAACAGCTCTGTTCACGACAAGTCTGTTCTTGCCTTCCATGAAGAAACTTTTCCCTTTCCTCTAGCGGCTTATCTGGTTATGTGGCTGTCCCATTTCATCTTCCCTGGGTCTCCCATAGACGATCCTTCTGCCCGTATGTTCAGTTTGGCAGCGTTGTTATCCCGAGGCTCGGAGATTCCCCTTGCTTCTCTCTTCCTAGGGACCTTATATCATCGCCTAGACGAAACAACCCTTGCCATGAAAGAATCCGTTGGGAGGTAATCACTTTCATATTTTATATTTAATTGTCTTTCAAACTGCGCTTTTTTTCCTTTAACCTTTTCTATAATATATTTTTTTATTTACTCAGGTATGATGTCAATTGCTTCATTCCATGCTCCTTCCTTCAAATCTTTCTTTTCGAGCGCTTTTCGGGCTATTTCGATCTTGAGCATCTTTCTATGAAGAAGAAGAAGTCTCATTCTCTCCCACCACACAACATCATTTCTCGCATGTTACGTTGGATTGATCACCGCTCTAGTCCTGACAGTACGGATTTGCGATATTTCCTTGATGATTATTCATGCTTCACTGCTCGTCCCTATACCATTGTTTCAGGGGGTTGCGGTCATCTACCTCACTTCTACAAGCATAAATTTCGTACCTTCTCCAACCTCAACAGAAATAGCTTGAGTGGCTCCGCCGTAAGACCCCAAATTTTTGAATAAAGATTAAATTTTCTCGAAATATATTTTTGAATATTATGATGTGGATTTGATATAATGTTATAGTTGTGGGTAATATTTACAAATTTTGCAAATTACGCAAGTTGTTATATAATATTCGATTGGTCGGGGAATATTTGTTTTAACAGGAATATTCGTATAACTAAGACAATCATTGGTGGACCTCATTAACTAAATTATTGTTTGATTGAGAAAACGACAAAAATACTTTATGAAAATAACGGAGGAAGTTTTACCGTTAATCTGTTGAAACACCCTAAGTGTTAAGTAAAAGTAGAATGTCTGGCGTGGTTGCATAAGAGCACACCGGTATTGATTATTGATGCTTACGTGAGAAGTCACTCGCTTATACTCAATTATTACTACGATAATTCTTTGCATCATATCTATCATATTATGGATTCAATTATAATCAAGATCATCTGCATAAAATGTTTTTTTTATTAAATCAATACTTGAGATTTACAAAGTTATTCATATTATAAACTACAATATTTCCAATGTCTAGAAGTTACACAAGGAGAGGTTTGGTCACCTAATTGCTGCCAATAGGGAGAAATCATTATTAAAAAGCCCTGCTCTCGGGAACGACTGGTTGATAAATATTGTGAGTTATAATATTAATAATGAATGTTGTTCTGAGTTGAATTTGGAGACGCTGGACGTGATATTTGAGTCCGAATCATCGAAATTAGTAAAAATAGTCTATAAACACAAAATTTTTCGGATTCACTATTTGGTCAAAAATCGAATAGTTGACTTTTTTCTAGAAAAGTCAAACTTCGAAATTTCAAAATTTATATTTTTGATTAAAATAGTTTCATTATGTTGGAATTGTTTGTCTTAGTGAAAATCGACATTTATTCCGATGATAATTGATGTCAAGGCGTTTTCTGTGGGGACCGATTCCGTCTTTATTATTCTCATTGGAATATCCTCATCTGCATGCGTTTTTACGGACCGATTTCGTTATTTATTATTCGTTAGAATAACTTTGCCTGTCTAAGGGTCTATCGCATGCCCGGTGATTTCTTTTGATATTCCATTCCTTATTATACTCGGTTGGTTAAAGTTTTGACTTCTATACTCCATGAAATTAGTGGAATATCCTTGATATTTAAGCGCTTCATCCAAAGATCTTTTCATAGAAATATTCTTCTCGAGCATTCTTGAATTTTACTCTACAAAGCAAAGATATCATGTTGACAATTTGGACGTTATTAGTTCCTGGATAAAATAATTCTTGAACTTGTTTTATTGAATTCTTATATCATTGTCATCATCCTCATGTTTATATTTTGTTGAAAGTCATCATGGCCTATAGTGCATAAATGGACTTGATATGATTATGACCGAGGATTATTCGGTGTAATCATGACCGTAATGTTACAAATGATGTGGTAAAGTCCTCATTGGCCGTAGTGTGCATTGATGGACGATTGTTGGCATGATCATGACCATTAATGAATACACAAATATTCTTGGCCAGTAGTGCATGGATAATTGTGGTCGTGATACTAAACAATATCCTCGGCCGCCAGTAGTGCGGGGTGATTCGATGATGTGGATTATTTATTAAGTTGAGTCCAATGATAAAAGTGATGAAAAACCTTCTAAATTATAAAAGATAGTAGATTTTATTCTCTACTCGACTCTTTTAATGGATTGCTTGTTCTCTACGCTTAAACTTGATGGTTGTTATATTGTATCGCTTTAACATTTGTTGGCTAAACGATAATATATTCTCGCATTATCTTAGTCATAATATTTCCAATCGGGCTAGTTGAGCTCACCTTTTACTTTTATTGTTCTCTTGAGAAATGAGAACGTAGCGAGGACTAGTCGGGAACCGGAGTGACGGACGTGATGATAGCATTAGTAGTCCTCACTATTCTCGTGAAATAGTGTAATAATAATTGTAATAAGGACTCCTTTTGAGTTTGTATAATCTCTAGTAGACAATATTTGTATTCAAACTCACAGCTTTATGTTTTGTCGTATTGTACACACACGCTTGTTTTATTAAGTTGTATTTGAATTTATGTACCATGTAAGTGGCGACCCAAGATGGGTGACGTATACCTAATTTTGGGGCGTCACAATTTGGTATCAAAGCTTAGGATATGATCCTGGCTAAGATGTGAGACTAGAACTAGGAGGGGAGAGATTTTGGGAATTCCTTCGCTAGTATGACCTACCTAAGTTTATTTGGTATTTGATTGGTCTCATCGAGAGTATAGTGATAATATGTTGCATGTCAATTAACCCTTGTTTTGTGGCAATATTTGAAAATGGCATCCGAGAATGTTGAGAACATCAATGGAGCATGTGAGAGACGCTGAGTCTCCACGGATCAATAACCAGGATAATGTGCATTAGGAAGGCGACAATCCTCATGCAAACAACAACACCGACTAAATGATGAACGATGGAATGTTCCGAGGCTTCATGCAAATTCACGCAACATCAAAGTGAGAGCGGCTCCCTGTCCAAAATGTAGGAGATAACATCGAAACTCTGACGGTCACCGCTAAATGCTTCAATTCGAGCTGGGACCACCCGAGTTTATTGGAGAGCCTAAACCACTTAAGGCGGAAGCATGGATAAAGAAGATCACCAAGATATTTGATGTCTTGGGATGCTCCGAGAGCAAAGGTTCCTTCGCCACCTTCATTATTGCGTGAAGAGGCGACATCTTGGTGGGAATCAGAAAAGCGTACTCACTGGACGCACTCAAGATGTCTTGGGAGAAGTTCCAAGAGCTATTCAACGACAAGTACTTTCCCGAAAGTATTCGTCACATGAAGGAGGTGGAGTTTATCAATTTGGAACAAAACAATATGATCGGGTCGCAATACGAGGCTAAATTTACGGAGTTATCCCGATTTGCATCCCATTTGGTCGATAATGAGGAGCGAATGATGCAAATGTTTTTAAGAGGTTTGAAACCGGAGATACGTCAATATCTTATTTCTCATAAACTGTGTTTGTACTTAGATGTTGTAAATAGGGCTCAGTTATTGGAGCGCTGTAACGAGTCAACGCAACCAAGGAAAGCAAAAGCGGCGAACATGAAAATACCAGTGGTAATAGTCATCGAAACTATGACAACAAGCGTGGAGGAATCAACATGCGAAATGGTAACCACTTCATGGGTAATCATGGCCAAGACAAGTAAAATGGACATTTCAAGAAAAGAGATTCAACAATGATGGAAAGACGCCAAGACCAAAGAACCGTGGTTAAGGAAGGAGAACGACCACCTATCATATGCTTCAAATGCGAGGGAGGGACATATCGATTCAAACCGCATCGATGCCATCCAAAGCGTGTTATAATTTTGGAAGAGAATGTCACCTAGCCCGATTTTGTCGTTCACCAAGACAAGTTCAAATTGGATGGAGGCACCAAAGGCCGCCTCTCGTAAAAGTCAAAGCCAGAAGTGCAAGGAGAGCATTTGTTGTGACCTCCCGAAAGTAAGGAACCCGAACGAGGTCATCACGGTAAGCTTATCATAAACTCTAGCGAAGTTTATACCTTATTTGATACTGGTTCTACCCATTCTTTTATTTCTCCTACTTGCGCTCAACGATTAAATTTGACTCCGGAGAAATTAGACTTTGACTTATCTGTTGAAACTCCATTAGGAGAAACCTTCATTACATCCACTGTTTATAAGTCTTGTTTGATTCAAATCGGTAACCGCATCGTACGTTACTGTCGATCTTATCTCCTTAAAAATACTTGCATTTGACGTGATTCTAGGGATTGATTGGTTAACTACTCATCATGCTAAAATTGATTATTTTCATAAGGTTGTTAGCTTTCATATTCCTAATAAACCTATTATGCTAATTCAAGCGACCAAACCATTAAAATCAATCACGGTCATCTCAAGTCGTAAAGCTATTCGCTTATTGAAAAATGGATGTCAAGCTTTCTTAGCTCATGTCACACGATTTAAACAAAAAAGCGCCGATTTGAAGGATATTTCTATTGTTAATAAATTTCCTGACGTATTCCCTGAAGAACTTCCTAGCCTACCCCCAGAGCGTGAAGTTGAATTTTGTATCGACCTTGAACCCGGTAAAAAACCCATTTCCAAAGCCCCATATCGAATGGCTCCTATTGAACTTCAGGAGTTAAAGACCCAATTGCAGGAATTGTTAGACATTGGTTTCATTCGTCCTAGTACGTCTCCTTGGGGTGCTTCTGTTCTGTTCGTGAAAAAGAAAGATGGGAGTATGCGACTTTGTATTGATTATCGGGAGTTGAATCATGTCACCATCAAAAATAGGTACCCATTGCCACGTATTGATGACTGTTTGATCGATTATAAGGAGTACAATTTTTTCAAAGATCGATCTTCGCTTCGGATATCATCAATTTGAAGGTTAAAACCGAGGATATTCCAAAGACGCCTTCGAACTTCGATGCACGCATTATGAATTCTTAGTCATGTCTTTTGGATTGACTAATGCTCCTACTTTGCCTTCATGGATATGATGAACCGAGTATTCAAGGAATATTTGGATCACTTTGTGGTCGTCTTTATTGATGACATCCTTATTTATTCCAAAAATCGTGAAGATCATGAGCAACACTTAAGGCTGATACTCCAAAAGCTTTGTGAGTATAAGCTTTATGCCAAGTTAAAGAAATGTGAGTTCTGGCTTAAGGAAGTAGCATTCCTTGGGCACGTAGTATCAAGTCATGGAATATCCGTTGACCCGTGAAAAGATTGAAGCTATTCAAAGTCGAGCAACCCAAATCGATGACCAAGTACGTAGCTTTCTTGGTTTAATGGTTATTATCGAGATATTCGTGGAAGGATTTTCTCGAATCGCTACTCCATTAACTCAAATTGACTTTGAAAGATATAAAGTTCGGTTTGGAGCGAGGAATGTGAGAAGAGTTTTCAAGAACTCAAAAGGAGACTCATTTCAAACTGACTGCTCGACAATACCATCCGGCTCGGAGGATTTATCATCTACAAGATGATGCTTGAGCAAAGGGTTAGGATGTGTTCTCATGCGCAACATGGGAAAAGTCATAGCTTTATGCCTCAAGATAACTCAAAGAATATGAGAGGAATTATCCTACTTATAATCTAGAGTTGGCATTTTGTTGTCTTCGCACTTAAAATTTGGAGGCATTACTTGTATGGGGAGAAAGTGGAGATCTTTACGGATCATAAAAGCCTCAAATATTTCTTCACTCAAAAGCAACTCAACATGCGACAAACGACGTTGGCTTGAATCTGCTTGAAAGATTATGATCATACCATCCAATACCATCCTGAAAAGCGAACGTGGTAGGCGACGCATTGAGTAGAAGATCATATGCGGCATGCGAGTGCAATATTCACAACACAAAAGCCCATTTTGTGTGACTTGCAAAGGATGGAGATAGAGTTAAAGACTCCAGGGACCCATGTGATGATGGCGAATATACAAGTAGAACCGAATTTAATCGATAAAGTTAAAGCTGCTCAAGCTACAGACCTGGAGCTAATGCGTATGAAGAAGAAAGTGCAAGAAGGTGCTACATCTGCAAGCAAGAATCGATGAGGAAGGAATACTTCGAGTCAACTCCAGACTTTGTGTTCCTAACGACCCTGATTTAAAGTATAAAATCATGATGGAGGCGCACAACACACCGTTTGCAATCTATCCTGGGAGTACCAAAATGTATCGTGATCTTCGACATACATTTTGGTGGTGCAATATGAAGAGAGAGATATCAGAGTTTATCTCAAGGTGTTTAACTTGTCAACGAGTCAAGGCGGAGCATCAAGTACCAAAAGGTCCATTGCAACCACTTGAAATTCCAGAATGGAAGTGGGAACACATTACCATGGATTTCATTACCGATCTTCCCAAAGTTTCTCAAGGTATAGATGCGATTTGGGTCATTGTTGATAGATTGACCAAGTCTGCTCATTTTTACCTATACGAGAAACTTATACACTTGAACGTCTTGCTCGTATGTACATAAACGAGGTTGTAAGATTGCATGGTATGCCAGTATCCATAGTTTCTGATCGAGACCCAAGATTCACTTCAAGATTTTGGGTTAGTTTGCAAAAAGCTATGGGCACAGATTTACGATTTAGCTCGGCATATCATCCTCAGATGGACGGGCAGTCGGAGAGGACGATTCAAACTCTTGATGATATATTAAGACTCTGTGTCCTTGGCTTCAAGGGAAGTTGGGACAAGTTCTTACCATTGGTGGAGTTTTCCTACAACAACAGTTATCAAACAAGTATTGGCATGGCTCCATTCGAGGCGTTGTATGGAAAAAAGTGTCGTTCTCCAGTATGTTGGGATGAGGTGGGTGAGGCAACGTTGTTGGGACAAGAGTTGGTACGTATGACTACGGAAAAGATTTAAATGATCTAACAACGTATAAAAACCTCACAAGATCGACAAAAGAGTTATGCTGATCTTCATCGAAAGGACGTAGAATTCGATATTGGAGATCATGTGTTGTTATGAGTTGCTCCATGGAAAGGAGTTACAAGATTTGGAAAGAGAGGAAAGCTCAATCCTCGATTCATTGGCCCGTTTTTAATCCTCGATTGAGTAGGAACTGTGGCCTATAGACTTGCGTTACCGCCAAGTATGTCTCGTGTTCATAACATTTTTCACATATCCATGTTACAAAAATATGTGAAAGACCCGAACCACATTATTGAGTTAGAACCGGACAAAATAGAGGAAGATTTAACGTATGAAGAGGTTCTTGTTAAAATTTTGGATAAGAAGGAACATATTCTACGCTCCAAGGTTATACCTCAAGTCAAAGTTTTGTGGAGAAACCACGATGTTGAGGAAATGACACAGGAGTTAGAATCAAAATGAAATCAAAGTATCCTCACCTCTTCGACATACCAAGTCGCACCCTAATTTCGAGACGAAATTTCATAAGAAGGGAGGTTGTAAGACCCAAACTTTTGAATAAAGATTAAATTTTCTCGAAATATATTTTTGAATATTATGGTGTGGATTTGATATAATGTTATAGTTGTGGGTAATATTTACAAATTTTGTAAAGTACGTAAGTTGTTATATAATATTCGATTGGCTCGGGGAATATTCGTTTTAACAGGGGAATATTCGCATAACTAAGACAATCATTGGTGGACCCCTATTAACGGAATTATTATTTGATTGAGAAAACGACAAAAATACTTTATGAAAATAACGGCGGAAGTTTTACTGTTAACTCGTTGAAACACCCTTATGTTAAAAGTACAATGAATACGCTGTGGTTGCATAGTAAATTTGCCAGTATTGATTATTGATGCTTACGTGAGAAGTCACTCAGTTATACTCAATTATTACTACAGTAATTGTTGCATCATATCTATCATATTATAGATTCAATTATGGTCAGTATCATCTGCATAAAATGTTTTTTCATTAAATTAATACTTGAGACGACAAAGTTATTCATATTATAAACTGCAATATTTACAATGTCTAGAAGTTCTGTCAAGGAGAGGTTTGGTCACCTAATTGCGCGCCAATGGGGAGAAATCCTTATTGGAAAGCCCCCTCTTTCCTGGGAACGACCTGGTTGATAAATATTGTGAGTTATAATATTAATGATGAATGTTGTTCGGAGTTGAATTTGGAGACGCGGACGTGTTTGAGTCCGGAACGACGAAATTAGTAAAAATAGTCTATAAACACAAAATTTTCCGGGATTCACTATTTGGTCAAAAAGTTAACAGTTAACTTTTTTGGGAAAAGTCAAACTTCAAAATTTCAAAATTTATATTTTTGATAAAAATAGTTTCATTATGTTGGAATTGTTTGTGTTTGTGAAAATTGACATTTATTTCGATGATAATTGATGTCTAGGGGTTATATCGATAAATCGGGTAATTTATCGGATAAATGAGTTATTAATTGCTACTAATTTACATGCTTATATAACTATTTGTTCACATATGTGTACTATTGAATAACATTATTTACTATTAGGGGAGTTGGTGCAAGATTGATAATACTTGCATGACTAAGTTAAAAATGGAGGTATAGATGGAGGTACTATATCAGTAATTCGTATTTTTCACATGATTATACTATTGATTCACATGATTGAACTATTGATTCACATTATTTACTATTAGGGGAGTTGGTGCAAGACTGATAGTACTTGCAGGACTAAATTAAAAATGAAAGAAAAGTCGGAGGTATTGTCTTTGTAATTTTGAGCCCCAAAACGTGCAATTATCAAAACCAGTATTTTTCTATAAATAGAATCTCATTCTTCCTTCATTTCTCACCAATTCACAAAAGCTTTAGAATGATTATTATAGAGAGAAATTATAGAAAGAAGAAGAAAGTCTCGATACTTCACTATTTCAAGATCCAGCTTTTTCTAAAGGTAGGAGTATTATTTCTTTCTTATCTATGAAGAGAACTTCATTATTCCATTCTTATTATTCTCATTGGAATAACTCAGATACGCTGAGCTATCCTATACTTGGTGAAATTCTTCCATTGTTCCATTCTTTATCATTCTGCTGGAACATCCTCGTCACATGCGTTCTACGCGGACTGTTCCGCTCTTTATTATTACTCGTTGGAATATCTTGTCATGCGTTCTCTACGCCGGACTGATTCCGCTTTTATTATTCTCATTGGAATATCCTCATGCATGCGTTTCTACGCCAACTCGATTCCGCTTTTTATTATTCATTTGAATATCCTGCCAGCCGCTTTTACGCTTTGACCTCGATCCCGCCTTTATTATTACTCGTTGAATATCCCGCCGCTAGGCGTTTTTGGCGGACCGATTCCGTTATTTATTATTCTCGCTGGAATAACTTTTCTGCATGCGGCCTATCGCATGCCTCGGTGATTTCTTTTGATATTTCATTCCTTATTATACTCGGTAGGTTAAAGTTTTGACTTCTATACTCCATGAAATTAGTGGAATATCCTTGATATTTGGGTTCATCCAAAGATCTTTTCATAGAAATATTCTTCCGAGCATTCTTGAATTTTACTCTACAAAGCAAGAGATCATGTTGACAATTTGGACGTTATTAGTTCCTGGATAAAATAATTCTTGAACTTGTTTTATTGAATTCTTATATCATTGTCATCATCCTCATGTTTATATTTTTGTTGAAAGTCATCTGTGGCCTATTGTGCATAGATGGACTTGGTATGATTATAACCGTGGATTATTCTTGTGTAATCATGACCGTAATGTTATAAATGATGTGGTAAAAGTCCTCATTGGCCTCAGAGTGCATTGATGGACGATTGTTGGCATGATCATGACCATTAATGAATACACAAATATTCTTGGCCCGTAGTGCATGGATAATTGTGGTCGTGATACTAAACAATATCCTCGGCCGTAGCAAGGTGGGTGATTCGATGATGTGGATTATTTATTAAGTTGAGTCCCAAATGATAAAAGTGATGAAAACCTTCTAAATCATAAAAGATAGTAGATTTTATTCTCTACTTGACTCTTTTAATGGATTGCTTATTCACTGCAGCTTAAACTTGATGGTTGTTATATTGTATCGCTTTAACATCGTTGAAGGCTAACGATAATATATTCTCGCATTATCTTAGTCATAATATTTTCTCTCGGGCTAGTTGAGCTCACCCTTTTACTTTTATTGTTCTCTTTAGCAAATGAGAACGTAGCGAGGACTAGTCGAACGGAGTGACGGACCAGATGATAGCATTAGTAGTCCTCACTATTCTGTGAAATAGTGTAATAATAATTGTAATAAGGACTCCTTTTGAGTTTGTATAATCTCTAGTAGACAATATTTGTATTCAAACTCACAGTTTATGTTTTGTCGTATTGTACACGACAGTTGTTTTATTAAGTTGTATTTGAATTTATGTACCATGTAAGTGGCGACCCAAGATGGGTGACGTATACCTAATTTTGGGGGCGTCACATCCGCACTTTCTTGGTTCATTTTCCTTCGGTCTACAGAGCTTCCCTATTTCCTTGAGAATAATAGTTTTGGCACTGTACTGTATTATCCTCACAGGGTCATGAGATAATTTGGATATAACCAGGAACGCCCTTTCGGTCACACCTGCCGGGGGAATTATGAGGATGCTCTTCTCAATTTCATCTCTACCTCCTCTTCTTTTACATGGGCATTTCCGAGGCTATCAAGTGATCCCTATAGATCCCTTTCTTTTGTCATACCAGATGACTCCCGGAGCGGGCGATATTGTAACGACCCCAAAATAGGTCCATTCCATCCAACCCATTCTGAGTCGCCAAATATATGGTACGGAAAATAACTACTACTTTATTATAACAATTGTCGTGCAAAATACAACAACACATATGCTGTGAGTTTGGATACAAATATATACCAACCAATGTGTACGCCACAATGACACCTTACATAAAGGTATAGTCAAAAACCTGCTTTTAGAAATTAGAATCTTTGGAAAGTACTCAAGAAACCTTCATACATGAGAGGCCATGCTTTTAGGTTATGGTAGATATCATATGGCCACAGAATTATCCTTGGTTGGCCCAATAGACCCCAAAGAAAAACGAGAAGATTAATATCATATTCTTCTCAATGGTGAGTCTTTTCTTGACATATCATTATCTCCACTGTCTCTAATTGAGTATTATACTCCAAACAAACACCAAGATTATATAGGTAGTGCTTGTAAATATACTCGGCAAGTGGATGAGCACAACCATGTCTTATGATGACACGAGGTTGTAGATGTCATTAGACATCTTGTATGATAGTGGCAAAACACCCTTCCAAGTTAAATTCACCTCACCCTCAACATCTATAGACCACCATTCTATTCCCTCGCTATCCCCCGCCGACCCAACTATACTTTTATTACACGAAAGGAATTGTGAAAACAAAAGGGTGAGCACAACTAGCTCAAGAAAGAATATTATGACTAAAGATAAATAAATTATCAATAGTCTTCATCAAGAATAAATCGAGATTTAGAACATATGGTAGATGATAAAACTTTTCAACCATAGTTGCAGTAATGAACGAAGCAATCCATTAAAAGAGTCAAATAGACTATAAAGTCTATTGTCTTCTCCACGTTAAAAGTCCACCAACAATATTTTATCCTCAGTAACATCAATCAACAGCTCCTTTCCACAATCATATGAATAACTCATAATCATAATTGTGATTCTAAATTCATCTTCTCATCCGGATCGAAGATCATTTTCATCACTGTCTTTACCCGAAACATCAAATATCATGGTTATACCAAATCACAGCCCTCGCTCATAATCATACTAATAAATTCATCTTTTTGCACCATGGGCCAAAGATATTCATCAAAAGTTCATCTTTACACTACAAAACTAAAGATATTCAACAACAAAGTCATCTTTGCATTACGAGCCAAAGATATTCATCAATAATTCATCTTTGCACTACAAAGCAAAGATATTCAACAACAATCGTCTCTTTGCATTACGAGCAAAAGATATTCATCAATAATTCATCTTTGCACTCACAATGCTAAGATATTCATCAACAAGCCATCTTTGCACTACGACCAAAGATATTCATATCTCAAATAAATACATAATCATTTCGAAGTTATATAACAATAATTATAACCATGTTGATCAATTCACCTTTGCACTTAAGCTAAAAATATTCAATTGTAAATTCAATGGTCATGATCATACCACCAACAATTCAACTTTTGCACTATCGGCCAAAGAGAACCTATGGTCACGATCATACCAATAATCTACCCATCTTTACACTCAAGTCAAAGAGAAATATCATCATTAGGGTTATAAGAATGTTATATAAAAATAATATAATCAAAACATGGTTTTAATTTCAAGAGTAAGATTCATAAATCAACGATAATTTGGTCGAAGAAAAACCAATTTGTCGTGAATAGTACCTCGATTTAAATACATAGTCCCGTATAATGCATGCATAAGTAACCTCGACACCTAAAAGATAAAGTTTCATAATAAAATTCATATCCATATTTATAACACCTTAATCCAAATGTTATAAATCACTTAGAAATCTCATAATCTAATATTATTAATATTATAATAATATTTTAATCATTTCTTAAACTTATAAACAATTTAATTAAATTGTTTACACTTTACTAATTAATGCATTTAATCATCATAAAATTCCAAACTCATAAAATTTCATCACCAATAACCAAAACCTCATCAAAATCAGATATACCTCATATATATGATTCTCAAACCATAAAATCATATTTTCTAATTTTCTTACTTCACATAACATATTTAATTCATTTACTCTAACTAGAATATTTTCATGAAAATACCAAATCAGTTCCAAAATATTTCTTTTCTGGGATTTAGCATAAAATAGTCCCATATTGAACATATATTTTTCTCAAAATTTTAAAAATTCATTTACTATTTTTCATATGGCCAAAACAACCGAATATTTAAACATTTATCATAAATTGTACTTTTGTCCAAAAATTCTAAAATTAATACGGTATACTGATATTATATAGATGTACTCCCAACAAAAATTTCATCAATTTTGGAGTTAACTACAAGGAGTTATAAATAGTTACTTTTAAAATAGTCTTTTCTCATAAAATCCATAACTCCTAATCTATACATCCAAAATCGCCATTTTTGGACACAATATATAAAACTCATCAAATTATCATTTCAAATTTTTCCAGAATTTTTGAAGGTTCAGAAAAATTTCGAAACTAAAACATAATAACCCTTAAAAATCCTTACTATCCCTTACCTCAAAAGAAAGAAGATTACGACCTCGAATAACGCTTGAACGAACTTGCACCATATAGCAATACTCAAAGTATACTCAAAATACTCACAAGAATACGCTTTCGATAATATAGAGAGAAAACTTGAGCTTACGGTGTGATTTTCAATTCTAACCCAAGCACCCTATTTATAGAAAATACTTAGAACACAAAGCGTAAAATTTAATAAATTATTAATATAATAAATTTGAATTCCTACGCCCACTTTTTTTTTTGTTCAAACTTCAACAACACAAGTATCTCACCTTACAAAACTTACAAAAAAACGTTTTTCATAATTAATTAATTTAAAACTCCAAAAAATAATAATTAATTAATCCGGAACTTCAATAATTCATAATAAATAGCCCTTTTGTCGAAAAATTCGAATCTCGCAAGTTTTTATAGGAAATTCAATTCTCTACAACTTTGCGGAAGAAAGTTTTTCTGAATTCCAAATGTAAATTGACCAAATCAACAAACCAAGCGATTTTGCTGTATAAATCAAATTTCGGTCGATAAATGGGGTCCACCGACATGTTTAACATGTTTTAAACATTTATTACAACAAAAATACTCTTCCTCCTCGTATACTCATATATCCCACATTCGTTTGTAAAAATATCACCATTATTATATTATTAAAATATAATAATATATTTAAATGAATTATTTTATCGTAAAAAGATAAAATTTCAATTTTCAACAATTGTCACATTAAAAATTTTCTCCATCTATGTCCATATAAAATAGATATTTTCCTCATCATAAAAATCAATAATTAATTATTCACAAATAATATTACATAATCACAATATTATTAACCAGTTGTTCTCAGAGAGAGAGGGGCTTTCCAATAAGAATTTCTCCTCATCTTGGCGGCGAATTAGGTGACCAAACCTCTCCTTAGACAGAACTTTCTAGGCATTTCCAATAATGTTATCCAATAATATTATTCAGATAATATGAATTATTGTCTCGATAATGGAAAATATCATGTCTTGTGACAATTATCAAAACAACAATAATATAAAATATCAACGTAGCAATTATTAAATCAATAAAATAAAATATTGAACAATAATTACTGTAACAATTATTGAGTAATGCCTTCTTCTACGAAAAAAAATTATCATGCTTCATGAATAAGAACTCGTGAATAAGTAACTCGTGAATAAGAACTCATGAATAGTAACTCGTGAATAGTAACTCATGAATAGTAACTTGTGAATAGTAACTCGTGAATAGTAACTCATGAATAGTAACTCATGAATAGTAATTAAAAAAAAAATTGAATACTTTTATTTCATAAAATTTGGGGTCTTACAGATATACTACTGGAGAATGTAATTACTGGCAAGTCAATCTTAAAAGATGGGAGGATGATACCTTAATTTTTTCATTGCCAGTCTCTATTCCACAACGTCTTCAATGGGGCCGGCTACTATGCTCTCCTAAGCCCAATGTTCGGCAAAGACTTTGGCGGTCCAAGAATGGTTGGTGAAAGTGTGACATTTTGATGCCTAAGTCCTCTCCCCCTCAGCAGATCATTCCATCACAGGTTCCCACTACTTCCAGGAGTCTTCCACCACGGGCTCCGTTTCGGGTGTCCTCTCTAGCTCCTCCCGTGGATCCTCTCGATCTGGAGAGATGAGAGTTACTCGTTCTAAACCGAGAGCAGCTACTACTACTGATTCTGAGATAGCTCCTCCTATTGCTTCTGCCGTGGTTACAATCAGTTATCCTCATATCAGGCTTATCATAAAGCCATTAGCAAAACGCCCCCTTGATAATGTTGATCCTAGTATCCCGGCAGCCGAGGATCCAATCAAGAAGCGCCGTAGAAATTTGGTAATTTATCGTACTATTCTCATTTTTCTTTCATCCCTTGTATTACTGCTTTCACATATCATTGAGTAATTATTTCCTTTATTTTTTATTTTAGGTTACCGTGGTCGATGAAGATGATGATGATGATGTTCCTCTTGGGTTAATGTATAGTACTACAAATGAGGCTTCTGCGGCGGCTTCCACTAGTCGTGAGCCCGTCCAATCTATCCTTGTTGATATTGAGTCATCTACTCCTCGCGATAATTGTGTTAGTCTGGATGCTAAGGATACTTTGTCTGATGTGAGCTCGAGTCTTGCTGTGGGTGATATAGCAATATCTTCAAACCTTCCTATACCTGCTCCTCATGATGAGTCTGAAGATGTTGATGAGACTCTTATTTCCCCGAGGGAGAATCATTCTGAAACTATTGGTGATGTTCATCCTCCCCGAAAGGATTCTATCGAGTTGGTTATTGCTCGGGAGGGCATTGTTGATAGTACTTTGGGTGGGTTGAATGACATTCCCCTTTCTGTGGCATCTCTCGACTCCTTTTCCATTGACTATATTGTGAGTATCCTTCTTTAATCCACAAATGATTTATCTTGAATTTTCTTTCCTCTTTTTCTTTATAATATATTATGCTTTGACATCTTATTTTCAGAACGAGAGGATGAAAGATTTGCCTTTGCCCGTTGAGGCACTCACATTATTTGCTGTTCTCCATTCGGATGTTTCCCACTCGCCATATAGTGACCTTGGTTATCCTCCAGGTGACCAAGGCTTCGAGGAATCCTTAGCTGTACAACATCTTTCTGCTCTTCCATCCCTGGTCTCGACAGATTCTATGGTGGCCTCTAAAGTAGCTCCTGTTAGAGCTTCCTTCAATCCAAGTGGGGATCTTTTTTCTTGGAGGGGTTTCCAAATATCGTCTTCTAGTCAAGAAAGTCTGGAGCGTCTTCTAGCTCGGTTCCCGCAGATTCTTGACCGACTGATTATTAAGACAACATCCACCCAAACCCTCTTCCTAGACTAGCTCGCAGGCCTTGTTCTTGGGTTGCATACTCTTTCTTTATATTCCTTGCGAGTTAAGGACTTGAAGAAGTTTAGCGATGATGTAGAAGACCTTGCAGCCGTAGGTGTTGACATGTCTCCTTTTCGTGATAGGTTGGATCTTCTCAAGTTGAGTTTTAATCTTGTTTCACTACGTTCAGAGGTTGCTGTACGTAAGTGTGAAGATGAATCCTTTTCAGTGCAGCTTTCTGAGCTTGGTGATGCTGCAAGAAAATTGAAGATCCAGTCTCAAGATTTAGAGGGCCAGCGTCGGGACTTAGAGGCAAAACTTCAGGAGGTAGAGCGGCAGTGCTGGGACTTAGAGTCGACTACCCAACAGGTTAGGGAGCTGAAAGCTACAAATCTTAAAATTCGAGATGCTGCCGTTGCTGACTTGGAAGCTTTAGTTGTGCCTCCTCTTCATTTTGATATGTCTTGGCCTTTAGATCATAACTTATTGTAGTAGTTTTTTTTCAATTTCCTGTTTCAGAAACTCATTTACAAATATTTCATTTATCAGAACGTGGTTTCTTTAACCTTGTTGATTGCCTTTAATTTGAATGATTCCTTAAAACTCAATATTTATCATTGAATCTCAAGTTATTCAAATTAATATTCCAAGACAACAATAGGTATTATAAGAAAACATGAATTTTGTCAAAAAAAAAATATATTTTCCACAAACCAACACTTGAATTTATACTCTTTTTTTTAAGAAAATTAAAACATTCAAGTATAAGTGAAAGTTTGTCAATTTATTGATAAAAAATTGCTTTTAACGAAAAGCATAACGTTTCACATAGTAAATCTTGCTTTTATCGAAGAAAGCATAACGTTTGCCACTTTTAGAGATAAAGTGTAACTTTCTTTCTTTTGTCGAATAAAGCATAATGTTCTCCACTTTTAAAGTTAAAGTGTAACTTTCGGGTTTGAGGGCTTATACTCAGGTGCCTCAGTCACTTTTGAAGTTGAAAGTGTAACTTCTAAGGGCTGTTAGTCAGGTGCCTCGATCACTTTTGAAGTTGAAAGTGTAACTTTCGAGGGCTGTTAGTCAGGTACCTCGATCACTTTTGAAGTTAAAAGTGTAACTTCCGAGGGCTGTGAGTCAGGTGCCTCGATTACTTTTGAAGTTGAAAGTATAACTTTTGTGATGCTCTTCTCATGTGTAATATTTCTTTACCCATTTCAAGTTTAATGGGCCTGAGACAGCATCTGATCCCACACGAGATATCTTGCAATACCCACTTTCGGAGATCTCTCGTACCCTATACGGGCCTTCCCATTTGGGGTAAAATTTGGTGGTTGGGGTACCCCTCATAACTTGAGTTTCCGTTTTGAGCACCAGGTCTCCCACCAGAATTTGTCGTGGTACCACCGCGGTATTGTATTGTCATCGCAGTCTTTTGTGGTACCGTTCAAGCTTTTCTTTAGCTTTGTCCCTAAGTCTTAAGGCCTCTAGGCGCTACTGGTGGCTTTCTTCCTCGACTAAGCTTCAAGTCTCATTTGAGTAGAGAAGGAATTTCTATTTCGACCAAGCAAGATAAAGCTTCTTCACCATAAACCAAGGCGTATGGGGTTTCACTGAGGCTTTCTTTTTGAAGTTCGATATGCCCATAACGCTATCGGTAGTTATTCACCCCATTTCTTTGGATGATCGCTCAGGGTTTTTGATAAGATTTTTATCAAAGTTTTGTTCAGAGTCTCTGTCTGTCCTGTTGCTTTTCGGGTAGTAGGGTGATGATTTGTAATGTTTCACCTCGTATCTTTCCATCGATTTTTGATGTCCCTATTAATGAAAGGAGTTCCATTATCCGGCAAAATGACCTTCAAATCCCTAAACAAGAAATGATGTGGTCCTTGATAAAATTTGCCACCGCTTGGTCCCGTGGCCTTCTTCAAGGGTAATGCTTCCACCCACTTTGTGTACATCTCTAGGTGGGCGCTTAAAATCCATATGTTGCCCTTAGAATTAGGTGAATAGGACCTATAAGATCCATTCTACATGTATGAAAGTGGCCATGGTGTTGCTTAAGGTCGCGAAATCCACAAATGGATCATGTATCAAGTTTCCAATGTATTTGACAAATGTGGCATTTTTGACAAATTCTAGACAATCTCCTTCCATCTTTGGCCAATAGTAACCATGATCGATAAGTTATTTGCATAACTCTGGCTCCCCGATGATCATTCATCCTGCATTTGATAAACCAAATCTTTGGCTTCGCTTAGTTCTGAACAATCGTAGGGGCTTGCCATTGAAACCTCTTCTCTAACAATTCTCCATTTTGTAAGAAGAATCGTTGACTTCCTCTTTATTATAATCAGATCCTTCTTTCTATTTAAGAGTCCCGCTTTGTAAGAAGTCCACATAAGGAATTCACCAATCCGCTATGTCATCAATAAAAGCACATTCATCCTCCCTGTGGTATTCTTGGCATGAAATCAAAGTGGCGTTGTAGGGCATCCGCTTCTTCTTCATTTCGTGCCAATAATACCCTCGCGTATCAGAGCTCTACGATACAGCCTATATGCCCCGCAAATTCTCTTCGCCTTCTTCATACACCTGATGCAAGACTTTACTTATTTCTTGCCTCCCCAAGCATCGTGTTAATACACCATCTGCTTCTTTGTGATACAAGACACCTTTGATGATGTTGTACTTCTATAGCTCCACGATTGGCATTGTTCCTTCCTTTGTTTGCAATTGATGGGAGATGTCATATCGCCAATCGTCTATCATGCCTTTGGGGAACAAGTCTAGCACCGTGGTTGGGTGGGTTCTCTTCATTACCTTCACATCTAAATCTTCCCCTTGGACATAGACTCGAGATGCTACTGTTGCTAGTGCATCAGGTTATTTATTTTGTCCTCTTGCACATATTCAATCACCACCTTCTTGTAAGCTTCCATCACCTTTTGTGCTACAGTTCGATATGGCACCAAGATAGGTTCCTTCACTCCGAATTGGCCTCTTATCTGCTGCACTATAAGGTTTGAATCTCCCTTTACTTTAAGATATTTGGCTCCCCAATTCTTGAGCCACCAACAATCCTAGTATGAACGCCCTCGTATTACGCTTCATTATTTGTGCAAGGGAAGTCCAATTTGTATGACAAGGATATTTCATTTCCTTCTTCGGTGTCAACACTACTCCCTCCTCCGCCTTTTACCTTCTCAGATGATCCATCAAAAGCCAAACTCCACCATTCTCGGGTCCTCATCCATCAAGTCGATTGATTCTACTTCTACCCTAATATCCTCGTAAGGGGGCTCGTATTCTCCATTTGAAATTGAGCTAGCAGTGCCGCCAAGGCTCGACATCGGATTGCCTTTAGTGTTACACACTGATGTCGATTCTCGAAAAGAATCATCATCCATTTGGCGTGTCTTCTTACTAATGTCGCCTAGTCAATAGGTATCCGATCGATCGCTTTTTGTTGCAATTTTTACTTCGTGCGCTAGAAAATAATGCCACATTTTCTGCGCAATGAACACCAACGCTAGGCAATGCCTCTCCACTTGTGAATACCTGGTTTTCGGTCCTCTGATTATCCGGCTAATGTAATACACAAGTTTCTCTTCTCCATCCACCTCTTGCGTGATCAATCCTCCTATAGACTTCTTGGTAGATGTGATATACAACTGTAACGGCATTCCTCTTTGTGGCACTACCATCGTTTGCGCTGAAGACAAAATTCTTTTTACCTTCTCAAAGGCCTGTTGTTGGTCTTGCCCCCAGTCCCATTGTGCCTTTCCTTTTAGCAATTTGCCGAAAGGTTCTGTGACTTCGGCTAATGCTGGCATGAATCTGCTTCATGATGCGTGACCTTCCCTGAAAGCTCTTCAACCGCTTTTGTCTTTGGTGGGGGCATCTCTCAGAATCGCTTTCGCCTTTACTTGGGTCCACTTAAAACCTCTCATTGTACCAAGAAGCCCAAGAATTTTCCAGTCGTCATTCTAAAGGCACACTTCTTCGGATTCATCCTCAACTTGTACCTTTGGCATCGCTCCAACACTTTCCTTAAGTCCTCCACATGAGTTGTCGCCTTCTTGGATTTCACTACTACATCGTCCACATAGTCCTCCACTATATCATGAATCATGTCATGAAATATAGCATGCATTGCCCTCTGATAAGTTGCCCCCGCATTCTTCAATCCGAATGGCATTACTACATAGTAAAAATTCCCAAACGGGGTACGAAAGGCTATCAACTCTGCATCTTCTATAAACATCTTTATCTGATTGTAACCCACAAACCCGTCCATGAATGACATCATCTCATGATTAGCCATTGCATCTACCAAAGTGTCTATGTTGGGTAATGGGTACATGTCCTTCGGGCATGCCTTGTTCAAGTCTCTGAAATCGACACATATTCGTAGCTGTCCACTTGATTTCTTTACCGGTACGTTGCTGGAAAGCCATGTTGGATGTTAGATTGGCTTGATGAACCCTACTTCCAGCAACTTTTTGATTTCTTCCTTTATTTGGGTTTCGACCTCGGGTGCATAGTTGTGAGGCGCTTGCTTCACTGGCTTCATTCTCGGGCTTATGTTTAGATTGTGTTCCATAAGATCTTTGTCAATTCTGGACATCTCGTCGTAATTCTAAGAAAAGACGTTCCTATACTCTCGCAATAGTTGTATGAGCTCCTCTTTCTGGTTAGCCTCAAGCTCCTTGTTGACATAAGTCGGTCTTGGCGTTCCTCCATACGTTGCCAAATCAACTTCTTCTAATTCATTTTGTTGAGGTTTTGGCCTATCCTCGAAGCATTCTGGAGTTAGTTCTACCTTCTGTTGTACAACTTCTTCTTCTTCATTATTGCTGGAGTGGGGGACACCTCCTGAGCCGTTGGGTTTGCACGCTTCCTTGGGCTCTTCCCCTTTGCATCGTCATAATCGAAACACCACATTTCTGTCGGGTTTAACAACCCTCTCCCATTTTGCCTTTTGGCCATCCTCAGATTATGCTATTCGCTTGGCATTTATTATATTTCTAGCATCTTCAGGATCTGCTGGCCTTTTCTTCTCTTCCTTCCTTCCTTCTCCAAGTCTACTACTACTGGCTTCATGTTTTCGGAACATTCTACATGTTCTCGAGGTCTTCTTCTTCACTTTTTTTCTCGCAGTACAAACTTATCTTCCTCGCACTTCTTTCCAAATTTGCTAGTCTTAGGGAATCAGCCTCATGATCCGGTTCTCTCCCTCTTCAGCGACATCATCGAAGAAAGTTGCTTCAGTGATGTATGCCTCCTCTGGTCCAAAGGGATTCCGAGTTGCTGGTACCTTCACTTCTCTTCCTTTCCAGATAGCTTTTAGGCATTGATGAAAAACCGAGGGTACCACCCCATAATCATTTTGCCAAGCCCTTCCCAAAGAAGACATGGTATCTCGTGATCCACCTTCATAACATGGAACATTACAGCCCTCGAATCTTCCCAACTTGCACGCCTACACTTGATATGTCCTAGGGTTCTTGTGCTCCGTTAATGAACTCGTAATGTTTGTTTGTTCCTTCACAATCTTCTTCTTCTGCGTGCCTAACCATTTGAACATGGTGTAGGGCATAATATTTACAGACGCTCCATTATCAATGAACGCCCTCCGCACTTCGATGCCATTGATTACCGCTGTCACATACAGCGATCTATTGTGCGGGTATCTTATCTCTCTATCAGCTTTAGAGAAAGATATCTTATTTGCTTCTTCCTCTATCGTCTTCACAAATCCTTTGTTTATGGCCATGCAAGTCTCCTGTGTCTCGGCGGCCTTAATGATTGCCCTGGTTGCCTCAATCCTTGCTTCCTTGGCCAATCCTATCTGATCAAAAAAATTTCTGAACTTGGCCCTATTCATCAACGCCACCATTTGCGGTGCTGGGTCACACTCCTCCTTTTCTTCCATCATCATCTCCACTTCGGATTGTGGTTGTGGATAATAGTGTTGCATGTTTCTTTCCCTCAGTGATTTGGCAAAGGCTTTGTCATGAACACTACTTTCCTTTCCCGCTTAATCTCCCCATTTGCCGCCTTCTCGTGGAATATCCTACGCAGCTATAGCAATCCATAGTTGAGTGTCCCGTGATTGGTGGAATACATGTAAGTCCGGCCTTCTCTTCATCTCTTCCGCTCATCGCAAATCTAGGCCTTGGGGTTTAACCACCCCATGTTCAATCCATTGCTCGTATAGACCCCTGAATGCTTTCTCACTGCATGTGATAGCCTCCGGGACCGACTTTCTTACATATTTGTCTCCAGGCCTTCCTTTGCTTCGATCAAAATTTTTCTCATTCTTCTCCCTCTTGCCCCCTTGTGGTTTTGACTGAGAGTCAGCCAAAGCCACAGTTGATGTCCTCTTGCCCCTCCATGTAACCGTCGCATGGCTAGTGGGCAGTGTCATGATTCCTCCCAAGTCTTGTGCGAAAGCTGAGAGGGTCGCAAAGGAATCACAAGCCTTGGTAATGAGGTGGGGCTTGAAGGAATCTAAGGCACCATTGTTGCAAATGTCGACTGTGTTCTTTTCTTCAATTCTCGGCTCTTGCACACTTCGCGTTTCCAGGCCTCAACTCGCTAACGAATCGATAGCTCCTCATTCGGCTTTCGCTTGAACCGCATGATTTTTATAATGGTTACCTATTTCAAAGACATAGAAAATTTCTTAAAATTATAATTTTAGGTCATCCCAATCATGGATCAATTTTTCTCCAAATTGTAGTACCAAACCAAGGCACTATCCACAAAGTTTTGTTGAATTCCTGCATCAACAAGTTGTGGTTGTTCACTTCATCATATCCCAGCCATGGAGACATCGACTCTACGAACCTGACAATATGTTCCCTGGCATTTCCTTTCTCCCCGTTATATTTTGGAAATTGCGGGGGATACTCAATATACCCTATCGGGTAAGGTTGCCTCTGAATGTGTGCCTGGTAAGGCGGAGTAAATTCCAACTCCGATGGTCGAGATGTCTGCCTACGAAGTTGATTGATCACATCGATCATATCATCCTTCGTCACATAATCGCTCGTAAGCGCCAACTCTCTCCGGGGTGTTGTGATATACCGTCAGACGGCGGCGGTGTATGGTAGAGAGATTGGTTGATGCACACTTACATCATGCAAAGTTGGCACTGGTGGCAGTTGCTGGCTCACTCGCTGGACATTGCCTGGAATGGTTGGCATTTGCACCTGTGAAATTGATGGAAGAACAGTTGGGATGATGTTTGTCTGAGGTTGGCTTGCTTCCAACCTAAGTTGTGGCACGTCGCCACTGTGCTGGGCCTCCAAGTTGATTATTAGAACCGATTGACTTTCCGTCGATGGAGGTACAATCTGTTCTCTTTGTTGTTGCCGCCATTGTTGTTGTCTTCCACTCCTACCGCTTCCCTGCGCATTTCCCGAACATGGCCTTAAAAGTGGGAATCAGATCAACCGTCATGAAAATTCCCCATCTCCTCTTCTTCCTCTCGCATTTCCAAAGATCATGTAAAGACCCCAAATTATTAATAAATGAAATTTATTTTCCTCTATTTATTATTTTGAAATAGTAAGGGTTGATTTGATTAATGTGGATAGTTATGGGTAAAATACGCAAATATTTCGAATAAGCAAGTGGTTATAAAATATTCATTATCGCTGGGAATATTCGTTTGGTCGTGGAATATTCGTATCGTTTGGGAATATTCGCATTTACCATGCCAGCCTCTTTGTGGGCCCCATAATGGAAAAAACGATTGGATGAAGAAACGACAAATATAAGTTGTTTATAAATAACTACAGTAGTTGTTACTGCTAACAACCGTTGGAATACCCTTGGTTTAAAACACACTAATACGCGTTGTTGAACAAGAAGACACTTGCATTGCACCAATTATTGATTCTTACGTAGAAGGCACTACTCAATAATTGTTACGTGAATTACTATTCAAGATTTTATTTTATTGATTCAATAATTGCTTGCGATTGATATTTTATATTATCGTTGTTTCAATAAATTGTCATTACACAAAGATTTTCTATTATCTGAGCAATAATTCATATTATATGAATAATATTATTGGATAACATTATTGGCAATGTCTAGATAGTTTTGTCTAAGGAGAGGTTTGGTCACCTAATCAAGGCGCCAAGATGAGAGAGAGATCCTTATCAAAAAGCCCCTTTCCTGGGACTACCGGTCACAAGATCGCGATTCTCAGTAATATTATTTATGAATAATTAATTATTAATTTATATGATGAGGAAAATATTGATTTTATGTGGATATAGATGGAGAAAATTTTTAAAATGACAATTGTTGAAAATTAATATTTTATCTTTTTCTGATAAAATAATTCATTTAAATATATTATTTTAATAATATATTAACGGTGATATTTTTATAATGAATGTGCGATATGTGAGTATATGAGGAGGAAGAGTATTTTTGTGGCATTAAATGATTAACACATGTTTTGTGTGTCTGGTGGACCCCATTTCTTGACTGAAATTTGATTATAACCTGTAAAATCACCCGTTTGTGGATTTTGGTTAATTTCTGTTTGGAATTTGGAAAAACTTTCTTCTGTAAAGTTGTAGAGAATTGAATTTCCTATAAAAACTCGTGAGATTCGAATTTTCTGGCAAAAAGGCTATTTATTGTGAATTATTAAAGTTCCGAAGTTCTGAAATAATTGATTTTTGTAAGTTTTAATTATTTATTTTATGAAAAACGTTTTTTTATTACTTTTTCTAGAAGGTTGGCATGTGGGAAATGTTAGGAGCTGATTTCCAAAGAGGCGTAGGAAAATTTATTATTAATAATATATTATATTAAATTTTCTGCTTTGGTGTTCTAAGCAATTTCCTATAAATAGGGTGCTTAGGTTAGAATTGAAAATCACACCAGAAACTGAAGTTTTCTCTCTCTATATTATCGAGTATTATTATTGTGAGTATTTTGAGTATACTTTGAGTATTGCTATACTGGTCAAGCAAGTTTAAGTCATAGCCTATATCTCGGTGTTTCAACTAGAAGTCTTGCCTTTTCGAGGTAAGGGATGTTATTTTATTCGAAAATGATATTATTTCTTCAATATCATTATCGCCAAATATTGGTTGGAAATTTTATCAAATTTGAAACTTTTTCATGCTCGGGGTTACTATTCATGAGTTACTATTCACGAAGTTACTATTCATGAGTTACTATTCACGAAGTTACTATTCATGAGTACTATTCACGGCGTGAAGATGTTTTTTTGTGAAATTTCTATCTTTTGGTGTCTGAGTTACTATTCACGATATCGACACTATTCAATCAAAAAATGAAATTTCTTCTTTTCAAAAATATCTACTATGGATACTAGCTTTGATTGTATCCATGTTTTGATCATTCTTGAATTTTACTCCCTCGATTACTTATGAAGTATTTTTGAACTTGGATTGTTTAAAATACTGAATCCTTAATATTTGTTCTTTTGTTTCAATCGGATTCGCTTTTCTTTAAAATATTTTTCATCATCCTCACCCTAAATGATGATATTATCAATATATCTTTGGCCGTAGTGCAAAGATGAACAGTGTTGAGATGAACATGACCTCTTGATTAATATCTTTGGCCCGTAGTACAAAGATGAACAAGTGTTTAGATGAACATGACTTAATCGATGAATATCTTTGGCCCAGTAGTGCAAAGATGAATATTTGATTCCGTATATATATTGATTGATGTTACAGGATAAAATATCGACGATGAACTTTTAAATTCATATATAGAAGATAGTAGTTTGCATTCTCTACTTAACTCTTCTAATAAATTGTTGTTTCCACTGCAGTTGTTGATTTAAAACTGGTTGTCTATTGTATTCTATTAGATTTTTCCTGTTGAAGACTAACGATAATTTGTTGTATATTATCTTAGTCATAATATTCTTTATCGGGCTAGTTGAACTCACCCTTTTCCTTGTTGTTCCATTTTTCTTCTCGTGAGGCGAGAATGTAATGAGTACTAGTCGGGGGTATGGAATGAAGGTTCTAGAGAGAGTTGTTTAGTAGTCCTCACCATTTTTGTAAAATAATGTATCAATAATTGTAATGAGGACTTTATTTGCGTGTGGATATTGTCTAGATGGCAATATCCGTATTTAAACTCACAGCTTTATATGTTGTAATAATAAAGTTGTAGTTATTTCGCATCTACGATATTTTGGCGACTCAGAATGGGTTGGACGGAATGGACCTATTTTGGGGGCGTCACATCATGGCCATCATCATCCCTTGCCCTTCTCGTGCGTCCTTTAATGCCTTGAGCATCTCCAGTTGCACCACATTTATCTGGTCTTCACCGGCATCCTCGCCTTGCCTTCCTGTGTTGGTTTGTTGTTGATTAGCCATATGTGGTGATGTCGAACTCCTAGAATTCGGAAACCGTGTTAGGGTTATTGAGATTCCAAGAGCCTTCTTCAGTTCTTCAAGTTGAGAGAGTGTTCGAATCTTGTTAGTGCTTTTAGGTGGAATATCCAAGCCTTAAGCTACCAAAAGAGTCCCCCTCCTTCCTAGAATGGAAGGGGTATTTATAGAGTTTCCTGGACTTAAGTCATTACATGCTAGGCATATGTTTTCAATGAAATTCCAGAAATACCCTTCAGTCATTAAAGTAATGCCCATATTGCCCTGTCCTTCTAGCCACCAATCCAATCCCTCAATTAATTTCCAAAATGAGCCTCCTCCACGAGTCTTCTGCCTCGGGACACGTGGAAGCTTCTCCCGGGTCTAGCACATTTATTTCTGACTTTTCCATCTTCATTCCATTAGGTTATGCGAACCCTAAATTGCACATTTAATAAGGTCGTGGAACCCTAATTGTGAATTTAATTTAATTAGGTCATTTGAACCCTAATTTTGCACATGGGCCCACAATCTCTATATCTCTTATGTCTAACAGCTTGGTCCAGCCTTCAAATTCCAAAATTATTGAAGGACAACTATGAAAGATGGAGTATCCAGATGAAAACATTTTTTGGGTCTTAGGACCTAATGGAGATTGAAATAAATGGGTATACAGAGCCCACTGCTGAACAAGAAGCCACGTATACAACAGAACAACAACATGCTCTCAAAGATCAAAGGAATAAAGACAAGAAGACAAGGTTGATTCTGCACACCAGTATAAAAAAGTAAATAGATAACTCTAAAAAACGTTGTAATTGGATCTCCAAAATGTCGTGGTTAGCTGTATCATCTATTAGACACAAATATACAACGTTTTTAAAACGTTGTAGTTTGACACATTATAGAATTTTTTTTCTTGTAAAAAACGTTGTGTTTTTGCACATTACACAATGTTTTTTTTCAAACAACGTTGTGTATTTGCACATTACACAACATTTGTTTTTTAAAAACCGTTGTGTATTTGCACATTACACAATATTTTTTTAGAGTATTTGCACATTACACAACATTTTTTTTATAAAAAACGTTGTGTATTGATTGGAGTTTGATGCTCCAACAATTGTATTGTTCTGTTAAAGTATCAAACATGACAAGGCAGCACATAGGTTATTACAAAAACCATTGAACAATAATAACATAACAAGAAGCATTCTCATATTCGCTTTGAAGTTTAATACGTCAACATTACAAACTGAACGACTAAAGGTCTACAACCTTAACTTACATACGTACCTTTAAAATTTTCAAAAGGTTTACAGAAATAATTTACATCAGATAACTTAATAGTTAAAGGTGCACAATAATCTACTCTTGTACTTGTCCTTGCCTCTGTCTTTCTTCGAACATTCGTCTTAACTAAAAATATTATCATGATATAGCAAGAGTGATCAACTACTTTGCTCAGAAAGTTTAAGTACAAAAATGATATATCATGATTGAAAAGTAATACACTTCCAAGTTTCCAACAATGTATAATAATTATGAAATAACATGAATCAAATTTTAATAATTGAATAACTGAATCAATTATATATGATGAGTGGTCAACAATGACCATGAAAAATTTAACTGAAACTTATGATAATCAAGGTGATTAGCCTTTCATACCTAATGAACATATTCAACATGCACTAAGATGTGGAATAATTGTCAATAATTAATCCACTAGCATGCTTGAAACTTGCCTTGATCGTCGATTACCGCTAAGCAGTCTAATTTAATCTCTTATGAAAGACCTATCATTTATAAGATTGATCTTTCAATCAATATAACATATCAATCATGCCTCGTAATACTATTACTTCATTAATAATTTAGCTAACATTTAGCCACATAATCAATAATTCAGTATCTCATTATCATTACTATCACTAAATCATCATCTTAAAACTTCTGTCTAATATTATTAATCACTTAATATATTTTACTCACTTCTGAATAATCACTTCATAATATCTTAATCGTTTACAAATATTATTAACTTTTTAATAATATTTTAATCACTTATCCACATCTTAATCATTTTCAAATATTATTAATCCTTTAATAATATTTTAATCACTTACTAATATTATTAATCATTTAATAATATTTTATTCACTTGTAATTATTATTAACCTTTTAATAATAATCTTAATCATTTACAAATTTTATTAATCCTTTAATAATATTTTAATCATCTAATATTATTAATCTTTTAATAATATTTTAATCATTATCTAATATTATTAATCTTTTAATAATATTTTTAATCATTTATTATACCTATAAACGATTTAATTAATTGTTTATCATTTACTATAACATTTATTTAACAAACCTAAAATGTCATAAATATTAAATTTTATTAAAAATGACCAAACTACCCTCTAAAAATCTAATTTCTATATACCAAGGGTCTTTGGTCTGAAAAATTACGTTTTTACCCTTTTTAACACTAGATTACTTATTATACACATTTATCCATAACTCAACCATTTACTTGAAAAATATCAAAACAGTTCCAAAAGTTTTAATTTTCTGGGATTTGATAGTTTATAGTTCCCTTATGAACATATATTTTTCTTGGAATTTTTAAAATAAATTTTCTATTTTTTATTAGTCCAAAACAACCGGATATTGAAATATTTTTAATAAATCAAAAATTTGTCCAACAATTCTGAAACTTTCAGGGGATGTTCTGGTTATGTATATGTACTTATGGTAAACATTTCATAATTTTTTGAGTTACAAACTAAGAGTTATTCCTTTTTACTTTGTAAGTAGTCATTTCTCGTAAAATCTATAACTTTTATCCTACACATCCAAAAATCGTCATCTTTGGACAGGATGCAGTTAACTCATCATGATATCATACCAAAATTTTTCAAAATTTTTAAGGCATAGAAATGACAAAAATACCCCTACAAAAACAGTGGGTTAAATACTTTTTTGGTCATTGTACTATAGGCCAACTTACAAATGGATAATTGAACCTTTTTTTTCTTACAGTCAACTAACTGTACTCGACTTTTCTAACACAAAGTTTAAAAAATCGTTAAATCCTTTGACTTTAAACGGAAAATGACACCTAAGCGGCTGATTTGTAAAAAAAATCTGATGTGGCGGTGATTATGCGACGTGGCGGTGATTATATGGATTTGGAAGAAATTTTTTATGAAGATAATAAAAATAAATAAATTTAAAGTATAATATAAATTTAAAAAGTTAGCCAAAAAATAAGAAAATAAAAAAAATGAATTTAATTATTTTTTAAATTAATATCAAATAATTTTTTTATAATTAAGCCATTTATAAAACACAAAAAACTAAAAATATGCTAATTAAAATTAAGGGGAATATGAAATACATTTAGGGAAAATGAAAGAAAATTACAATAAAATTAGAAAATTTAGCAAAAAATACATGGTAGAAATTAAAAAATAAAAAGACTTATTTAGTTATTTTTGTAATTAATAGAAAATGTTTTTATATAATTAATAATAAATATAATTAAGAAAATTATATAAATTATAAAATTAAAAATATTTTATTATTATTTATTCTTTATTATTATTACACTTACGTAAGTGTAATAATAATAATAATAAATAATGATAATAATAATAATAAAACAACAATAATAATAATTTATAATAAAACCAATAAAATTTATGTACTAAAGTTATGTACTAAATCAATTCATTATTATTATTATTATAACCAAAATAATAATAATAATAATAATAATAATAATAAATAGCAATAATAATAATAATGTATTATTATTATTATTTATTCTTTATTATTATTACACTTTACTTAAGTGTAATAATAATATTAATAAACAATGATAATAATAATAATAAAATAACAATAATAATAATTTATAATTAAAAAATAAAATTTTAAAATTTATTATTATTATTATTATTATTATTTATTCTTTATTATTGTTATTATTGTTGTTATTATTATTATTATTATTATTATTAATAATAATAATTACTTTTCGCTTTTTCTATTTAAAGAAACTCAAGTGTTAGAGTTTTTTAGGCTTAATTCAAGATAAATTCTCAGCCTTCTCTCTCTGTAAAGCTCTTCCGAGGTCCTCTCCTTCTCTCTAGAGTTAGTCAAGACGAAGCTTTCAGCTTCGATCTTCTTAGTTAAAGATGAAGAAGAAGTCTTCAATACTTCCTTCTTCCCTTAAACATTTAGTCTAGGAATTAATGTAATAATAAAAGCCCTAAAGATCACACTGTATTAATTCAAAGTTCAACCAGTGATGCTAATATCCAGATCCCTAGAACAATTCTATGGAAAGATATTTGCATAAATTGGTTTGATATTTACTGACTCAGTTTCAAGGAGAATGTCCTTATAATAAACAAGAGACTTATAAGGAGCTACCGGAGGAAAATGCCAACCAGAGGGAAAATCAAGCGCAAGATTAATCGGATCATTTTTTGGCTTCATGTAAGTTCAATATGAAACAAATAACTTTCCCATTTGAGCACATGCTCGTAAGAGAGTGATCGAGTCAAGACGAGGTCTTTGGCCGGATTACCGAATGGGTCAATGGGTTCAGTTTATTAACTAGGGTCGAATCGTAAGGCTTGGGGATTGTCCAAGAATGTAAAAATTTGTTTGACCGATGTATTGTGGGTAATCTGGGTGAGGGACTAAGGTACCTCTGGGTTGATTACTTGGGCCACTAGTAGCGACCGGACCACGAGAGGAGGATGAACCTCTCGAGACTCATGATCAGATAGTACTGATGAAGAACTATTGTAATAATATACAATAGTTACAAAGTTCTTCTGATTTATTAATACCATATGACAGCAGCGATAAGTTTTTAGAAGAAAAACTTTAACAGAAGAAAGAAAAGATTAAGAAGATGACCGGTGAATCGGTAAAATAATTTCTTTCTTTTATTTATATTCGATCATAAATTCAAAAGTCCAATCCCTTATTGGTTCGTCCTCTCCGTGGTATAGGCATGGTTCTACCTACGACCTCCTTCCCGAATTCCCTTAAGGTCCAAGTTACCCATTTTGCTAATAATAGTAAACCGGATCCAAAGAATAAGAACATTCCTCTCACTCTCTCTTCATTAGTAAAGGGATGGTGACTCATCCGAGAAGATGATCAACAAAGACCTTCCTCACATCAACAGAGAGACGGATTGTTAAGAAGAAGACGCCAGAGAGTATTCATTAATCGATAAAGACATGGCCCCCAGCTATCATCGCCTTTTTCTTTTACTTAAAGAAAAGTCTTTTACTTTTACTTTTACATTTTAACTAGTAGTAAAGACTTTTGCTTTTAAGTAAAAAGCAAAAGTCGATGATGATCAGGCTATCATCGCTTCGCCGATCAAGATGATTCAAGCGCCTTCTTATGGTGACATAATCGCTTATATTCAAAAGATTGGATTAAAAATGTGCATTGATTTTAAGTTAGCCAAACAAGCTAGTAAAGACAAGAAGAAAGCTAAATATGAGTTTCGGAATATTCATGAAAGCAATATGGTTTACCTCTCGTGGCTCTTTTCTAGATGAAAACACAGCATAAACATATCGACTCTCACGTAAGTCATAAACGTCTACAAGAAAAGACGCAAGCCATCATAAAGATAAGAATCAAGATAATTATTATAATAAACCCAAACCCATTAATAAAAAAAAATGTAATAAAAAGAACTAAAAATTTGATAAAAGTAAAATTGTGTGCCACAATTGTGGGCAAAAGGGTCATTATAAAAGTGAATGCAAAATAAAATGTAAGTTATCTCGGTTTAAATATTACTAGCGAAGATACACGAATATATATTAGAGTTAATGAGAATAGAAAATGAAGTCAAGAATAATGAAGACTCTAACATTTCATATTCCTCCGATACTAACAAAGGAAAATAAATTTAAAATGAAGTCTAAGAGAAACTTCTAAGAATAACATTGATAAAAATCAATGGAATAACGAAGTCTCATCTGATTCTAAGATAAAAGGCTAATCGAAGTCTCTTGCTAAGATTTTAAATTCCGAAATCAGTTGTGGATTTTCAATGTAAACTTCTTCATTGAAATAAATTTACGAATCACTGCAAAGGTATCACAAAGAAAAGATTTTGATAAAAGGCGATCTTCGTCAATGATTCCTCATCCAAAGATGAAAATCACGATGAACGTAATCATCTCGGTACTAAAGATATTTCAGACTTATTTATTCAAGGTTTTTCACTTAAAAGAATTAAAGACATCACCATTCGTAAATGGTATGTTTCTATTAACCTAGTTGTGGATAAAAACTTTTCAATACGACTTTATGCCTTGGTCGATATACAAAAGTGCAGTACTTAAATTGTATCCAAGAAGGTCTAATCCCAACTAAATATTACAAAAAACCAATGAAAAATTGAATTCAGCTAATGGTAGTCAAATGGAAATAAAATATAAATTATATTATTAATAAATTTCTTTTATTTATAAACATTTGGGAAGGGATTACATTAATTCCTTGACTAAATGTTTAAGGGAAGAAGGAAGTATTAAAGACTTGTTCTTCATCTTTAACTAAGAAGATCAAAGTGAAAGCTTCGTCTTCTGACTAACTCTAGAGAGAAGGAGAGATGACCTCTAAGAGCTTTGTAGAGAGAGAAGCTACGAGGCTATCATCGAATTAAGCCTCAAAGAAACTCTAACACTTGAGTTTCTTTAAATAGAAAAACCGAAAAGTAAATTACTATTTGATTCACGCAGAATCACTATTACATTAACCTGAAGTAAAAGTAATTTACTAAAGTAAAAGTAAAACGTAAGAAACATTTTACATTTACTTTTACACGGTAAATGTAAGAAATATTTAACTAAAGTTAAAAACATTTAACTTAAGTAAAAGCAAAAGTTATTCTTTTACTTTTACTTTTACATTTTAACTAAAGTAAAAGACTTTTGCTTTAAGTAAAAGCAAAAGGCGATGAAATGATGATACGGTCGGGGCCATCATCGCTTGGCCGATCAAGACTCTTCCGCCTTCTTCTCGACTTGGTCCGTCTCTCGTGGATGCTTAAGGTGTCATGATCATCTTCTCGGATGAGTCACCATCCCTACTATTCCGCCTTAAAAATTTTTATCCGAGAAATAACCCTATCACCAAAAAAATTTGGTTTATAAAGAAGGAAGAAAAAAAATTTCTCACCAAAAATTGGTCAAAATCTTCAAAATTTCTTAGATTTTGTAAAAAATTTTGTTTAAAAACAAATCGATCGAATCTGAAATAAAGGATCACTCGATTGGTCCCGATCTATCAAGAATCGATCTAAATGTAAGACTAATTTGTTAACTGCTTAAACAAAATTCTTTATCTTGAAGGTCCACTTAGACTCTAGCCTTACTTGCTTTTAAATACATACCCAGTAGATCTAAAGGTTCCTTTAGCCTTACAATCGCCTCCCATTGAGACTTACAAACGGCATTAGTCGGGACTTAAGGCGATCTTGGGTGTTTCACCGGCGAAGGTGGGCGATTAAAAGCGAGAAGAAAAAATAAAAGTTTAGAAAAACATTTAAGTAAACAAATCAAACTGTTTTTAATCGAAACCACCGATAGCATCAAGAACCAACCGTGTGGCTCGATACCATATAATAAATGACGATTAAGTTTTTAAAAGAAAAACTTTAACAGAAGAAAGAAAAGATTAAGAAGATGACCGGTGAATCGGTAAAGTAATTTCTTTCTTTTATTTATAAACATTTGGGAAGGGATTACATTAATTCCTAGACTAAATGTTTAAGGGAAGAAGGAAGTATTGAAGACTTCTTCTTAATCTTTTCTTTCTAAGAACTGAAAATAAAACAAGTAATTACGAATTTAAAACATTTAACTAGAGAATTGGAGAAGAGAGGTTAAGTAGGCTGATCAGAGGTAGAAACTAAAGATTCTTCTGAGAGAGAGAGCTCAGAGTCTTTCTAAATTTCAAAAACTGATTTGCCAAATGAGCTCACCTTCCTTTTATAGAACAAGGAAAGGGAACTGTTACATTTACTTGGGTAAAGTAAGAAACATTTCACTTAGGTAAAAGTGAATTACTAAAGTAAAAGAAAAAGTAAAAGCAAGTTACTAAGGTAAAAGCAAAAGTAAAAGTATGCATAAGCAACCGCTGATAAACAAAGGCTAACTTTTGACTATTACAGATGCTTCGTCGACAACTTTTGACTCGACTCGCTTTCGGTGGAGAAGAGCCTCTTTTACTTGCTGAAGCTACTTTCTACCGGAAAGTGGAATCATTTGATTTTCTTAAAGGCAAGGTCGTGTCTAGCAATCAATAAAGAATCGTCACGGAAAGTGTTGGCTAAATCGAATAAAGAATCGTCACGGAAAGGCGTGTCAAGCTAATCAGTAGATGTCGAGCAAATGGGTCTCGAGCATCCTCAAGGTTGATGGTGCCGTAGGGATCGTGCAGACCATCATCTTCTGCAAATCGCTAATCGAGTCATTCAGGAAGAAGCCGAGGAATGCCTGAGAGGCTTCTTCACGTAACTCATCAATTCTTTTATTGAGGGCTTGAGAAATAAGTTTTAACTCACTACCGAGCAATCTTTGAAATCAAAAATGCTACGGAACAGGAGGATCTGTGAGGATCGGTTTTGACTTAGATGATTCTTTTGAAATCTTTTTCTCGACTTGAGGAAGAGGGTTCTAAAGGAATGGCTTTAGAATCCTTAGCTTGAATGATCGGGAATTGACCGAATCGGAATAGGGGCAATAGGAAATTCTTGTTGAACTCGACCAATGATTCATTAACGTCGAACTTATCCCACCACTTGATGTAGAAAAAGCGGAAAGTCGAGGGAGTGGATCGAGATAACTGCCAATTACTAGCAACAAGAGGGTGGAGAAATATCGATTGCCATTTGAGGATCCAGGAACTTTGTATTTACTAAATGAAGAGGAAAGTGAGAGGAATGTTCTCATTCTTTGGATCTGGTTTACTATTATTAGCAAAATGGGTAACTTGGACCTTAAGGGGGTTTTCAAGGAGGTCATAGTAGAACCATGCCTATACCACCGGAGGACGAACCAATAAGGGATTGGACTTTTGAATTTATGATCGAATCGAATAAACCAGAATGACTATGGGACTCTGCTCGATGAAGGAGAACCTTATACCACGCAGCGCCAATATATAATCATAAAAGCAAAAGGGATTATTATGACTAGAGAGATCCATTAGATCGGAGGATTTTTACCCCAATCGTAAATCAAGGAATTGTTTAATATACAAAGAATGATAAAGAACTTTTGATTTATCATTGTTTGCATAAATTGGTTTGATATTTACCGACTCGGCCAAGGAGAATGTCCTTATAATAAACAAGAGACTTATAAGGAGCTACCGGAGGAAAATGCCAACCAGAGGGGGAAAAACGGCGTGCAAGCTTAATCGGATCATTTTTTCGCTTCATGTAAGGTTCAATATGAAACAAATAACTTTCCCATTTGAGCACATGCTCGTAAGAGGAGTTGATCGAGTCAAGACGAGGTCTTTCACCGGATTACCGAATGGGTCAATGGGTTCGTGTTTATTAACTAGAATTTGAATCTGTAAGGCTTGTGGATTGTCCCAAGAATGTAAAATTTGTTCGACCGATGATTGTGGGTAATCGGGTGAGGGACTAAGGTACCTCTGGTTGATTACTTGGGCCACTAGGCTAATTCCGGACCGAGAGGAGGATGAACCTCTGAGACTCATGATCGTATTATAGTACTGTATGAATAAATTCTCCGTAAGAAAATTAGGAATAGAATTATTTTGCCTTTAATGTATTCAATATCAAAATCAAAATGCTTAATAAAGCTTGCCATCTAGCGAAAGAATGCTTAGAGGCTAAATTTTCAACATCTTTTACTAAAATGTACTTGGCTGACTTGCAGTCAATGCGAACCATAAATTTCTATTTTAATAAGTCATTTTGAAATTTATTAATACATAATACCAATGAAAGAATTTCTTTTTTAATAATACTATATTTTGATTGTGTAGTATTCCATGCGCCGGAATGAAACCGAACAATTTGTTCGGGGAATCGAGATGTTAACTTTTGTTTAAGAATGCCTCCTAATCCAATATCCGAGGCGCTTGGCCTCAACAATTTTGAAAGCTAAATCATTGGAAATGCCAAGGCAGGGCAATGTCTTGACATATTTTTTAACTTGTTGGACTGCAAAAGTATGAATGTCACTCCAAGGTGGAGGATTATTTTGGAAACGCTGAAAAAGAGGTTTGCAAATCTTCCGAGATTCTTGTAGAACTTGCTTATATAATTCAAATGAGCCAAGAAATCTCTACAGTTGGGTTTTATTGGTTATCTTATCCGGGAACTTGTCGTGAATTGAATAGCTCGCTTCAATAGGCCGAACTTGTCCATCAAGATATTAAGACCAAGAAACCTTATTTGGACCTCAAACAGTTGCATTTGGAAGGAGAAAGAACAAGACCATTTACTTTAATAGTAGAAGTGAAGAACGATTTTAAATGTTTTTCGTGTTCTTCAATAGTCTTGGAGTAAACGAGAATGTCGTCGATATAAACAACGATAAAATGGTGAAAAGGGTTTAATATGTCATTGAGGATATTTTGAAATTCACTGGAGCATTTTTAGGCCAAATGCCCTAAACATTCCATTCATAATGTCCAAACGGAGTGGTGAATGCTGTTTTGTACTAATCATCAGGATGAATGGCAATTTGCCAGAAACCGAATTTAAGGTCGAATTTACTGAAAATGGTGGCATTACTTAACCTATTGATAAGGTCGTCTTTGTTGGGAAGGGGGTACCTAATCCATTCTAAGACCTTGTTCAATGGTTTGTAATTGATAACTAAACGAGGTACACCTCTTTCTTTTTCTGCTTTATTGTTGACATAAAAGGCAGAGCAAGACCAATGGGATTTACTGGGTTTAATTAACCCTTTATTGAGGAGATCATTGATTTCATTCTTACATAACTCCATTTGTTCATGACTCATCTGAATAGGTCTAGCCTTAGTGGGAATTAAATGTTCTTTGAATTCCTTAGCATAAGGAAGCCTAACCATATGTTTCTTTCTATGCCAAAAGGCATTGGGGGAATCAGAACAAAGGTTATTCTTCATGTAGATTTTTAATTCTTCAATTTTTAACCGAATCTCTTCATTTTGAAGTTGTTCTTCAATTCTTTTATATTTGATTTCCTCTTTCAAGAAATTCAAATGTGTAGATTTACAGTTTATTAATTTCAATGATTTGGAAATGGATTCTTCTTGAATGTATTTTAAATCTCTTTCTTTTGGTTTAATAAGAAACTTAAATGTTATTTTCTTTCCTAAATGTTTACAGGTTAATCCTTCATTACTAGTCGTAAATGGGTATAATAAGTATATAAATGGTAAACCCAAAATAATTTTATCTGTAAGATTGCGAATCAAAACAAAAGATGTTTTGAAACACATGTTATCCTGGCAAATATGTACTTTAGGTAATTTATATTTTATTTCCATTTGACTACCATTAGCTGAATTCAATTTTTCACTGGTTTTTTTTGTAATATTTAGTTGGGATTAGACCTTCTTGGATACAATTTAAGTCTGCACCTGTATCGACCAAGGCAGTAAGCTGTATTGAAAAGTTTTTATCCACAACTAGGTTAATAGAAACATACCATTTCTGAATGGTGATGTCTTTAATTCTTTTAAGTGAAAGACCTTGAATAAATAAGTCTCGAAATATCT
The DNA here is from genome assembly GCA_020205615.1 of Panax quinquefolius. Lineage (NCBI taxonomy): Eukaryota > Viridiplantae > Streptophyta > Magnoliopsida > Apiales > Araliaceae > Panax > Panax quinquefolius. Next base: position 33,317,817 of record CM035160.1, read on the forward strand.
TTAGTACCGATGATTCTCGGTTCATCGTGATTTTCATCAATTTGGATGAGGAATCATTGATCCGAAGATCAGGCCTTTTATTAAAATCTTTTCTTAGAATAGAGACTTCTAATTTTAAATTAGCAATCTCTTTCTTTAATTTATTAACTTCCTGATTTAATTCTGGAAGACTGACTTCTTTAACTGGAGATTTAAATCTTTCCAAAGTTTTATTAAGACTAAAAATTGGTTTCTCTTTAGCTTTAATAAACTTATCGTTTTCTCTATTATCTTTAGTTAATAAATCCTTTAACTGTTTTGTGTATTGGGCTTTTAACTTAGGATCAGTGATTTTACTAATTAAGTCAATTAACAAAGAACTCTCTTCATCATCCTTGTTAATTACATTAATCTTTTTAGTGCAACAATTTTCATTGCAATTATTAGCACAGATGGTGACTTCGTCGGTGCTACTGCTTGAATTATTTTCACTGTTAGTATCAGAGGAATATGAAATGTTAGAGTCTTCATTATTACTAACTTCATTTTCTATTCTCATTAACTCTAATATATATTCAGTATCTTCGCTAGTAATATTTAACTGAGATAACTTCTGTTTTATTTTGCATTCACTTTTATAATGACCCTTTTGCCCACAATTGTGGCACACAATTTTACTTTTATCAAATTTTTTAGTTCTTTTATTCTGTTTTTTATTAATGGGTTTGGGCTTATTATAATAATTATCTTGATTCTTATCTTTATGATGACTGCGTCTTTTCTTGTGACGTCTATGACTTCTGTGAGAGTCAATATGTTTATACTGTGTTTTCGCTTCAGAATGAGCCACAGAGGTAAACCATATTGCTTTCATGAAATGTTCCGAGCTCATATTTAGCTTTCTTTTTGTCTTTACTAGCTTGTTTGGCTAACTTAAAATCAATGCACATTTTTAATCCTATCTTTTGAATATAATCGATTATGTCACCATAAGTGAGATTATCATTATCAATATATCCTAAATTTTTACTAAGTTCTTCACGAACTTTATGAAAGCAAATAAGGACTTCGTGAACCATTAACAAATTTTTCTTTCCGTAAAGATTTATTACCGCTATTTCTCATCATAACTCGAAGTAAAAACATCTTTGTACCATCTAAAGTCACTTAGAGTGGGACAAGTGAGATTACTTAGTGATCGTGGATTCTTTCAAAGATGTTACTGGGGGTTCCTACGAAGTGTTTTATTATAGTATAAATCAAAGTATTTACTCCATCAGGTGGCCCTATTCCTATAGTTTCATTAAAAATCGGGTTGCCTTTCAAAGATCTAATCTGAACAAAGATTAATAATAATAATAATAAAAAAAATAAAGAATAACAAATTTTTATTATTATAATTTTTATTATTGTTATTATTATTTATTTAGTTATTATTAGTATTATTATTATTATAAAGTAATTTTTAATAATAATAATAATAATAATAATAATAATAATAATTAATTTAGCACAATATTTATTTCTTGGGCAAATTTAATAACTATACATGTGGTGTAAGACCCCAACTTTTTATAAATGAAATTGAATTTCCTCTATTTATTATTTTTGAAATAGTAATGGTTGATTTGATTAATGTGGTTAGTTATGGGTAAAATGCGCAAATATTTTAAATAATCAAGTGGTTATAAATTATTCATTGTTGTCGGGGAATATTCGCTTGGTCGTGGAATATTCTTCCTATCGGGGAATAGTCGTACGACGGCAGAACCTTTTGTGGGCCCCATAACAAAAAGCGATTGGATGAAGAAAACGACAAGTATAAATTGTCTATAAATAACGGCGTAGTTGTTACTATTAATACCGTTGGAATACTCGGTGGTTAAAACACAATAGCACACAGTATTGCACCAATTATTGATTCTTACGTAAGAAGGCACTACTCAATAATTGTTAAAGTAATTACTGTTAAATATTTTATTTTATTGATTTAATAATTGCTACGTTGATATTTTATATTATTGTTGTTTCAATAATTGTCACTATACAGTATTTTCCATTATCAGATCAATAATTCATATTATTTGAATAATAATATTAGATAGCATTATTGGCAATGTCTAAAAAGTTCTGTCTAATGAGAGGTTTGGTCACCTAATTGAGCGTCAGTAAGGAGAAATCCTTATTGGAAAGCCCCCTCTTTCCTAGGAATGGCCTGGTTGTCAGTATTGTGATTCTGTAATATTATTTGTGAATAATTAATTATTGATAAGGAAAATATTCATTTTATGTGGATATATATGTAAAAAAATTTTAATGTGACAATTATTAAAAATTGATATTTTATCTTTTCTGATAAAATAATTTATTTAAATATATTATTATATTATAATAATATAATAATGGTGGTATTTTTATAATGAACGTGGGATATATGAATAAATGAGGAGGAATAGTATTTTTGTTACTAAAAATATTTAAAACATGTTTTTCATGTTTGTGGACCCCATTTATTGACTGAAATTTGATTATAGCCTGTAAAATTGTTCGTATGTGGATTTTAGTCAATTTTTGTTTGGAATTTGGAAAAACTTAAACTTACAAAGTTGTAGAAAATTGAATTTCCTATGGAATGAACATAAGATTCAAATTTTTCTGATAAAAGGGCTATTTATTATGAATTATTGAAGTTCTGGAATAATTAATTTTTGGAATTTTAAATAATTTTTTTATGAAAAATGTTTTTTGTGAGATGGTGGGCCCCACTTGTGTGGTTAATGTGCTGAAATTGGATTGTCAAAGTGGGCATAGGAAACTTATATAAATATATTAATATTTTATTAAATTTTTTGCTTTGGTGTTCTAAGCATTTTCCTATAAATAGGGTGCTTAGATTAGAATTGAAAATCACATCAGAAATTAAAGATTTCTCTCTCTATATTATCGAGCGTATTCTTGTGAGTATTTTGATACTTTGAGTGTTGTTATACAAGTTCCCTTCAGCACTATATCCGGTATTCCAGTCAGAAGTACTATACTTTTGAGGTAAGGGATGTTATTTTCATCGTAAATGATATTATTTCCTTCAATATCATTATGCCAAAATATTGATATGAATATTATTGTAGAATTTCTACCATTTTGTGTCGGGGTTACTATTCACGTATACGTTATTATTCACGTATACAAATACGACACTATTTACCAAAAAAATAATTTTTTTCTTCTTTGTCCAATATATCTATTATGGTTACTATCTTTGATTGTATCCATGTTTTGATCTTTATTTTGAATTCTTCTTCATAATTGGTTATTATGGAGTATTTTTGAACTTGGATAAACCGAAGTACTAATCCCAAATATTTGTTCTTTTGTCTCACATGATTTCGCTTTTCTTTAAAATATTTTCATTATCCTCACCCTACATGATGATATTCTGAATATCTTTGGCTTGTAGTGCAAAGATGAATGATTTTCTAATGAATATCTTTGGCCCGTAGTGCTAAGATGTATAGGTGTTGAGATGAACATGACCAACATGTGATACCAATGAATATCTTTGGCCTGCAGTGCAAAGATAAATATTTGATTCAAGATGTATATTGATTGATGTTATAGGGATAAAATATTGATGATGGACTTTTAAATCTTAGAAGATGGTAGAATTCATTCTTTACTTGACTCTTCTAATGGATTGTTGTTTTCACCGCAGATTGTTGATCTAAAACTTGTTGTCATTATATTCTATCGATTTTTCCTCGTTGAAGACTAATGATAAATTTTGTATATTATCCTAGTCATAATATTCTTTACTGGGCTAGTTGAGCTAACCCTTTTCCTTTTTGTTTCATTTTTCTTCTCAGGAGGTAAGAATTTAGCGAGAACTAAATGCCAAAGTGCGGAGTGATGATTTTAGAAAGTTGTTTTAACAGTCCTCACTATTTTTGTAAAATAGTGTATCAATAATTATAATGAGGACTGCTTTTGAGTTTGTATACTGTCTATTAGACAGTATTTGTATTTAAACTCACTGTATATGTGTTATCGTATTTTGTACGACAATTGTATTAATGAAGTTGTATTTGTTTCTGTAACATGTATTTGACAACTCATAATGGGTGATGTATACCTATTTTGGGGGTGTCACAGTTGGTATCAGAGCTTAGGGATATGGTCTCTGGCGAAGATCGGGGAATAGTACTAGGAGGGGAGAGACGAGTAAATCCTTCGCTAGTGTGTCCTACCTAGGCTTAATTGTTGGTCGGTCATAATAAGGATATTATGTGGCATGTTAATTTCTTTAATTAACCCTTTTTTATGGCAGTATTTGAGAATGACAGCTGAGAATATTAACAGTGGAGTGAATGAGACCGTGGACACACCTTTAATCACCACCTAGGGGAACACGCAATAAGAAGGCAATATTCCTCCTGTAAACAACACTACCGAACAAATGATGAATGATGGGATGTTTAGAAACTTTTTACAGTTCATGCAAAATTAGACGAGGGAGACTCGTGCACAAAATACTGGTGGAAATGATAGCAATGCGCGACTTGTCACAACCAAGCAGTTTAAAGAGTTGGGACCACCAGAATTTACGGGAAAGCCGGATCCGATCAAGGCAGAAACGTGGATTAAACAAATTATCAAGATATTCGATGTCTTGGGATGCACGAAGGAATAGAAGGTTCCATTCGCCACCTTTATGTTCCTTGGCGAGGCAGACTGCTGGTGGGAGTCTGTGAAGCGTACCCAGCCTGCCTCACTCAGCATATATTGGGAAATATTTTAGAAACTTTTCAATGACACGTACTTTCCTGAAAGTATTCGCCATATGAAGGAGGTAGAGTTTATTAGGCTGGAACAAAACAACATGACGGTGTCCCAGTACGAGGCGAAGTTCGCGGAGTTATCTAGGTTTGCACCTCATTTGGTGGAGAATGAGAAACGTATGACGCGGATGTTTCTGAGAGGTTTGAAACTCGACATACGTCAGTATCTCATTTCTCATAAATTTTCTCTATATTCAGATGTTGTCAACAGGGCTCAATTATTAGAGCGAGATAACGAGTATGTTCAACCCGAGGGACCACAACCAGGGTCATACCGGTGACAATAGTCATTGGAGCAACGATAACCACTCTGGTGGTAATCGTGGCCATGAAAATAGAAGAAGCGAGTCGGGGGGAGATTTTAAAAAGAGGAGATTCAACAATGACAAGAAGACGGGAACACCAGCATCAACTGGTTCTAAGGGAGGAGAACGACCACCGGTCGTATGCTACAAATGCAGGAAAGAGGGACATATCAGCCCAACTTGTCCAAAACAGTTCAAGGTATGCTATAATTGTGGAAAGGAAGGACATATCGCTCGAGTTTTTATTGTAGCGAAACCAAGTCTAGCGGGGATGGTAACTCAAAAGGCTGTCCCAGAAAAGTTAAAGTCAACGGTTCCTATTCATGTGGAATTTCTACCTTTTTGTGTCGGGGTTACTATTCATGTATAAGGCACTATTCACGTATACGAATACGGCACTATTTACCGCAAAATGAAATTTTCTCTTCTTTGTCCAAGATGTCTATTATAGTTACTATCTTTGATTGTATCCATGTTTTGATCTTTATTTTGAATTCTTCTTCATAATTGGTTATTATGGAGTATTTTTGAACTTGGATACCGAAGTACGAATCCCAAATATTTGTTCTTTTGTCTGACTGGATTTGTTTTCTTTAAAATATTTTTCATCATCCTCAGTCCTAAATGATGATATTACTGAATATCTTTGGCCTGTAGTGCAAAGATGAATGATTTCCTGATGAATATTTTTGGCCCGTAGTGCTAAGATTTACAGGTGTTCAGATGAACATGATCAACATGTGATACAAATGAATATCTTTGGCCTGTAGTGCAAAGATAAATATTTGATTCAAGATGTATATTGATTGATGTTATAGGGATAAAATATTGATGATGGACTTTTAAATCTTAGAAGATGGTAGAATTCATTCTCTACTTGAATCTTCTAATGGATTGTTGTTTTCGCTGCAGTTGTTGATCTAAAACTTGTTGTCTATTATATTCTATCAGATTTTTCCCTGTTGAAGACTAATGATAAATTGTTGTATATTATCCTAGTCATAATATTCTTTACTGGGCTAGTTGAGTTCACCCTTTTCCTTTTTGTTCCATTTTTCTTCTCAGGAGGTGAGAATTTAGCAGGAACTAGCCGGGGTACGGAGTGATGATTTTAGAAAGTTGTTTTAACACTCCTCACTATTTTTATAAAATAGTGTATCAATAATTGTAATGAGGACTCCTTTTGAGTTTGTATACTGTCTATTAGACAGTATTTGTATTTAAACTCACAGTATATGTGTTATCGTATTTTGCACGACAATTGTATTACTGAAGTTGTATTTGTTTCTATACCATGTATTTGGCAACTCAGAATGGGTGATGTATACCTATTTTGGGGGTGTCACATGTGGTGCTTTGATGGTCTTTTGATTAAAATTTTCAAATTGGAGGTTTTGAGTTCAAATCTTTGGAGTAACACATTTTTGGGAATTAATTTTGAAAAAGTACACGCCAACGGTGTCACGTATGTCACGTCCACTGGTCAACGCCCATGTGGCACTTGGGAGCTCAATATCTAAATTTTCGAATAAAAATGGCTTAATTTATGTTGACCAAAAGAAAGGGGCTCAATACCCAAAAAATTTAAAATTTAGGTGCCACATTTGCATTTTACCCTCATTTGCATAATAGACTCGCATAGATGAATTGATAAATGCTTTTCCCTGTTTTTCAAATGTCTCACCTTACTTTTCCAATATGGTAGCTAATTTATCCATCACATTAGTTAATTTAACTTCATCATCAGAATGTTTTGCCTTTTTTTTTCCTTTTGAAGTACTTACCGTAAGTCCCTAATTTTTTATAAATAAAAATTTAATTTTCTCTAAATATTATTCTATATACATTAAAACCTCTATTTAGGAATAGACTTGGGACCAAACTATTTGTATTCTAATTGAGAGGTTATTACTAAATAGAGGTATTGATATAAAATATTTTTCAACACCCAAAAATATTCACTTTAACAAAAATATCAATAAGAACTCCCTAATAATTATTATTCTAAAATATTTCGCAAAGTAGTCTTTTATAGAAAAATATGGTATTTTATAGGAAATGTAGTCTTTTATAGGAAAATGTAGTTCTTTATAGGAAATGTAGTCTTTTATAGGAAAATATAATTTTTTTTATAGGAAATGTAGTCTTTTATAAAAATGTAGTCTTTTAAAATTAATATTGTCTCTCGCTCATATATATATATTTACTATATAGAGGTCTAGTTTCTTAATACGGGACTTAAAAATTTAGAGGTTATTCCTATTTATAATTGGCCCAAATTGAGACCAATTTTTTTTATAATATTGTAGAGGTTATTCTTATATAGAGTATTCCTAAATAGGGGTTTTACTGTAGTAAGGTGATAATTTAATAAATTGTATAGTTATGGATGATATGTATAAATTTTATAAAGTAAGTAAGTTGTCATATATAAAATATTCGTTTTGTCGGAAAATATTAATTTGGTCAGAAAATATTTGTACAACGGCTCAATCATTGGTGGACCCCACAACGAAATAACTGTCAGATATAGAAAGTGACATAAATAACTTTTTTTATAAAAATAACGGTAAAACTTTTACCGTTAAACTGTTGAAATAATCAGTGATAAAAGTACAATAATACGCGTTGCACAGTAGCACACAATATTGCACAGTATCTTTGATTATTGATACTTACGTAGAAGTCGCTAAGTATTTCTGTAAGACCCCGAATTTTATGAAATAAAAGTCTAATTTAATTTATGATTTTTAAAAAATGTTAAATTGATAAATGGTCAAATGAGCAATTAATCGGATAATTGAGGGGGGAGAGAAATTAATTGGGGAGACAAAGAAAAGATAAAGGAAGAAAAAAGAAGGAAGAGGGAGTAAGAAAGAAAAATAAAAGAAGGAAAAAGGATACTCCTACTCATTTTCCACCCACGGGAGTTATTAGACAAGAGAGAGAGAGAGAGAGAGAGAGAGAGAGAGAGAGAGAAGAGAGAAGAAAAGGAGAAGAAATTAAGGAAAGAAATAAGGAAGAAATCAAGTAAGGTATGTAAAACCATTGATTTATTTTTCTATTTAAGATTTCATGAATTTTATATGAAGAGATTTTGTTCATACTTGATTGAGATGATTTAAACTTGTATAAACAAGGATCAAACGAGAGAAATCAAGAAATCAAATGAAGAACAAAATCTGGAAATTTTCAGAAAAATTAGTTTATTACTTGATTTTGTAAAACTAATACTTTTCATCTCTTTAATTTTCCTAAGAGTTTGATTTGTTGAAAGTTGGGTTATAGGGGATCATGATGGATCCAAAGTAATAAGGAAGTATATGATAAAGATTTTATGTTTAATTCATGTCATAATAGAATTTAAGATCAAAAAGTTGGGCATATGTTTGAGGATGAACAAAAGTTATGTTGATGACTTAAATCAAACTTGTAAAAGTGTTGATGGTTGATTTATGTGTAAAATCTGAGGATGAGGATCTATAGATTAAGAATTTATGGAAATATTCTAATTTGAAAGAACTACAAATGATTTATATTGAAGTTGTGATGAAAGTTTTTGTAAAACATGTTAAGCGAATAAAAACTTAGTCTTGGGGGACTTTGGAGCCAAATTTCAAATTAATTAATGAATCTAAAAAATTATGAAATCATGGGGGTTTTGTAGAGCATGTTACAAGCTTTCTATAGTCTCGAAAATGGACTAATTCCGATAACGGATGAAGAAGTTATGAAGATTTGAAGTATGTGGTGTGTCAAAAGTTGTAAAATCTGGAAAATTGGAGATAAGTATCAAGGGTAGAACGCCTAGGCACTAGGCTCGGCGCTTAGAATCTGTTCTTGGGCGCCTAGGCGCTTGCCCAATGCCAAATTTGGGTGCCTAGGCGCTGGTCAAGTGTTAAGCCAAAATCTGTTCGGATGTCCTTTAGTAAATTGGGAATAACATTTTCATACGAACTTCGATTGAGGTGATTCAGGATGATTCAGAAAGATAACGAGTAGACCTAAAACTTTCATTATTTATGTTTTGAGATTTGAGGTTGGGATCAAGGCCTAAAATGGCTATTTTAGGGACTAATGTGCATTCAGAGGCAATCGGAGGACGTCGGGCATGCACGTATGCAACGTGTAATGTTTTCGACGATAAAGGATGTTGTTCTAAGTTGTAAAACATGAAAATTATTAAGTATTATGATATTATGCGATAAATAAAGACAACTTTAAATGAATAATGAATTATTAGTTGGTGTATCTATTATTCGAGATAATTATGATTTGATGTTGATCCTTACTTTTAATAGAATTTAAATTATTTATAAGTAAGGTATTGATTTGATTCTTACGTAAGAAGTCACTCAATATTTATTTCAATAATTGCCATAGTAGTTATTACACAGTGACTCATAGTATTTGATATGATATAATTAAACCAGTTGGCAGTATTGAGTCTATGTTAATAATTGTGAATAATGGTTCAAAGATTGAAAAGGGTGTTGATTAAAGATAAGTATGATATACAGATGTTTGTTCAATTATTTTCTTTTACAAAAGTAAGTTTGGCAGGACTTGCCGACACTCTACTTTTTCTAAAGTAGTCTGGAGCACAACTCAATTATTTTTAAAACGTGTACAAGTTGGTTTAATTTTCTCTGTGGGACCATAAATTCCACTACTAGCATTATTATATACCTTATTTGGTTATTTTGTCAAAGCGGGTGTGCTAGTTGTTTACTAAACTTTTAGTATAATTAGGTTGCCCAATTGAGCAACTAAACACACACGATCACTACACTAAAAATATAGAATTCTCTTACTTCAATATTGTGAGTATTTCTATTGAGTGTAATATTACTCCAAGTGTAGATAAGGAATGTAAGCATTGTTTAAGATGATCAATTTCACAGAAAGCAGAATCAAGTCACATGCTAAGGTAAGGGATATCATTATTGTGGTAAGGGGGTATCATTTTTATGGTAAAAAGAATATCATTTTCTTTCATACTCCATATTATGGTAAGATATTATTATTCGTGTATTCATTTTATCATTAAATGGTGAAAAGTCCTAAAAGGATTAGAATATCCTTAATAGTTTGTGCTTCATCTATTATTATGTTATCAATTTGGACTCTGGATAATTAAGTTGAAAATCACTAAGATCTATGTTATCTTATTATTATGATGATTTATGTTTATTCATTATATATATCATTGTCATCATTCTCATGCTTATATTGTGTTGAAAGTCATCTATGGCCAGTAGTGCATAGATAGACTTGGTATGATTATGACAAGGGATTATTCGGTATAATCATGATCGTAATTGAAAACACGAATATCCTTGGTCCGTAGTGCATGGATAATTCGTGGTCGTTATACTATTAAGCTGAGTCTCAGCATTATTGGTTTTACATTTGTATATCTTTGGGCTGTAGAGCAAAGATGGACTGTTGATTATTGGTTTTACAGTTGTATATCTTTGGCCTGTAGTGCAAAGATGGAATGTTGGTTATTGGTTTTATAGTTTTATATCTTTGGCATGTAGTGCAAAGTTATACTGTTGATTTACTTGATTATAAATATGAATTGTGATTTAATTATAATCTGTGGTGGTTCAGGTGAAGACATGTGATGAGAGTTCTCTTTATCTTGGGTATAACCAAGAACTGTTGATGATTATTACAGGAATGAAATATTAACGATGGACTTTTAATCTATAGGAGATAGTAGACATTATGTTCTACTTGACTCTTCTAATGGATTGTTGATTCCGCTGCTATTATGGTTGGAAACTTTTATCTTCTACCATATGTTCTAAATATCTAATTATTATTGATGAAGACTATTGATAATTTAATTATCTTAAGTCATGATATTCTTTACTGGGCTATTTGTGCTCACCCTTTTACTTCACCACCCCTTTCTGTGTAATAAAAGTGTAAATTTGGACTAAGTAGAGAGAACATGGGTATAAAGTGGTGATACGAATTAGTCACAAGCCTAATCAAATTATGAAACAGTATGGCATAATAATTGTACTGAGAACTTAAAATGTGCGTGACATGTTTTATACATCATTTGATATTTAATTTTGGTGAACAACAATAGGGTGAGGCGAATCAGAATATGGAAGCGTCAAAGGTGCACTCCATTAGAATGAGGAGAACATAAATCTTCTCGTGTTCCTTTGGGGATTTGATATAATTGCTGCTGTACTTTATATGGCATTGTAATAATTTAAGTATGAATATTGTCGTATTATATACGTAACAATATTTTTATTGAAACTCATAATATATGAGTCGTCGTATTTTGTACGACAGTTATATAAATGGAGTTGTAAGTAGTGTATTTTCTGGCGACCCAAGATGGGTGATGTATACCTATTTTGGGGGCTTTACAATTTCATTCAATAATTACCACAGTAGTTGTTCCATAGTATCTCATATTATTAATTCAATAATTATTACAGTAACATTTGCACAATAAGAAGGCATGATAGAAGATTATCTTGATATATCAATGGTTGATAATTTGGATTTGGATACTCTTCGCTGTCAATTTGGACTTTGGACGGAAGGTAAGGAAATGAACCACCAAGGAAATTGAATAACTTACGGCCTTAGAGATAGGGGACAATTTGGGTGCGCCATAACAGATAGTAATTGTTATCTCAAAATTTGAGAGTACTCAGGTTATGTTGTGTTTGAGTGAAAGAGTAGGAAGAAAATGTTGAGAAAAGTACGCCAAAACTAATCTATATCCCAGGAATTACTTTTCTGACTTTGTGCAATTAAATATGAAATCAACAAAACCAATTATGAGAACAAAAATAACAAATAACCATCCACAAGCAAGACACCAAATTTACGTGAAAAACCCTCTAAAATTAAGAGGTAAAAACCACGGGTCAAACTCCGAATCTCCACTATATCACTAATAATGGGCTTACAATAATCTTCTCAAGTTTTATGCCCTAAAACTTGAGGTTTCACAATAAATTGAGATAGTACAAATTTACCTTTAATTAGGTTGAGAAACCTAATTAACTTCACCACCCAAAAACACCCTAAGCAATAAAGTCTTCAAGCTTTCAATTGAATAGAGATGATGGCGGATACCCACGAACAACTAAATATAATTCTCTTAATTTATTCTTTTGGTATCTTCTTACTACCAAGCTTATCTCATGTATCAAATAAGACTCTCTCATAGCCTTATTTATAGTACTCTTCATAATCCATTCCTAATATGGATTAGAAATAATTTATTCTCTTAATCAAATTAGGGATCACATCTCCTTGTCTTGGTCACCAACTAATCTAACAAGTAAATCCTTTTTCAACTTGGATTTCTTTCATAGAATCTCCAATTCCAATATTGCTTCCATTAACCCAATTTCTAATTGGATTAATATCAAGTAAACCCACTTACTTGCTCACAAAGAAAATTAATTATTTTCTATATTGGATTCTATCTCATGGGTGAGGACCCACACCCAACAATACCCCCCTCCGAACCCATGAGAGGAGGGATTACCAACCACAACTCCTTACTTGGAGTTAATTCCAACGAAATCTTGGCTCAACTTAAGCTTCTAGAATTTTCAACTATTTTCATATCCGGCTTTGTCTCATCGGCATGGTTCTTCTCAATGGGAGGATCTAACTCAAACTTGACATATTTTTGATTGCCAAATTCATTCACAACCACATTGTACACTGGCTGCGAGCTATCACTTTCTTTCTTCACTTTTGGTACCCATTTAAAGCAAAGAGCTTTTCTCTCGTGGTTCTCATGTAAGGCTTTTCTCCCATCTCGCACGACTTTGTATCACACTTTTTTCTGCCTAACTCCCCCATCTTCAACACCTCTCACATGTGCCCGCATCGTATAAAAAGTGTTTACCTTCTTACCTCTAGTCACCGCTAGAGACCCTTTGGTGAGCTTCCATTGACCTTCACCAAAGTAACTTTTATAACCATTCTCATCAAGCTTACCAGCAGAGATCAAATTAAAATGAATATCCGGAACATGTCTGACTTCTCTCAACATCAACCTACAACCACTGTTATTTTTCAAACAAATATCTCCAATGCCTATAATCTTGGATGCACTTTCGTTTCCCATTCGCACATAGCCAAAATCACCACTACTGTAGGATGTAAAGATTTCACCACGCGAAGTAGCATGGAACGAAGCACCCGAATCAATAATCCAATCATTAACATGATACTTGGTTTTATCATCACAAACAATAGCTACATTAACGTCGAATAGATACACAATCGAATTTTATCCTCATCTTTTTCCTTAGACTGCTCCTTCTTTAAAAATCTACACTCTCGTCTTATGTGACCCAACTTTTGGTAGTGAAAACAAATTACTTCTTTTCTATCTCTTGACCTTTCCCTAGATTTGTCATCTTTAGGAGAGTTTCTCCCTTTGTTTTGTCCCCTACTCTGTGCGATAAAAATTTGTGAATCAGCACTAATCACCATAGTATCTCTTCGCTTTTGTTCCTCGTTAAACAAACTACCATTAACTATATCTATAGTCAGCTTACCATTAGGAGCGGAGTTACTCAACGATACAAACAACGTCTCCTAGCTATCAGGCAAAGAGCTTAACAACAACAAAGCCTGCATCTCATATCGTCAATTACCATCTTCATTGTACTCAACTGATTTATCAAACTCTGAAAATCACTCAAGTGTTCTGCAACGGAGTTTCCATCCTTGAATTTATAATTCACAAGCTTCTTAATCAAAAAAGCTTTATTTTGCACCGTCTTCCTTTTATACAGGGACTACAATTTCTGCTAGAGAGCATATGCTTTAATTTATGTGGCAACATGATGAAACACACTTTAATCAATCCACGATCTGATCAGACTAATAGTCTTCCTGTTCATCTTATTTCATTGTGCGTCACTTTTGTTTGTGGGCTTAACTCCATCGTTCTCAAGTGGCTCGTACAAATCCTTGCAGTAAAGCAAATCCTCCATTCTTGGCTTCCAAATTGCATAATTTATAGCCTTGAGATTAATCATGCAACCTGCTGTCCAATCCTCCATTTAATTCGCACAAGAAAACCACAAAAATAACAAAGCTCTGATACCACTGTTGAGAAAAGTACACCAAAAATAATCTATATCCCAGGAATTACTTTTTCGACTTTGTGCAATTAAATATGAAATCAACAAAACCAATTATGAGAACAAAAATAACAAATAACCATTGTAAGACCCCAGCTTTTATAAATAAAGATGAATTTTTTCTATAAATATTATTTTTGAATATTATGGAATAAATTTGATATAATGTTATAGTTGTGGGTAATATTTATAAATTTTGCAAAGTATGCAAGTTGTTATAAAATATTCGTTTGGTCTGGGAATATTCTTTTTATTAGGGAATATTCGTATAATGGCTCAATCATCGGTGGACCCCATTAATGTAATTATTGTTTGATTGAGAAAACGACAAAAACATTTTATAAAAATAACTACGAGGTGTTACTGCTAAAACCGCTGAACTACCAGTGGTAAAAGTACAAGAATAATGCCTGGCGTAGTTGAATAAGTAGCACTCGGATTGATTATTGATGCTTACGTGAGAAGTCACTCACCTATGCTCAATTATTACTACGAATCATTCTTTGATCATATCTCTTATATTATTGATTCAATTATTGTCACAAGATCATCTCGTATAATATGTTATAGTATTAAATCAATAATTGAGACGACAAGTTATAAATGATTAATAATTGTTGAAAGATTAAATATGTGTTGATGAAAAAAAATGATTTGTGGTAAGTTTGATTATTTTATGGGGGCTCATATGTCATCATCTAAGAGTCTCTTCATCAATAGTAATTACCTTCACAATAGTAATTACCCTTGTAAATAGTATTTACCTTCGTCCATAGTAATTACCTTCATCAATAAGAATTACCCTTGTGAATAGTATTTACCTTCGTCAATAGTATTTACCTTCGTTAATAGTAATTACCTTTACCGGATGTCGAACCACTTGTCGCTTCACATTACAAAGGCCGAACCACTTGTTGTTTCACATTACAGAAGGCCAAACCACTTTTCTTTTCACATCATTAGTCGCCGCCACTTGCCTTTTCACACTAAGAGTGCTAAGCTAGAAATCTTCTATAAATAGAGGCCTAGGGCTTCATTATTTTTCACGAATTCATTCAAGCTTATAGAGAGAGAGTATATAGAGAGAATAAGAGAGAAAGAAGAAGAGTATTTTGTTACTACACTATCGCAAAGATTTCAATCTCCTACCAAAAGTAAGGGTGTTATTCTTTCTTATTCATGAAGAGAACTGTTGTTATTCCATTGCTTATTATTCTGCTGGAATAACTCAGTATAAGTGGTTTACCCTATACTTGGTGACATTCTTCTATTATTCTGTTGGAACATCCTGTGCATGTGTTTTTACACCGGACTGGTTCCGCATCTTTATTATTCTGTTGAACATCCATGCCTCGTGTGTTTTACACCGACCGGTTCTGCTCTTTTTATTATTCTCGTTGAATATCCTATCGTGTGTGTTTTACACCGGATCCGGTTCCATCTTTATTATTCTCATTGGAACATCCCGCTTGGTGTGAATTTCACCGACCGTTCCGTTTCTTTATTATTCTGCTGAATAACTCGTCTGCATCTGGCCTATCGATGCACGGTGATTTCTTTTGTTATTCCATTCTTTATTATACCCAAATTGGTTAAAACTTTGACTTCTATACTCCATGAAATTAGTGGAATATCCTTGATATTTAAGTTTCATCCAAAGATCTTTTTATGAAAATATTCTTCCGATCATTCTTGAATTTTACTCTACAAAATAGTATCATGTTGATAATTTGACGTTAATAATTCCTGGATAAAATAATTCTTGAACTTGTTTTATTGAATTCTTATATCATTGTCATCATCCTCATGTTTATATTTTTTAAAGTCATCTCGTGGCCTTGTAGTGCATAGATGGACTTGGTATGATTATGACCGAGACTATTCGGTGTAATCATGACCGTAATGTTACAAATGATGTGGTAAAAATCCTCGATTAGGTCAGTAGTGCATTGATGGACGAGCTTGTTGGCATGATCATGACCATTAATGAATACACAAATATTCTTGGCCAGTAGTGCATGAATAATTATGGTCGTGATACTAAAGAATATCCTTGGCCGTAGTAGTGCGGGGTGATTCAATGATGTGGAATATTTATTAAAGTCGAGTCTCAATATATAATGATGATGAAAAACCTTTAAAACCTAAAAGATAGTAGACTTTATTTTCTACTTGACTTTTTAATGGATTGTATATTCATCGTAGTTAAACCGGTTGTCTATTGTATTTTATCGCTTTAACATTGTTGAAGACTATTGATAATTTATTCTCGCATTATCTTAGTCATAATATTTCTTCTTTGGGCTAGTTGAGCTCACCCTTTCTTTCACTTTTTCTCTTCGTGAAATGAGAATATAGCCGGGACGAATCGGGAAACGAGCGATGGTCCCGAAGATAGCATTAGTAGTCCTCACTATTCTGTGAAATAGTGTGATAATAATTGTAATGAGGACTCTTTTTTGAGTTTGTATAATATCTAGTAGATTTATATTTATATTTAAACTCACAAATTATGTCGATTGCACACCGGACGCTTATGTTGATAAGTTGTATTTAAATTACGTACCATGTAAGTGGCGACCCAAGATGGGTGATGTATACCTAATTTTGGGGGCGTCACAATTGGTATCGAGCTTAGGATATGATCCTGCTAAGATGTGAGAATAGTACTAGGAGGGAGAGACGGGAATACCTTCGCTAGTATGACCTACCTAAGTTTATGTGCTATTTTATTGGTTGGTCGAAAGATAGGGATAATTTGTTACATGTCAATTAACCTTTTGTTTTGTGGCGATTCGAAAATGACATCCGAGAATGTTGAGAATAGCAATGGAGCGCAGCGATCGTTGATTCACCACATATCAATAATCGTGATAATGTGCATCGAAGGCGACATAACTCATGCAAACAACAACACCGACCAAATGATGAATGATCAAATGTTCAGAGGCTTTATGCAATTTATGCAACAAAGAAAGTGAGAGCGACTCGCCCAAAACGTAGGTGGAAACACGGAAAACTCTCAGCGTCACCGCTAAACAATTCAAGGAGCTGGGACCACCGGAGTTTAAGGGTGAGCCAAAACCACTTATGGGCGGAAGCATGGATAAAGCAGATTACCAAGATATTTGATGTCTTGGGATGCTCCGAGGAGCAAAAAGGTTCCTTTGCCGCCTTTTATGTTGCAGCGAGAGGCGGATTCATCGGTGGGAATCGGTAGAAACGACTCAACTCGTTGCATCAAGATATCTTGGGAGAAGTTCCAGAGTCGTTCAACGACAAATACTTTCCCGAAAGTATTCGCCATATGAAGGAGGTGGAGTTTATCAAGTTGAACAAAACAATATGACCGTGTCGCAATACGTGGCAAAATTTGCGAGTTATCACTAAGCCATATTCCCACTTGGTGGATAATGAAGAGAGAATGGCGCGAATGTTTTTAAGAGGTTTGAAGTCGGGAGATACGCCAACATCTTATTTCTCATAAATTCAGGTTTGTATTCGGATGTTGTAAATAGGGCTCGCTTAGTGGAACGCGATAATGAGTCAACACAACTAAAAGAGAGCAAATTTAAAAAATTATAATACCAAATGAGAGTAGTCATCGGCTATGACAACAACAAGCGTGGAGGAATCAATAAAGCCGATATGGTAACCACTTTGCGGTGGTAATCGTGGCCAAAACAATAAGAATGGACATTTCAAGAAACGGAGATTCAACAATGATGGAAAGACGCCAAGACCAAAGACCCATTGTTAAGGAAGGAGAAAGACCACCTATCATATGCTTCAAATGCGGAGGAGAGGGACACATCACCAAATCAAGGCCATGCCGTCCAAAAGCATGTTATAATTGTGGAAGAGAAGGTCACTTAGCTCGATTTTTTGCCATCAAGACAAATTCAGCTAGGATGGAGGCACCAAAGGCCATCCCGTAAAATTCAAAACCTAGAAGTAGTAAGGAGAGCGCTTTGTTGTGACCTCCCAAAGAGCAAGGAATCCGAATAAGGTCATCACGGTAAGCTTATCATAAACTCTAATGAAGTCTATACTTTATTTGATACCGGTTCTACCCATTCTTTTATTTCTCCTACTTGCGCCATCGATTAAATTTGACTCGGAGAAATTAGACTTTGACTTATCTCGTGGAAACTCCGTTGGGAGAAACCTTCATTACATCCACTGCTTATAAGTCTTGTTTGGTTCAAATCGGTACCCTCACATTACCGTCGATCTTATTTCATTAAAAATACTTGCATTTGACGTGATTCTAGGATTGATTGGTTAACTACTTATCATGCAAAAATTGATTGTTTTCGTAAGGTTGTTAGCTTTCATATTCCTAATCAACCTATTATGCTGAATTCAAACGACCAAACCATTAAAATCAATCACGGTCATCTCAAGCCATAAAGCTATTCGCTTATTGAAAAACGGATGTCAAGCTTTCTTAGCTCATGTCACGATTTAAATAAAATACGCCGCTTTTAAAATATATTCCTATTGTTAATAAATTTCCGACGTATTCTCAAAGAACTTCCTCGCCTACCCCAGAGCGTGAAATTGAATTTTATATCGACCTTGAACCCCAGACAAAAACCTATTTCCAAAGCCCCATATCGAATGGCTCCTATTGAACTTCGTGGAGTTAAAGACCCAACTGCAGGAATTGTTAGACATCGGCTTTATTCGCCCTAGTACTTCTCCTTGGGTGCTCCTGCTTCATTCGTGAAGAAGAAAGATGGGAGTATGCGACTTTGTATTGATTATCGGAGTTGAATCATGTCACCATCAAAATAGGTATCCATTGCCACGTATTGATGACCTGTTTGACCAGTTGCAAGGAGCCAAATTCTTTTCAAAGATTGATCTTCGTTCCGATATCACCAATTGAAGATTAGAACCGCTGACATTCCAAAGACGGCTTTCAGAACTCGGTACGGGCATTATGAATTCCTAGTCATGTCCTTTGATTGACTAATGCTCTTGCTGCCTTCATGGATATGATGAACCGAGTATTCAAGGAATATTTAGATCACTTTGTGGTCGTCTTTATTGATGACATCCTTATTTATTCCAAAAGCCGTGAAGATCATGAGCAACACTTGAGGCTGACACTCCAAAAGCTTCGTGAATATAAGCTTTATGCCAAGTTGAAGAAATGCGAGTTCGGCAAGAAGTAGCATTCCTTGGGCACGTGGTATCAAGTCATGGAATATCTGCTGACCCAGCAAAAGATTAAAGCTATTCAAAGTCGGGAACAACCTAAATCGATGACCGGCACGTAGCTTTCTCGGTTTAGTTTGGTTATTATCGGAGATTCGTGGAAGGATTTTCTCGAATCGCTACTCCATCGACTCACCGACTCGAAAAGATATAAAGTTCTATGGAGCGAAGAATGTGAGAAGAGTTTTCAAGAACTCAAGAGGAGACTTATTTCAAAGACTGCTCTCGACAATACCATCCTGCCTTGACGGATTTGTCATCTATGATGATGCTTCGGCAAAGGGTTGGGATGTGTTCTCATGCAACATGGAAAAGTTATAGCCTATGCCTCATGACAACTCAAAGAATATGAGAGGAATTATCCTACTCATGATCTAGAGTTAGCAATTTGTTGTCTTGCATACATAAAATTTGGAGGCATTACTTGTATTGGGAGAAAGTGGAGATCTTTACGGATCATAAAAGCCTCAAATATTTCTTCACTCAAAAGAACTCAATATGCGACAACAACGTTGGCTTGAACTGCTGAAAGATTATGATCATACCATCCAATACCATCCTCGAAAAGCGAACGTGGTAGGTCGACGCATTGAGTAGAAAATCATATGCAAGCACGAAAAGGATATTATCAATGCAAAGGCCCATTTTGTGTGACTTGCAAAGGATGGAGATAGAGTTAAAGACTCGTGGATGCATGTGATGATAGCGAGTATACGAGTAGAACCGACTTTAATCGATAAAGTTAAAGCCGCTCAAGCTTCTGCACTGGAGTGATGCGTATGAGGAAGAAAGTGCAAGAAGGTGCTATCTTAGGAAGCAAGAATCGATGAAGAAAGAATACTTGAGTCAACTCCGGACTTTGTGTTCCTAACGACCTCGATTTAAAGTATAATATCATGATGGAGGCGCACAACACACACCATTTGCAATCCATCTCGGGAGTACCAAAATGTATCATGATATTCGCCATACATTTTGATGGAGCAATATGAAGAGAGAGATAAATATTGTTTATCTCAAGGTGTCTAACTTGTCAACGAGTTAAAGCGGAGCATCAAGTACCAAAAGGTCCATTGCAACCACTTGAAATTCCGTAATGGAAGTGGGAGCACATTACCATGGATTTCATTCTACGGGTCTTCCTAAGGTTTCTCAAGGCATTGATGCGATTTGGGTCATTGTTGATAGATTGACCAACTCTGCTCATTTCTTACCGATACGAGAAACTTATACACTTGAACGCCTTGCTCAGATGTACATAAACGAGATTGTAAGATCGCATGGTATGCTCGGTATCCATAGTTTCGATAGAGACCCAAGATTCACTTCACGATTTTGGGTTAGTTTGCAAAAAGCTATGGGCACAGACTTACGATTTAGCTTCGGCATATCATCCTCGGACGGATGGACAATGGAGAGGACTATTCAAACTCTTGAAGATCTATTAAGACTCGTGTGTCCTTGATTTCAAGGGGAGTTGGGACAAGTTCTTACCATTGGTGGAGTTTTCCTATAACAACAGCTTATCAAGCAAGTATTGGCATGGCTCCATTCAAGCATTGTATGGAAGAAAGTGTCGCTTCTCGAAGATCTTTGGGATGAGGTGGGTGAAGCAACGTTGTTGGGACCGGAGTTGATACGTATGACTACTTAAAAAGATTCAAACGATCCGTCAACGTATAAAAACCTCACAAAATCGACAAAAGAGTTATGTTGATCTTCATCGAAAGGACGTGAAATTCGATATAGGAGATCATGTGTTGTTAAGAGTTGCTCCATGGAAAAGAGTTACAAGATTTGGAAAGAGAGGAAAACTTAATCCTCGATTCATCGGTCCATTTTTAATCCTCGATCGAGTAGGAACTGTGGCCTATAGACTCGCTCTACCCCCAAGTATGTCTTGTGTTCATAACGTTTTGCACATATCTATGTTATATAAATATGTGAAAGACCCGAACCATATTATTGAGTTAGAACCGGACGAAATAGCGGAAGATTTGACGTATGAAGAGGTTCCTGTTCAAATTTTGGATAAGAAGGAACATATTCTACGCTCCAAGGTTATACCTCAAGTCAAAGTTTTGTGGAGGAACCACGATGTTGAGGAAATGACTTGGGAGTTAGAATCAAATGAAATCAAGGTATCCTTACCTCTTCGACATACCGTGCACGTACTTCAATTTTCGAGGGCAAAATTTCATAAGAAGGGAGGTTGTAAGACCCTCACTTTTATAAATAAAGATGAATTTTTTCTATAAATATTATTTTGAATATTATGGAATAAATTTGATATAATGTTATAGTTGTGGGTAATATTTATAAATTTTGCAAAGTATGCAAGTTGTTATAAAATTTTCGTTTGGTCGGGAATATTCTTTTTGTTAGGGAATATTCGTATACAATGGCTCAATCATTGGTGGACCCCTGGCAATGTAATTATTGTCGGATTGAGAAAACGACAAAAACATTTTATAAAAAATAACTGGCGAGGTGTTACCGTTAAAACTGCTTGAACTACCCGGTGGTAAAAGTAATGCGAATACGCCAGTAGTTGCATAGTAACACACTCAGTATTGATTATTGATGCTTACGTGAGACGCCACTCACCTATGCTCAATTATTGCTACGATGAATCTTGCATCATATCTATTATATTATTGATTCAATTATTGTCACATTATCATCTCAGATAATATGTTATAGTATTAAATCAATAATTGAGACGACAAGTTATAAATGATTAATAATTGTTGAAAGATTAAATATGTGTTGATGAAAAATAAAATGATTTGTGGTAAGTTTGATTATTTTATGGGGGCTCATATGTCATCATCTAAGAGTCTCTTCAATCAATATAGTATTTACCTTCGTCAATTAGAATTACCTTCGTCAATAGTAATTTCCCTTGTGAATAGTATTTACCTTCGTCGATAGTAATTACCTTCATCAATAGTAATTACCCTTGTGAATAGTATTTACCTTCACAATAGTATTTACCTTCGTTAATAGTAATTACCTTTACCGGACGTTCGAACCACTTGTCGTTTCACATTACAGCATCAAACCACTTTTCTTTTCACATCATTAGTCGCAAACCACTTGCCTTTTCACACTAAGAGTGCTAAGCTAGAAATCTTCTATAAATATAGGCCTAGGGCTTCATTATTTTCACTAATTCATTTAAGCTATAGAGAGAGAAAGTATAGAGAGATAAGAGAGAAAGAAGAAGAGTATTTTGTTACTACAATCGCTTTGCGATTCAATCTCCTACCGAATGTAAGGGGTGTTATTTTTTTTTATTCATGAAGAGAACTGTTGTTATTCCATTGCTTATTATTACGTTGGAATAACTTTGTATAAGTGGTTTACCCTATACTTGGTGACATTCTTCTATTATTCATTGGAACATCCTGTCATGTGTTTTACACCGGACCGGTTCCATCTTTATTATTCTGTTGGAACATCCTGCATCGCATGTGTTTTACACCGGACTGGTTACGCTCTTTATTATTCATTGGAATATCCTATCTCGTGTGTTTTACAATCGGATCTGGTTCCATCTTTATTATTCATTTGGAACATCCCGCTTGCGGTGAATTTCACCTAACTTTGGTTCCGCTTCTTTATTATTCCATTGGAATAACTTGTCTGCATAAGGGCCTATCGCATGCATGGTGATTTCTTTTGTTATTCCATTCTTTATTATACCCAGTTGGTTAAAACTTTGACTTCTATACTCCATGAAATTAGTGGAATATCCTTGATATTTGCGTTTCATCCAGTATCTTTTCATGAAAATATTCTTCTGATCATTCTTGAATTTTACTCTACAAAATAGTATCATGTTGATAATTTGGACGTTAATAATTCCTGGATAAAATAATTCTTGAACTTGTTTTATTGAATTCTTATATCATTGTCATCATCCTCATGTTTATATTTTTTTTAAAGTCATCTCAGGCCCAGAGTGCATAGATGGACTTGGTATGATTATGACCAGAGACTATTCGGTGTAATCATGACCGTAATGTTACAAATGATGTGGTAATAATCCTCAATGGTCGTAGTGGTATCGATGGACGCTTGTTGGCATGATCATGACCATTAATGAATACACAAATATTCTTGGCCCATAGTGCATGAATAATTGTGGTCGTGATACTAAAGAATATCCTCGGCAGTAGAATGCGGGGTGATTCGATGATGTGGAATATTTATTAAAGGTGAGTCTCAAATATAACAATGATGAAAAACCTTTAAAACCTAAAAGATAGTAGACTTTATTTTCTACTTGACTCTTTTAATGGATTGCATATTCCGCTGCCAGCTTAAACCGTTTTGTCTATTGTATTTTATCGGTTTAACATTGTTGAAGACTATTGATAATTTATTACGCATTATCTTAGTCATATATTTCTTCTCGGGCTAGTTGAGCTCACCCTTTCTTTCACCGTTTTCTCTTGTGAAATGAGAATATAGTTTGGACGAATCGGGAAACGAAAGTGATGGTCCTGAAGATAGCATTAGTAGTCCTTACTATTCGTGAAATAGTGTGATAATAATTGTAATGAGGACTCCTTTTTGAGTTTGTATAATATCTAGTAGACGATATTTGTATTTAAACTCACGCTTTATGTCGTATTGTACACACGGCGCTTATGTTGATAAGTTGTATTTAAATTCTGTACCATGTAAGTGGCGACCCAAGATGGGTGATGTATACCTAATTTTGGGGGCGTCACAACCATCCTCAAGAAAGGCACCAAATTTACGTGGAAAACCCTCTAAAATTAAGTGGTAAAAACCACGGGTCAAACTCCGAATCTCCACTATATCACTAATAATGGGCTTACAATAATCCTCTCAAGTTTTATGCCCTAAAACTTGAGGTTTCACAATAATTTGAGTTAGTACAAATTTACCTATAATTAGGTTGAGAAACCTAATTATCTTCACCACCCAAAACACCCCAAGCAATAAAGTCTTCAAGCTTTTAATTGAACAGAGATGATGGCGGATACCCACGAACAACAAACTGTAATTCTCTCAATTTATTCTTTTTGTATCTTCTTACTACCAAGCTTATCTCATGTATCAAATAAGACTCCCTCATAGCCTTATTTATAGTACTCTTCATAATCCATTCCTAATATGGATTAGAAACAATTTATTCTCCTAATCAAATTAGGGATCACATCTCCTTGTCTTGGTCACCAACTAATCTAGCAAGTAAATCCTTTTTCAACTTGGATTCCTTTCATCGAATCTCCAATTCCAACATTTTTGTAACGTAATTGTACGATCCATCCCACATCAATTCATCACCTAGCAGCGCACACCAGTGTAGACGGGCCCAATAAGCATGTTGGACCACCTCCTTACCTAAAAGGTTAACATATTAGGTTGAGGCTCTACAATACTTATTAACCCATCTACACTCTTGAATTTATCCGATGTGGGATTCATGTGAAATATCCCAACAATCTCCACCTTTCACTTGAATACCCATCACAAGTATCATACTAGAGTATTCTCATCATTAAGCACACCTTCTTTGAATTCTTCAAGAGCTCTCTGCTCGACTCTAATACTACTCCATCACGTCGGCAGCAAACGTGTCTCATCAGTTTTCCTAGAGCCATCCGAGCCCTGCTCCACACGATTCAAATACTTCACTTTTGAGTCCTTCAAGAGCTTTGCTTGACTCTAATTTTGCTCCACCACGTCCGGGGCAAACGTGTCTCAGCAACTTTCCTAGAGCCTTCCTAAGCCCGCTCCACCCGACTCAAATCATCTTGTGCTCCACCTGATTCAACTCTATTTACTCCACCCACGAGGCCTGCGAATTGTACCTTCGCGCACCTTGAAGTTGATTCTTGGACTCTCCCATGAGGCCTGCAAATTTTTTACCCTCGTCCTCGCACCTTGGAGTGAGTTGTTACTTGGGCCCATCGAACCATGGGCTTTGATACCATTTTGTAACGTAATTGTACGATCCATCCCACATCAATTCATCACCTAGCAGCTCACACCTGTGTAGATGGGCCCAATAAGCATGTTGGACCACCTCCTTACCTAAAAGGTTAACCTATTAGATTGAGGCTCTACAATACTTATTAACCCATCTACACTCTTGAATTTATCCGATCCAGGATTCATGTGAAATATCCCAACAATCTCCACCTTTCACTTGAATACCCATTACAAGTATCATACTAGAGTATTCTCATCATTAAGCACACCTTCTTTGAATTCTTCAAGAGCTCTCTGCTCGACTCTAATACTACTCCATCACGCCGGCAGCAAACGTGTCTTAGCAGTTTTCCTAGAGCAATCCGAGCCCTGCTCCACCCGATTTAAATACTTCATCTTTGAGTCCTTCAAGAGCTTTGCTTGACTCTAATATTACTCCACCACGTCCGGGGCAAACGTGTCTTAACAACTTCCCTAGAGCCTTCCTAAGCCCGCTCCACCCGACTCAAATCATCCTGTGCTCCACCTGATTCAACTTTATTTACTCCACCCACGAGGCCTGCAAATTGTACCTTCGCGCACACCCCTCGCACCTTGGAGTTGATACTTGGATTCTCCCACGAGGCCTGCGAAATTTTTACCCTTGCCCTCGCTCCTTGAAGTGAGTTGTTACTTGGGCCCATCGAACTATGGGCTTTGATACCATTCTTAATATGGATTAGAAACAATTTATTTTCCTAATCAAATTAGAGATCACATCTCATTGTCTTGGTCACCAACTAATCAAACAAGTAAATCCTTTTTCAATTTGGATTCCTTTCATAGAATCTCCAATTCCAATATTGCTTCCATTAACCCAATTTCTAATTGGATTAATATCAAGTAAACCCATTTACTTGCTCACAAAGAAAATCAATTCTTTTCTATATTAGATTCTATCTCATGGGTGAGAACCCACACCCAACATAAGATGGTATAATAAAAGCTGAAGAAGAAGAGGCGGCTGACTTGGAGGCATTTTCTATAGAGCTCTGAGACCAAGATAAACCAAAATATTTCTAAAATCCTCACACACCATAATAGGTGGTGTTATCTTATACTATTTATATAAGGATTATTACACTGATATTATTACAACCGATAAGTACAACAATACAAGATAAACACTAGTAACAGATTATATGTGTACGAGATCATATATGGCCTACTATATATACTTTCATTAAGAAGAAGACTATATTTATCAAAAAGTGGCAGATAAAACTCTATTATTTAAACACATGGAATAATTGTGTAGCATAATATTGATACAACTATATATATATATATATAATTTATCACCATATTTTTTTTTATAATGTTATAATTACAAAACTAAAACTTATGATTTGGTAAGTTCATAAAACAAAAACTAGTAATTAAAAACTATAATACTATAATTACAAAACTAGTAACTTATCATTTGCTAATCAGAATAATTGTTTAATTTTATTAACTAAGGTTTATTGTTTATTAATCAGAATTTAAGGTTTATTAACCGAGATTTAGGATTTATTAACTCCATTTTTAACTGGGTTATCTAAACACTAGTTTATAAACCCTAAATCTTAGTTAATAAATCTAAACCCTACTTAAATAAAGTCGAACCATTATTCTGATTAGAATTCGCTACTATTAGTAGCGCATGATATGTGTTTTTTTACTGTCTACTACTAATTGTAGCGGACAACCATTTTTAGTTTCTAATTATGGTTGTTCCTTCTTGTTTTCAATGGTATAGATGATGTATGCCTTATAAGGATTCATAACAAATACATAATATATATTATTACTATATATATATATATATATATATTAAAGAAATGGGTTAATTGTATACTAAATCCTGAAGTATACACCCTTTTACCATTCGTTCCTCGCTCTTTAAACGCTCTCATCCCGCTACCCTAAGTACCGTTAAGTAAGCCCTTTTGTAATATTTGGTCATTTAAATTGTGACACGTGGGTATTTTCGGTGAACAAATTGATTAAAAGGGTCAGTTATGCTTACTTAACGGTACTTGGGATAGCGGGATGAGATCGTTTAATTAAACATAGGGATACGAATAGTAAAATGGTGTATACTTCGGGGTTTAATATGCAATTAACCCTAAAGAAACAATCCTTCTACATTGACCGACCATTCCGGCCGGTCTAGCGACTGCACCAATTTATTTATTTATTTATTTATTTTTGTTTTGACTCCCAAAAAATGTATAGTAGTTTTTTCAACTAGAATTTTTACAGAATTCACTGATTTAAGTGTAATTTGGATACATATAAAAAGCAGTGTTGCACAGACTGTACACCATTGTTTTTTATATGTATCCAAAGTACACCAAAATTACTGAATTTTGTAAAAATTTAAGTTAAAAAAATTATTATGCATTTTTTGGGAGTCGAAGCAAATAAATAAATTATTATGTGTGTGTGGGCCCAAGTGTAAAATTAGGGTTCACATGACCTAATTGAATTAAATGCACAATTAGGGTTCCACGTCCTCATTAAATGTGCAAATTAGGGTTCGCATAACCTAATAGAATAAAGACGAAAAAGTCAGAAATAAATGTGCTAGACCTGAGAGAAGCCTCCACGCGTTCCGATGCAGAAGACTCGTGGAGGTGGCTCGTTTTGGGAATTGATTGAGAGATTGGATTGGTGGCTTGAAGGAAAGGGCAATATGAGCAATATTCTAATGACTAAAGGGTATTTTTGGAATTTCCCTAAAAGCATGTGCCTTGCACATGACTACTTTCCAGAAAACCCTATAAATACCCCTTCCATTCCATTGGGAAAGGGACCTCTATTGAGACTCAGGACTTTGACTCTTGGAAGATCAAATGACTTAGACTTTCTCTCTCAACACCCAGGAAGACTCTTGGAATCCCAATAACCCTAATAAGGTTTTCGGATTCTAGGAGTAGAAGGACTCAAGAAGAAGGCTCTTGGAATCCCAATAACCCTAATAAGGTTTCTGGATTCTAGGGGTTCTGCCACACGTCATTGGAATAATCGCCCACATGTCGTTCTCCCCTATTCAATCAATCAATCAATTCTGTTCTCTTCGTGGATTTCTCTCCTCCTCAGCCAACACGAAACCCCAAACAAGCAAGGTTCGATTTCCTTGCCCACATTTATTTGGAGACTCTGCTACGGAGGTGTAGAATTCGTGAAGGGTATGCCCACAACTCGAAGTGGGAGAACTATAGGAAGAGCTACCTCACTAACAAATAGTATTACCTCACCGGATCCAGTTCTAAGGCAAGCAACTCAAGCTTTCCAAGGCGCAAATCTTGATTTTGACCAACCAATTATTGAAGACGCTTCAGAAGGGAGTTCAACATCACCATACATGGCCAATCAACAACAAACCAACGCAGGAAGGTAAGGCGATGATGTAAGCAGAGAGCAGATGAATGCTGTGCAACTAAAGATGCTCAAGGCATTGAAGGAAGCACGAGAAGGCCAAGGGATGATGATGGCCATGATGCTGGAAATGCAAAGAAAGCAAGAGGAAATGGGGAATTTCTGCCAGCAGTTGATGCAGATTCCCACCGTCAAGGCCATGTTCCCAGGCAGTTCACAGGGGGATCAAGTAGGAGTGGAAGACAACAACAACGACATCAAAAACAAAGAGAACTAGATTGTACCTCCATCGACGAAGAATCAGTCGATTCCAATCATCAACTTGGAGCCCCAGAACAGTGGCGACGTGCCACAACCCATGGTGGAAGCAAGCCAACCTCAGACACACATCATCCCAACCGCTCTTCCAGCATTTTCACAAGTGCAAATGCCAACCATTCCAAGTCATGTCCAGCGAGTGAGCCAGCAGCTGCCACAAGTGCCACCTTTGCACGATGCAAGCGTGCATCAAACAAATTCTCTAGCATACACACCGCCGATACATCAGTATATCACAACACCCCAGAGAGTTCACGCCACGAGCCAGTATGTGACGAAGGATGATATGATCTATGTGATCAATCAACTTTGTAGGCAGACATCCCGACCCTCAGAGTTAGACTTTACTTCGCCTTACCCGGCACATATTCGGAGGCAACCTTACCCGATAGGGTATATTAAGCATCCCCCGCAGTTTCCAAAATACAACGGGGAGAAAGGAAATGCCAGGGAACATATTGCCAGGTTCGTAGAGTCGATGTCTCCGTGGCTGGGATATGATGAAGTGAACAACCACAAATTATTGATGCGGGAATTCAACAAAACTTTGACAGATAGTGCCTTCAGTTGGTACTACAATTTAGAGAAGGGGTCAGTCCATGATTGGGATGACCTTAAATTATAATTTTTTAAGAAATTTTTCTATGTGCAGAAATAGGTAACCATTATAGAACTCATGCGGTTCAAACAGAAACCGAATGAAGAGCTATCAGATTACGTTGACAAGTTCAAGGCCCAGGCACAGAAGTGCGCAGAGCCGATTGAAGAAAAGAACATTGTCAGCATTTGCAACAATGGTGCCTTAGATTCCATCAAGCCCCACCTCATTACCAAGGCTTGTGATTCCTTCGCGACCCTCTCATCTTTTGCATAAGACTTGGGAGGAATCATGGCACTGCCCACTAGCCATGCGACGGTTACATGGAGGGGCAAGAGGATAACAACTGTGGCTTTGGCTGACTCTCAGTCAAAACCACAAGGGGGCAAGAGGGAAAATCATGAGAAAAATTTTGATCGAAGTAAAGGAAGGCCTGGAGATAAATATGCAAGAAAGTCAGTCCCGGAGGCTATCACATGCAGTGAGAAATCATTCAGGGGTCTATACGAGCAATGGATTGAACATGGGGTGGTGAAACCCCCAAGGCCTAGATTTGCAGGGACGGAAGAGATGAAGAGAAGATCGAACTTCTGTGTATACCACCAATACGCGGGACATTCTACTCTGGACTGTTATAGCCTAAGGAGGATATACCATGAGAAGCTGGCAAATGGGGAGATTGAACTTGGAAAAGAAAGCAGTGTTCATGACAAGCCACTACTAAATCACAAGGGGAAAGAAACATGCAACACTGTTATCCATAGCACAATCCCAGAAGTGGAGATGATGATGGAAGAAAAGGAGGAGTGTGACCCAGGCCTGCAGTTGACGGCGTTAATGAATGAGGCCAAGTTTAGAAAAAATTTTGATCAGATAGGATTGGCCAATGAAGCAAGGATTAAGGCAAACCAGGGCAATCATTAAGGCTGTCGAGACACATGAGACTTGCATGGCCATAAATTAAGGATTTGTGAAGACGATGGAGGAAGAAACAAATAAGATATATTTCTCTAAAGCTGATAGAGAGATAAGATACCCGTACAACAGACCGTTGTATGTGACAGCAGTAATCAATGGCATCGAAGTGCGGTGGGCGTTCATTGACAAAGGAGCGTCTGTAAATATTATGCCCTACACCATGTTCTAACAGTTAGGCCTTCCAGAGAAGAAGATTGTGAAGGAACAAACAAACATTACAGGATTCGCCAACCAAAGCACAAGAACCCTGGGACACATCAAGGTAGACATGCAAGTTGGGAAGATTCAAGGGCCTGTAATGTTCTATATTACAGAGGTGGATGCAGCATATCATGTCATGCTGGGAAGGGCTTGGCAAAATGACTATGGGGTGGTACCCTCAATTTTTCATCAATGCTTGAAAGCTATCTGGAAAGGGAGAGAAGTGAAAGTACTAGCAACTCGGAATCCCTTTGGACCAGAGGAGGCACACATCACTGAAGCAACTTTCTTCGATGATGTCGCTGAAGAGGGAGAGAACCAGATTGCGAGGCCTGATTCCCTCAGACTAACAAGCTGGGAGGAAGTGCAGGAAGATAAGTTTATACCTGCAGAAAAAGTGAAGAAGACGGCCTCGGAACATGAAGAATGTTCCAAAAATATGAAGCCAGTAGTAGTAGACTTGGAGAAGGAAGGAAGAAAAGAAAAGAAAAGGCTAGCAGATCCTGAAGATGCCAAAAATATAATAAATGCCAAGCGGATAGCACAGTCTGAGGATGGCCAAAAGGCAAAATGGGATAGGGTTGTTAAACCCGACGGAAATGTGGTGTTTCAATTGTGACGGTGCAATGGGGAAGAGCCCAAGGAAGCGTGCAAACCCAACGGTTCAGGAGGTGTCCCCCACTCCAGCAATAATGAAGAAGGAGAAGTTGTACAACAGAAGGTAGAACCAGCTCCATAATGCTTCGATGATAGGCCAAAACCACAATAAAATGAATTAGAAGAAGTTGATTTGGCAACAGATGGAGGAACACCAAGACCGACTTATGTCAACAAGGAGCTTGATGCTAACCAGAAAGAGTAGCTCATACAATTATTGCGAGAGTATATGGATGTCTTTGCTTGGAATTACGACGAGATGCTCGGAATTGACAAAGATCTTGTGGAGCACAATCTAAACATAAGCTCGGGAATGAAGCCAGTGAAGCAAACACCTCGCAACTATGCACCTGAAGTCGAAACCCAAATAAAGGAAGAAATAAAAAAGTTGTTGGAAGTAGGGTTCATCAAGCCGATCCAACATCCAACATGGCTTTCCAACATCGTACCGGTAAAGAAATCAAATGGAAAGCTACGAATATGTGTGGATTTTAGAGACTTGAACAAGGCATGCCCAAAAGACATGTACCCATTACCTAACATAGCCACTTTGGTAGATGGAATGGTTAATCATGAGATGATGTCATTTATGGACGGTGTTGAGTCATGATATTTTCTTCTATTTGGGCCGAATGAATTGGGCTCACTTATTTAATTAGTCTATTGGGCCTTCATTATTGAACCTTGAAAGTCATTGGGCCTAGTCATCATATTATTTCTATTAAAACCTTATGAGACCGGGTCGGTTCATTAGACTAACCCATTAGATATTTTAATATCTATTACTTTGACTTGTAATGATGAAAAAGCATGATAGTTGACTGCTGTAACTGCCATGCATTAATATGGATGGGATCATAGCCGGCCGGCGGTAAAAAATAGTGACCAAAGGTAGTGGATAGACTGGATGCAGTCAGCAGGACCCATCAGATCTGGGGGCTGTGTCAGATAGTAGTGGGTGGCACGGTAATCTGGGCAAAGAGAGTATAACCTAGCAAGGAAGTCTTCACAAAGAGGTACATTCACATACACACACGACTGAGAATTATTATCTCTCTCAATACACTAGACAATTATTATTCTCCATTGTTAACCTCGTGAACATGTATACTGACTCTCACACCTGAGCTATCCCCCGACGGTCGAAGCCGTCAAGCTTGTGGTGTTATCGTGTTTACTGTGCAGGATCAGGACGTCTTACGTGATTGGGACGTGGCAGCAGATCTTGGCGTTAACATTGGCGCTAGAAGGAGGGCAGTTCTAGTGTTATTGAGTTTTCAATCACATTCATTTAATCTACTTCGGAAGATGGTGAAAAGTAGGGATGGTACACCCGAAGGGCAGGCGATGGCTGTGAGCTCGTCGTTGCCCTGTATTTTAGTAAAGGATCATCTGGGTTATTCTAAGAGTGCTCATGAAAGCACGGCCTCCAAGCTTAATTCGGAAGATATCCGTTTAAAGATCCATGGTGGAGCCAGACGAAGGTTGGTCTTCGATGCAGATAAAGGGCATGATCGTGGTTGAGGGCGAACAGAAGGCTCACCGACCAAGACTCATCACCGAAGTGGTCAAGAGGACAGAGCTGCCAAGTTGGCGAGGATGGCGGATGAAGCAGATAAAGCCTTGGAGGTCCTGTTAAAACTGAGGGAAGATATAGCCGAACAGATGCTTCGGGTAGCGGAGTTAAGGGATGAAGCATCTAGCCATGTTCAGTCTGAAAGGCGGAGTAAGCATAAGGAGATGCAACGGTGAGAGGAGAAAGAGCCGGAGCATTCCACGCATGTGTCTAGGGATCGTTCTCGCGTCAGAAGGAGATCGAGGAGCAGAACTCCCGTGGCCTCGAGGAAGGCACTAGTGGTCGTTGGTTCTCAGCATCGAGACGACGACACGAGAAGGAGTAGGTCAAAGGAGATTGTGCCAGAAACCAGAAGAAGAGAGCATCAACGTGACTATTCTCACCATGAGGATAGGGTTATACGCCGGAGTAGATCCAGAAGCCCAACAAAGGCAGTGAGGTCGGCAGGAGGGGGTCGATCCACTCAAAAGCAGAACGTCATTTAGGAGAAAGAAGTCTTCTCGCAGCCCGAAGATGTTGGTTTCTTGATAAAGGAGTTGAAGGAGCTCCGAAAGCAGTTGGCAGAAGTGCAGCAGGTGAAGGACACCCCGGGGAAGAAGGCGTCTCCTTTCTCCTCGGACATTCTGAAGGAAAAGGCAGACATCACCAAGAAGTTGCCACGCATGGAGAGTTACGATGGGTCTGGAGACCCTTATGACCATAGCCAGGCGTTCGACCGGCTGATGGATTATTACGATTTCACTGATGCTGCCAAGTGCCACGCATTTGTCACGACGCTAAGGAAAGATACGAGGCAATGGATGGGGACTTTACCATCAGATTCAATTTCCTCTTGGACCTAGCTTTGTGACAAGTTTCATGCCCGCTTTGGGAGTAACCGAAGAAGGGGGAAGCCTACAGGTTCTTTAGCACAGGTCAGACAGTTCACCAACGAGTCTTTAGGCCAGTATGTGAAGAGATTCAGGGAAGCAGTTGGTCAGGTGTCCGACCTCAATGATCTCCAAGCGGTAGGGTTGTTTCAGAATGGGTTAGACCTGGTAAAGTCCGAAAAGCTGGTGAAGAAGTTGATGTTCCATCACCCGAAGAGCTTAGCAGAAGCTTTTGATAAGGTAGAAGGTTATATTGTCGTGGAGGAGGCTATGAATAGCCTGAAACGCCCTTCTTTGGACCAAATGAAAGAGGCAGACACGCCTAAAGCAGATGGCGATCAGAGAAAGGGGGGATGATATAATGATCGGCTAGAGGGTAGTTCGAAGAAGTTCAACAACTCGTGGCGACAAGGAAGTAGTCATCCACCTACGTCCGCCCCGAAGGTGAATAAGGTTTACACTAAGCTGAATACGGATAGGTCGGTGATTTTGGACCAGATCAGGAACCAGCCATTCTATGAGCCACCTCGTGATAACTATAAGACAGGGCAAGACAACTCTCAGAAATATTGTGGCTATCATCAAGCCGTGGGCCATGATACTAATGAGTGTTGCAATTTAAAGGATTTCATGGAGAAGAAGATTCAAAGTGGTTTGCTGGCTCAGTATGTGGCCGAGAGGGACCGACAAGATCAATAAAATGTCAACCGTACTGTTTAGACGGTCCAAACGGTTCCACCCGTCCAAAATGCTCCAGTACCACTGTCGAGGCACGTCATTGATGTAATAAGTGGTGGGATAGCAGGAAAGTTGGTAGGGAAGAAGAGGAGAGGGTATCTAGATTCGGTCATGTCCATGGCGGGTGCGTCCCCGAAGACCGATCGACCATTTTCGGGGACTGTCATATCCTTCACCGATGCAGATTATCCTTCGGAGCCCATCGAGCCCCATGAAGGAGCGTTAGTGATCACTGCAAAAGTAGGCTCGGTGGATGTGAAGCGTATGATGATAGACAACGGGTCTTCTATAGATATTCTGTATGCCCAAGCTTATCAGAGGATGCATCTTGATGGGCGAAAGATGGAGGTCGAGCAGGAGGCTCCTTTATACGCTTCAAAGAACGATCCATCAAAGTCATGCACTATTGAACTCCCAGTGGTCTTCAAGACACTGACTCCTCGATGAGGTAGAAATAACATGTAAATTTTATGTTGTGCATGTAGATTTGGCTTACAACGCCATATTGGGGAGGCCTACCTTGACGGCTCTCCAAGCTGTGACCTCCATCCCTCACTTCAAAATCAAGTTCCCCACGGCATACGGAGTTGGAGAGGTGGCAGGGGACTTGGATCTAGCCCGACGCTGTTATCGGAATGCTATCATTTCCTTCGGAGTAGGGGTCAGCAAGCAGAAGCAAACCTTGGCAATTGAGATCGAGCCCTTTACTGAAAGCAGTTCAGAGCCATTGGTTACTCCTGCAGGGGAGACGAAAGAGATCGAGTTGGTCATCGGGAAGAGAGACAAAACAGTGAAAATTGGTTCGGGTCTACTAGAACCTCTTCGGACAAATCTTATAGAGCTCCTTCACTGCTATGCAGACATTTTTACATGGGAACCACAAGATATGCCTGGAATTAGCCAGAAAATTGCCGAGCACAGGTTGGAGGTAGATCCATCGAAAAAGCCAGTTTGGCAAAAAAGGCGAATCTTTGCACCTGAGCGTCAGAGGATCATTGATGAGGAGATTGCTAAGCTGATAGCTGCTGACTTCATTTTTGAGATCGACTACCCACAGTGGATGGCCAATGTAGTGTTGGTGCAGAAGCGGAATGGAAAGTGGCGGGTTTGCATCGACTACACCGACCTGAATAAAGCTTGTCCGAAGGATTTTTATCCTCTGCCCCATATTGATCAATTCATCGATGCCACTTCGGGGTATGCATTACTAAGCTTTATGGGTGCTTTTTCAGGTTATCATCAAATTTCCATGTGCAAGGAGGACATTTCAAAGACAGCATTCATTACACACCGTTCGGTGGATGCCTATAAGAAAATGACCTTTGGCCTTATAAATGCTGGAGCCACCTACCAAAGAATGATGAATTTCATATTCGATAGACAGCTGGGGAGGAACATGGAGGTGTACGTAGATGATATGATCGTGAAAAACATGCAAGTCCAAAAGCACTTGGATGATCTGGAGGAATGCTTTCAGACTGTCCGTCACCACAAGTTGAGGCTCAATCCAGCAAAGTGTACCTTCGGACTCGGTTCAGGGAAGTTCTTGGGGTATTTGGTCAGTCAGAGGGGCATTGAAGCCAATCCGGAGAAGATCTAAGCCATTCTTGACATGAAGACTCCTCAGTCGTTCAAAGACGTCCAATGTCTGACTGGTAGGATTGCAGCTCTGAAGAGGTTTATGTCGAAGTCTGCGGAGAGATGCTTGCCGTTCTTCGACACACTGAAGGGGCCGAAGAATGCGAAGACGTTCCAGTGAACTTTGGAGTGTGAAGACGCCTTCCAAGGCATAAAGACATATCTGTCTTTTGCTCCTCTATTGGTGAAGCCTGCCCCAGCAGAGACTTTGTATTTGTACCTTGCAGCAAGTTCGTTGGCAGTTGGAGCAGTGCTGGTTCAGGAGGTCAGTGGGAAGCAGCATCCGGTCTATTATGTTAGTCACGTCCTACGAGATGTCAAACCAAAATGCAATATTGAAAAAAATTTTCTTTTGCTTTGATAATTGCTAGTAGAAAGCTTCGGCAATATTTTCAAGGTCGGCTCCTGGTCGTCTACACGGATCAGCAATTGAAGAAGGTGATGAGCAAGCCAGAGGTTTCGGAGAGATTGGCAGCATGGATGATGGAATTGTCCCAATTTTTTATCGAATACCATCCCCGAACCGCTATCAAGGGTCAGGCCTTGACCAATTTTATGGTGGAATGTTCGTTCACCGAAGCAGATGCCGAGTTGCCAGAGGTTGAGACGTCCGATCGAGCAGTTTCTATTCTTTAGCATGGTCCGAATACATGGACGCTGTATGTAGATGGGTCCTCTACGGTCAATGTTAGTGGGTCAGGGATTATATTGACAAGTTTGGAGGGATTTAAGGTGCAGCAAACAATCAGATTTGGGTTCAAAGCAACAAACAACGAGGCCGAGTATGAAGCAGTGTTAGCAGGAGTTCGACTGACGAAGAGTCTAGAGGTCCAGAAGCTGATCATTTACAATGACTCTCAGTTGGTCGTCAAACAACTGTCGGGAGATTATGAAGCTCTTGGGACCAGGATGATCAAGTATATGGCAGAATTAAAAGACCGACTTCAGTACTTTGTTTCTTATGAGTTTCAGGGCATAGAGCGTAACGACAATTCCAATGCCGATGCACTGTCAAAGCTGGCCACTACGGATGCAGATATTTTTAACGGATCGGTTTATTTAGAAATTTTGTAGCAGCCGAGTATACAGCATGAAGCGGTAATGTGTATCGAATGATCTAACTGCTGGATGACTCCCTATATTAAATATCTGGCAGATGGCGTCCTTCCTTCGGATCAGATGTTGGTAAAGAAGATCAAATACAAGAGTGCCAATTTCGTTCTTATTGATGGGGATCTTTATTGATTGGCATTTTCCTCACCATTGTTGAAGTGTCTGGTTCCATCCGAGGCCGAGTATGCTCTTCGGGAGGTTCACGAGGGTATTTGCGGTGATCATATGGCTGCCAAGTCTTTGGCTTATAAAGTACTTCGACAGGGATACTATTGGCCTACAATTTTTAAGGAAGCTACAGAGTATGTCAAGAAATGTGAAAAATGCCAGCTCAACAGTCCGATCCCACATCATCCACCAGAAGAGCTATACTCGATTTTATCTCCTATACCCTTTGCTGTCTGGGGGGTAGATATATTGGGTCCGTTGCCTAAAGCTAAAGGTCAGGTCAGCTTTGTCATAGTTGCCATTGATTACATGACCAAGTGGGTAGAGGCGAAGCCACTTCGGTTGATAACGAGAATAAGAGTGTTTGAAGTTCATAAAAGAGTCCGTAGTGTTTCGCTTCGGAATTCCTAAAGTATTGATATCGGACAACTGACGTCAGTTCGTTGGATCAAAATTTGAAGGATTTTTAAAAGAGCTGGGGATTCAGCAGAAGAAGACTTCGGTGGCTCATCCACAGTTAAATGGGAAAGTTGAGGTGACAAATAGAACACTGCTGAACGGCATCAAGCGCAGATTGGATGAAGCCAAAGGAAGATGGCCAGAGGAGCTGCTCAGTGTGCTATGGGCTTATCAGACCACACCGAGGACTACCACAGGGGATTCACCTTTTCGATTGGCCTATGGTACTGATGCCTTAGTCCCAGTCGAAATTGGATCTCCAAGTCTTCGGGTCAGTCAATTCAAAGAGATCTACAACGACGAAGGACTGAAGGCCAACTTGGATCTGTTAGAAGAAGTCAGAGAGGTAGCTTTGCTTAAACTGGCTGCCTACCAACGAAGAGTAGCTAAACATTACAACAAGGGAGTCAAACTTCGCAGATTCGAAGTAGGAGACTTCGTCCTCAGAGAAGCCGAAGCATCTACGCCTCAAAACACGGAAAAGCTAATGCCGAACTGGGAAGGGCCGTATGAGGTGATCGAATTACCAAAGCCAGGCACTTATCTGTTAAAGGCATTAGATGGGTCCAAGATCAAGAACACTTAGCATGCTGGCAGGCTTCGGAAATATTTTCAATAGAGATCAAGACAATTAATTGGAAGTCTGTACATAATTGTTGGGGTTTGGATTTGGGGCAACGGTAGTGATTGGAGTGACAAGGATGGGAGAGCCCTGCTCGGAGTCTGGGGACGCCATTGTTGAGATTTCGCAGAGAAACAGAGAAGGAATCGAAAGAGAAGGAGAGAGCTCAAAGGTCCGAAAATTCAAATTAGCAAGTAAAACTGTCAAATTTAGTAAAATTTACCTTTTATACTGACGGTTACACTAGTTACGAAGGCGGCACATTTAATTCCTGGCAATGATGAGAATTCGAATGGGAAAGGTCCGGGTCAATCCTTAGATATTTTATCAGATTGGGCTTTTCGGTTGGATTTCCGGTTTTTAGTCCATCTTTCTCAAACTCAACCCTCTATTGTTTGGGCCTTTTACGTTGGATATTCAGCCATCCTCTGTCTCCTCTTATAGACCAAATCGGGTATGTCTCAAATACTCCATGTTATAGGCCTTTAGTAAAATATTATGGACCATTTATAATTTTCTATTAAAAATTCTGTTTAATAAAAAATTAGGGGGCAATGTTGAGTCATGATATTTTCTTCTATTTGGGCCGAATGAATTGGGCTCACTTATTTAATTAGTCTATTGGGCCTTCATTATTGAACCTTGAAAGTCATTGGGCCTAGTCATCATATTATTTCTATTAAAACCTTATGAGACCGGGTCGGTTCATTAGACTAACCCATTAGATATTTTAATATCTATTACTTTGACTTGTAATGATGAAAAAGCATGATAGTTGACTGCTGTAACTGCCATGCATTAATGTGGATGGGATCATAGCCGGCCGGCGGTAGAAAACAGTGACCAAAGGTAGTGGATAGACTGCATGCAGTCGGCAGAACCCATCAGATCAGGGGGCTGTGTCAGATAGTAGTGGGTGGCACGGTAATCCGGGCAAAGAGAGTATAACCTAGCAAGGAAGTCTTCACAAAGAGGTACGTTCACATACACACACGACTGAGAATTATTATCTCTCTCAATACACTAGACAATTATTATCCTCCATTGTTAACCTCGTGAACATGTATATATCGACTCTCGCGCTGAAGCTATCCCCCACGATCGGGGCCGTCGCCAAGCTTGTGGTGTTTATCGTGTTTACTGTGCAGGATCAGGACGTCTTACGTGATTGGGACGTGACAGCAGATCTTGGCGTTAACAGACGGGTTTGTGGGTTATAATTAGATAAATATGTCCATAGAAGATGCAGAGTTGATGGCCTTTCGTACCCCGTTTGGGAATTTCTACTATGTAGTAATGCCATTCGGATTGAAGAATGCGGGGGAAACTTATCAGAGGGCAATGAATGCTATATTTCATGACATGATTCATGATATAGTGGAGGACTATGTGGACGACATAGTGGTGAAATCCAAGAAGGCGACAACTCATGTGGAGGACCTGAGGAAAGTGTTTGAGCGATGCCGAAGGTATAAGTTGAGGATGAATCCAAAGAAGTGCGCCTTTGGAATAACGGCTGGAAAATTCTTAGGCTTCCTAGTTCACAACAGAGGTTTAGAGGTGGATCCTAGCAAGGCGAAAGCAGTTACAGAGATGCCCCCACCAAGGACGCAAAAGTAGTTGAAGAGCTTTCTAGGGAAAGTCTTATACAGGAGAAGATTCATGCCAGCATTAGCCGAAGTCGCAAAACCTTTTGGCAATTTGCTAAAAGGAAAGGTACAATGGGACTGGGGGCAAGACCAACAACAGGCCTTTAAGAAGGTGAAAAGAATCTTGGCTTCGGCACAAACGATGGTAGTACCACAAAGAGGAATACCGTTGCAGTTGTACATCACATCTACCAAGAAGTCTATAGGTGGATTGATCACACAGGAGGTGGATGGAGAAGAGAAACCTGTTTATTACATTAGTCGGATAATCAGAAGACCGAAAACCAGGTATTCAAAGGTGGAGAGGCATTGCCTAGCATTGGTGTTCATTGCGCAGAAAATGTGGCATTATTTTCTAGCGCACGAAGTAAAGATTGCAACAAAAATTGATCCGATCAGATATCTATTTACTAGGCCAGCATTAGTAGGAAGACCTGCCAGATGGATGATGATTCTTTCAGAATATGGCATCAAGTGTGTAACACCGAAGGCAATTCGATGTCAAGCCTTGGCAGACCTGCTAGCTCAATTTCCAAATAGAGAATATGAACCCCCTTCTAAGGAGCTTCCGGGTGGAGAAATAGAATTAATCGACTTGATGCATGAGGACCCAGAATGGTTGAGTTTGGTTTTTGATGGATCATCTGCAGAAGGTAAAGGCGGAGCAGGGGTGGGGCTTATCACCAAAGAAGGAAATGAAGTGGCTTTGTCATAAAAATTGAATTTCCCTTGCACAAACAATGAAGCAGAATACGAGGCGTTCATATTAGGATTGTTGGCGGCTCAAGAATTGTGAGCCAAATATCTTAAAGTAAAGGGAGATTCAAACCTTATAGTGCGGCAGATAAGAGGCCAATTCGGAATAAAGGAACCTATCTTGGCGCCATATCAAACTGTAGCACAAAAGGTGATGGAAGCTTTCAAGAAGGTGGTGATTGAATATGTACCAAGAGGACAAAATAAATAACCTGATGCACTAGCAACAATAGCGTCTCGAGTCTATGTCCAAGGAGAAGATTTGGATGTGAAGGTAATGAAGAGAACCCTCCCAACCACGGTGCTAGACTTCTTCCCCAAAGATATGATAGATGATTGGAGATATGATATCTCTCATCAATTAAAAACAAAGGAAGGAACAATACCAATCGTGGAGCTACAGAAGTATAACATTATCAAAGGTTTCTTGTATCACAAAGAAGCAGATGGTGTATTGACACGATGCTTGGGGAGGCAAGAAGCAAATAGAGTCTTGCATCAGGTGCATGAAGAGAACTGTGGGTTTGCAGACATAGGCCTGTATCGTAAGCTGCAATGCCAAGGGTATTATTGGCCTGAAATGAAGAAGGAAGCAGATGCCCTACAACGCCAATGTGATTCATGCCATGAATACCCTGGGGAGGATGAATGCGCCTTCATTGATGACATAACGGATTGGCGAATACCTTATGTGGAGTTCTTACAAAGCGGGACTCTTCCAATCGAAAAAAGGACGCGATTATAATAAAGAGGAAGTCAAAACGATTCTTCTTACAAAATAGAGAATTGTTCAGAAGAGGTTTCAATGGCAAGCCACTACGGTGTCTGGAACTAGGCGAAGCCAAAGATTTGGTTTACCAAATGCACAAAGATGAACATTAAGGGGGAGACAAGTTGTACAAACAACTTATCGATCATGGTTACTATTAGCCAAAGATCAAAAAGTGCCACATTTGTCAAATACATGGAAACTTGATTCATGCTCCCGCCGTGGATTTGCGAACCTTAGCAACATCATGGCCCTTTCATACATGGGGAATGGACCTTATAGGTCCTGTTCACCCTAATTCCAAGGGTAATATATGGATTTTAACTTCCACCGAGATGTACACAAAGTGGGTGGAAGCAGTACCCTTGAAAAAGGCAACGGGACCAGCAGTGGCAAATTTTATCAAAGAGCACATCATTTGCCATTTCGGGATCCCGAAGATCATTTGGTCGGATAATGGAACTCCCTTCATCAATAGGGACATCAAAAATTTGATGGAAAGATACAGGGTGAAACATTACAAATCATCACCCTACTACCCGAAAGGCAACAGACAAGCAGAGGCTACAAACAAAACTTTGATAAAAATCTTATCAAAAACCATAGAAGATCATCCGAAGAAATGGGCAGAACAACTACCAATAGTGTTATGGGCATATCGAACTTCAAAAAGAAAGCCTATAGGCGAAACCCCATACGCTTTGGTTTATGGTGAAGAAGCTATCTTGCCCGTCGAAATAGAAATACCTTCGGCTCGAATAAGACTTCGAAGCTTAGTCGAGGAAGAGAGCCGCCCAGCAGCCCTGGAGGCCTTAGGCGACTTCCGAGACAAGGCTAAAGAAAAGCTTGAACGGTACCACGAAAGACTGCGACGACAATATAATACCGCGGTGGTACCACGATAAATTTTGGTGGGAGACCTAGTGCTAAAAACGATAACTCAAGTCATGAGGGGAACCCCAACCACCAAATTTTACCCCAAATGGGAAGGCCCGTATAGGGTACGAGAGATCTCCGAAAGCGGGTATTACAAGATATCTCGTATGGGATCAGATGCTGTCTCAGGCCCATTAAACTTGAAGTGGGTAAAGAAATCTTATACTTGAATGTTTTTTTTTTAAAAGGTATAAATTCAAGTGTTGGTTTGTGAAAAATATATATATACATGTTTTTGACAAAATTCATGTTTTCTTATAATACCTATGGTTGTCTTGGAATATTAATTTGAATAACTTGAGATTCAATGATAAATATTGAGTTTTAAGGAATCATTCAAATTAAAGGCAATCAACAAGGTTAAAGAAACCATATTCTGATAAATGAAGTATGTGTAAATGAGTTTCTGAAATAGGAAATCGGAAAAAACAACAACTACTACAATAACTCATGATTTAAAGGCCAAGACATATCAAA
The DNA here is from genome assembly GCA_020205615.1 of Panax quinquefolius. Lineage (NCBI taxonomy): Eukaryota > Viridiplantae > Streptophyta > Magnoliopsida > Apiales > Araliaceae > Panax > Panax quinquefolius. The sequence goes on from CM035160.1 coordinate 33,361,217, forward strand.
CTAAAGTGGAGGCATAGCTAAAGCATCCAAGTCATCAATGGCAGCGTCTCAAATCTTCAGATTTGCAGGTTTCAACTCCCTAATCTGTTGGGTAGTTGACTCTAAGTCTCGCCACTGACACTATACATCACGAAGTTGGTTCTCTAAATCTTGAGACTGAATCTTCAATTTGTTTGCGGCCTCTTCAAGATCAGAAAGCTACACTGAAAAGGATTCATCTTCAAACTTACGTACAGCAACCTCCGAACGTAGCACAACAAGATTAAAACTCGACTTGAGAAGATGAAGCCAAGTACGAAAAGGAGACATATCAACACCCACGGATGAAAGGTCGTCTACATCATCACTAAACTGCTTCAGGTCCTCGACTCACAATAAATATAAAGAAAGAGTGTGCAACCCAAGAACAAGGCCTGCGAGCTGATCAAGGAAGAAGGTTTGGGAGGAAACCACTTTAACAATCAGTCGGTCAAGCATCTGCGGTACTCAAGGCTAGAGACGCCTCGGACTTTCCCCGACTAGAAGCTGATATCTGGAAACCCCTCCAGGAAATAAGATCCCCGTTTGGATTGAAGGAAGCTTTGGCAGGAGCAACTTTAGAAGACACCATAGAATCTATCGAGACTAGGGATGGAGGAGCAAAAAGATGTGGTATGGCTAATGAGTCCTCAAAGCCTTGGTCACCTGGAAGATAACCAAGGTCGCTATATGGCGAGTAGGGAAACATCCGGATGGAGAGCATCAAATAAAGCAAGTGCCTCAACAGGCAAAGGCAAATCTTTCATCTTCTCGCTCTGAAACAAAAATGTCAAAGAACAATATATTAAAAAAAGAAAAAGAAGAAAGGAAATTCAAGATAAATCCTATGTTGATTAAAGAAGGATACTCAGTATATAGTCAATAGAAAAAGAATTGGGAGATGCCGCAAAAAGAGGAATGTCATTGAACCCTCCCAACGAAGTATCAACAATGCCCTCCTGAGTAATCACCACCTCAGTAGAATCCTTCTGGGGAGGATGAACATCACCAATAGTTTCAGAATGATTCTCCCTCGGGGAAGTAAGAGTCTCATCAACATCTTCAGACTCATCATGAGGAGCAGGCATATGATGGTTTGAAAAAATTGTTGTATCACCCACAGCAAGACTAGAGCTCACATCAGACAAAGTGTCCTTAGCATCCAGACTAACACAATTATCGCGCGGAGTAGATGACCCAATATCAACAAGGATAAGTTGGGGAGGCTCACGACTAGGGGAAGCCACAACGGCTGCTGCCTCATCTGTAGTACTATACATTAACCTAAGAGGAACGTCATCATCATCATCTTCATCGACCTCTGTAATCTAAAAATCAAGGAAATCTTTACCCAATGAAATATGATATCAGTTATACAAGGGTTGTAAGAAAAATGAGAATAGCATGAAACAATTACCAAATTTTTATGGCGCTTCTTGGTCGGATCCTCAGCTATCGACATACTAGAATCAGCACTATCAAGAGGGCATTTTTCCAATGGCTTTATGATAAGCCTGATAGAAGGACGACTGAATGGAACCACGACAGAAGCAATAGGAGGAGCTACTTCAGAATCTGTGACGCCCCCAAATTCAGATACTTGAAACCCGAATTCAGTGCTTCACGATACCATCTCTATAACCAGAATAATACTAATAGTAATGCCAATAATATAAATATTAAACTTAACTTACATAATTATCAAAGTTTAACTCCCAAGTACGTAACCTTAAATCATTCCTTACAACACATGATCATAAATATATAACATTGTCTTAATAATATTAAACTATCACACAGATAACATTGTCATCATTCGGCAACCTTTCCTTTTCCCTTGTTTCTAGCAGAGCCTTCAGAATGTTCACACTTAGCTAAAAATATTTAAATTAAGCAAGGATGAGCATTTGAGTGCCCAGCAAGTAATAACAATTATATATATATATATATATATATATAAGCTGAAAGAATTTAAATGCTTTCTTTATACTACCCTTCTACAACAGATCAATAGCTGTGAAGTAATTCTGAACCAATAATAATAATAATTCTCTTTCAAGTCTTTGAAACTACGTCATCAAACAATAAATAAGTTTTAGGGACATACTATGAACATTGTTTTCATTTTCAAAAGGTTAAACAGAACTTCATCTCAAACCGTTATAACTTACTTGCACGCGGAGGGTGATCACCACAGATTGTCAGATTGATCAATACTACATAACAAGAACGATGTTAACGCTCACTCATCCGCCTTGAAGATAAAAAGTTTCCCATGAATGGGATGTTCATATCTGTCGGGGTTCCAAACCAAAGGTTTTCTCTTGTTCAACAATAATCTATAATCTAACATACATGTATATCAAAGGTGTATCAACATGTATTTAAATGCAATGATTATCCAAGTGGGGACACTTGTTTAACCATTTATAGAAATTAACGAACAGAGAATATATATCCGAATTACCATATACTAACATGTTGATAATCAATGGGCGTATATAATATAGGGTTAATAATCCGAATCGGTAATAATATAATTACAAACATTCTTACTCATGTCCATCAGATAAAGGAAATGCAAAGGTAGGATATCATCGACGATCTACCGCTTATATAATCTGTGACTTAGTTTTATCTTTTATGTAATCACCTATCATTAATCAGATCATTCGTTTGATTAGAACAATATACTATAACACATAGTACTGCATTTCACAGTCAGCACATAACCTACTCACGTTTACACATATATACAATATCGTTCAGATCGCAAAACAAACAAAAGAATGCTGGTTAAAATATTTAAGTCTAGAATAATTTCAAGTATGTGATTGTACCGCCAAACTTCATTTCGAATTAACGAGTCTAAGACTCTCTATTCTATTACTCAATATCTCAGTAAACATCATTCATATTACTTAATAATAATTTTTAAACATTTATTATACTTTAACATGAATTTTAAAACACCTAATCATTATTAAATATCAAATAGCTTCTATTATCATTAATACTTAATTAATATAGAACCATTAATGAAATCATTACCAAAATATCAAAGTTATTTATAATAACTCAAAATATTTTAAAGTATTAATATTACCCTTAAATAATTTTAAAATATTTAAAATCATTTATAAATAATTACCATTAATATTCAAATATTAATGTACTATTTATCCACTATTAAAAGTCATTAATTATAACTTAAAGTATTTTTAATTCATTTATATCCTTTTAAAATGATTTTAAATCAATAAACCATTTTAAACTATTTATTTAATAAATAAATTTAATATCATTAATACTATCATTAATATTAAATTATTAATGAAATTATCTTTTAAATATTAAAAGTTATATTTTATAACTTAAAATATTTTTAAAACGCTTTATTTTCATTTAAAATGATTTTTAAAATAATAAAATCATTTTTAACTAAATTATTTAATATAATTATTAAATAACTTTAATAACATTAATAATAATTAATTAATAAAATTCAACACAAAATATTAAAAGTTATAGAAAATAACCTAGAATATTTTCTTATACCATAATATAATTTTAAATGCTTTTTCATGTATTAAAATCATTTTAAAATAATTTATTTAATATAATAATTAAATAAATTAAATACTTTTAATATTCAAAAATATTAAATATTTATGAAATATATTCAAAATAATTAAAATATAATTTTCTTGACTTTAAAATAATTTTTAATAATTTATTTTGTATTTTTTAGAATTAAAACTAATTAATACTAATTATTTAATAAAAACAATTAATTTTATTTAAAATCGTCAAGAAGACCACTTATAGCAGCGTAACTGTCGCTATAGGTGTTCTTCATATAAACCCGAACACTTTGCTGGGCCATCGGTACGTGCGTATGTTCACCAAGTGTTAATCAGTGTGTGTAGTGTTTTTGGACAATCTATGAATTGGATCTTGTATTACTAGTGCACGTCTACAATACCCAACATCAAACATGGTAATCAAGTATAAAACAAACAAGATCTAAGCTCTTAAAGAAGCTGTCAGACCTGTTCTTCATTTATGGGCTGCACGGAAATGAAGAACAGATCGTGGGGCTCACTTTGGACCTCCACTACCTACTGATCATGCATTATTTTTGTATTCTAAGACTTCCACGTTGTAGACAACATGTAGGACTACAGATCTATCGCTTAAACTCATTGTAATAACAACATATCAAGATGATAAGGGTCGGTTAAACCATGTCAGAGATCACCTTCAACAGTTTTTCTGGGTTACCCAGAAAATCGAAGCTGTGATCATCTTGCTTGGTTTGACCGTCTACCACATGAGACATACTAATCATTTTAATGTTCAAATGGCCTTAACTTACAGTACACATACTAGACTACCATATACAAACAACAAACAACAATAATAAAACAACAGAAGCAAGATCTGGCCGATTTAAAACGTTGTCAGTTCATTTCTGGCGCCTTCAGGTTACCCGTAATGCCCAGTCACGGCTCAATAACGGCTTTTGACCTTAAATATCTTGCAACATGTTTAAGATATGAACTTGATTCTTGTTCCAGGTTAGAGATCACATAGCATACTACAACTACAAACTTAAAAAATCAAAAAAGCATACGTGACCAAAGATCTGTGGCCACTGACATTTGTTGTTAGAACACAGTTAACGAAATTTCCAGATTTTGTAGATCTTCAAATCCGAGCTTTTTAATGTTATGGATTCAATATTTATCAACCCAGATCATCACTAAACACTATAACCAACATATTCTAACACTCAAACATAACATTAACATAAGATCATGGACATAAATCGTGCTAGGGTTCTATACCTTTAAACTTTGATTTCTTGATCCTAGCTTCGGATTTGTTTATGGTAATGGTGGGGATTGGTTTAGGGACTGATAAGCTAATAAATTTCGTTGGTTTAATGAGAGAAAAGTCTAGGTTGAGTGTTGATACAAAATGAGCTAGCAATGCCTTATTTCCTCTCTTTAATCTATTTATAGAAGTGGCAATGTATGTGGGATTTAGCTATTAACCTCCATACTCATGTTGTCCGTTGAATAAAATTCCTTATCTTGTCCCTAAGCATGCTTAATGAGATTTCCCACCAATGATATGTTGACAACAATGTACTTTTTGTAATAAATTAAATAAAGTAATGTCACTAACTATATAAGGAAACTTGATTAGCAAAATTTGTTACCTTAAAAGGTAAATTCTGGCCAGCCACGCTTATAGCCTCTAATTCTTCACTTAGCTATTATTTTAATGCATAAATTAGATAATTCAAAGGTCTAAAATATCCCTGACCTAGTGGGCTATGATTTGGGCTTGAATTGATTTCTTTTTGGGCTTCTTCCATAATTGTTTTGGGCCATTTAATAATCCTAGCCCAATAATTATTAATCTATGTTACCCAAGTTAGGGTTTAAAATAAATATAATTAGTGTACCAAATTTATAATTAGGTTTTTCTTAATTTGATTACGGTTTTAATCATACATGGACATTAGGGTTATAATATAATAATTATACTTATCCTTGCTAACTTAGCAATTAGGGTTTATGCTTAATAATTAAGGTTTCAAGAAATTAACAAGTCCCAATGTTAATTAGGGTTAATCATAGATCATATAACACAATCATATAATAGACTTGAACTCACCACCGAGTGTCAGATTAGGGTTTCCCACAGTAATTAAGGTTTGACATAATACACCATATATATAAAAAAAAATTATATGTAAAAAAAAAATTCTAATTTATTTGTATAGAAAATATTTAGTTATTACATTCACCCCCCCCCCCTTATAAAGATTCCGTCCCCGGAATCATCGTTTTACAACCTACACATACGAGGGTACGTAGCACATATAATCATTACAAGTAGATCTTGATCAGTAATGATCGTATAGATCTTTAACCTATTCACGCAAAGCTTTTCTATCTGATTAAATAGAAATTTGATTTCTAAAAGAACTCAAACTCCTTCTTCAAAACTTCTTTATAAATTTATTATATATATAAGAAAATCATATATAAGAAAATAAAACTTGGTTAGAATAATACCTGGAATTGCATTGTCAGATGCTACGGTATCCTGGACCATCATATTGTAGACCTTGTCTTTGTTGATTTTGTTTGGCTTGCTTTGATGACGTTAGTCCGTGTGATCGCTAAAGTCCTTACCGCCTTGCCTTCAGTAATCACACTTCCTACCTCCATCTTCCTCTTCGGACAATCCTTCACCTTGTGATCAGTCGATTCGCATAGAAAGCATCCGATATTCATCATAGGATTGGGGCAATTGGGAGAGATATGGCCCTCCTGCCCGCACTTGTAGCACACGAACTTCCCCTTCAAACATTCCCCAGAATGGTTTTTTCCACAATTTCCACACTGCACAACTTGCTTCTTAGCTTCTTCCTGCTTCACCTGAATACTTCCAAAATTGCTTCCCTTCCTTTTGTTACCACCACCGCTACTCCCACTAGTAACTTCCACCTTCCTAGTCCCTTCGACCTTACTTTTGTTCTTTCTCTCCTTGTTGTAGAGGCTCATGGCATCACTCCCCTCCTCAGCAATAATAGCCTTCTCCATGAGTGTTGCAAATGTAGGGATCTGCAACACCGCCACCTTATTGTAGAGCCAGGGTTTTAGTCCCAGCTCAAACCTCCTAGCTTTCCTAGCCTCCGTATCCACTTGATGCGGAGCAAACCTGGCCAACTCATTAAATTTTGCGGCGTATTCCGCAACAGTCATGTTCTCCTGCCTCAACTCTAAAAATCTCACCTCCATCCTAGCTTGCATACTGGACGAGAAATAGTTCTCGAAGAACAGTGTCTTAAACCTATCCCATGTAACTACACCTTCTTTTGCCCTCGTCTGATTCGCTTCCAACCAAAAATTTTCCTCACCCTTCATCAGGTAGGTGGCAAAAGTGGTCTTTTGTCCCTCAACTACCCTAGCTATTATGAACGCCTTCTCAATCTCTTTAATCCAAGTCTGCGCTTCAACATGGTCAGTTACCCTTTTGAATTTGGGTGGTCCTATAGCCTTAAAGTCCTTGAAATTAGCGAAGCGAAGCGGTTAAAATTTGGTTTCACAGTGGTCGACACTCCTTAACGCATAACTTGTGCTATCATGTTCACAAATTCTTTGCATCAGGTTAACTTGTTGTTGTCCTCAACATTATTGATGAGACTTCTTACGCCCTTTGGTTTCGAGTTTGACGACTTGGCGGCATTGTCTGGTTAAGTAAAACCATATATTATTCTCTACATTCTAAATCTTATCATATAAGTTTAGTATATTAACTCATTTCATTATTCAAACTTAGATTCATATTCATTCCAAGATTTCAAAATGCTTTACACATCACAACACATAGTGTTTTAATCATCAGCTATCCCTCGTGACTACAAAAGTCAGGATTTACTTCACCACTTGTACAAAAGTTTTATAATAATGCATTACACAGACATACTAAGCACACATATTATATTAAACATGTTTACACAACATAACCTATACTACCTATTCACTAAGCCTTCTTTCTTGGACAACTTTTAGCCTGATGATCTTCTTTTCCACAAACAAAACATGCTCCCCGTTTATAGTTAGGACAATACAGAGTGGTATGTGTAAGACCCCAACTTTTATGAATTTTCTATAAATATTATTTTTGAATATTATGGAATAAATTTGATATAATGTTATAGTTGTGGGTAATATTTATAAATTTTGCAAAGTAAGCAAGTTATTATAAAATATTCGTTTGGTCGGGGAATATTCTTTTTGTCGGGGAATATTCGAACGACGGCTCAATCATTGGTAGACCCCACAACGGAAGTATTGTCGTAGTTAGAAAACGACAAAATTATCTTTCTATAAAAATAACTACGGAGGTGTTTCTGTTAAAAGCTGTTGAACTACCCTTAGTAAAAAAGTACGATGTCTACGGCGTGGTTGTATAGTAGCACACGATATTGATTATTGATGCTTACGTGAGAAGTCACTCACCTATGCTCAATTATTGCTACAATGAATTGCGCATCATATCTCTTATATTATTGATTCAATTATTGTCATAGTATCATCATATAATATGTTATAGTATTAAATCAATAATTGAGACGACAAGTTATAAATGATTAATAATTGTTGAAAGATTAAATATGTGTTGATTAAAAATAAAATGATTTGTGGTAATATTTATTCAATCCTTGATGTATATAAAGAGTCATTATATGAGACGTTTGTGGTAAATTTGATTATTTTATGGGGGACCATATGTCATCATCTAAGAGTCTCTTCGTCGATAGTAATTACCTTCGTCGATAGTAATTACCTTTGTGAATAGTAATTACCTTTGTCGATAGTAATTACCTTTACCAGACGTCGAACAACTTGTCGTTTCACATTACTGAGCGTCGAACCACTTGTCGTTTCACATTACAAAGGTCCGAACCACTTGTCATTTCACATTACAAAATCGAACCACTTGTCGTTTCACATTCTGGCGTCGAAACCACTTTTCTTTTTACATCACCAAATTCATCGAGCCACTTGCCTTTTCACATGGCGGTGCTAATCTAGAAATCTTCTATAAATAGAGGCCTAGTGCTTCATTATTTTTCACAAATTCATTCAAGCTATAGAGAGAAAGTATGGAGAGAATAAGAGAGAAAGAAGAAGAGTATTTTGTTACTACACTACTGCGATATTCAATCTCCTACCAAAAGTAAGGGGTGTTATTCTTTCTTATTCATGAAGAGAATCATTGTTATTCCATTGCTTATTATTACATTGGAATAACTTTGTATATCGTGGTTTACCCTATACTTGGTGACATTCTTCTATTATTCTCATTGGAACATCCTGTTTGTGTGTTTTTACATCGGACTGGTTCCGTCTTTTTATTATTATTCTATTGGAACATCCTGCATGTGTTTTACACCGACTGGTTCCGCTCTTTATTATTATACATTGGAACATCCTGCGTGTGTTTTACGCCGGACTGGGTTCCATTCTTTATTATTCATTTGGAATATCCTCATGCATGCGTTTTACTGGCGGACCGGTTCCGTTATTTATTATTTTGTTGGAATAACTTGGCCGCTGTGGTCTATCGCATGCATGGTGATTTCTTTTGTTATTCCATTCTTTATTATACCCAGTTGGTTAAAACTTTGACTTCTATACTCCATGAAATTAGTGGAATATCCTTGATATTTGCGCTTCATCCAAAGATCCTTTCATGGAAATATTCTTCTCAAGATTCTTGAATTTTACTCTACAAAGCGAAGATCATATTGACAGATTTGGATGTTATTGGTTCCTAGATAAATTAATTCTTGAACTTGTTTTATTGAATTCTTATATCATTGTCATCATCCTCATGTTTATATTATGTTGAAAGTCATCTCGTGTGGCTCGTAGTGCATAGATGGACTTGGTATGATTATGACCAGAGACTATTCGGTGTAATCATGACCGTAATGTTACAAATGATGTGGTAAAAATCCTCAGTGGCCGTAGTGCATTGATGGACAGTTGTTGGCATGATCATGACCATTAATGAATACACAAATATTCTTGGCCCGTAGTGTATGAATAATTGTGGTCGTGATACTAAAGAATATCCTTGGCTAGTAGAGTGCGGGGGTGATTCGATGATGTGGAATATTTATTAAAGTGAGTCTCAAATATAACAATGATGAAAAACCTTTTAAATCATAAAAGATAGTAGATTTTATTTTCTACTTGACTCTTTTAATGGATTGTTGGTTCATTTATGTAGTTAAACTTGATGTTCATTATATTTTATCGGTTTAACACTTTTATTGTAGGCTAATGATAATTTATTACGCATTATCTTACTCATAATATTTCTTCTTGAACTAGTTGAGCTCACCCTTTCTTTCCTTTGTTCTCTTCGTGAAATGAGAATATAGGCATTTGGACGAGTCGGGAACGGAGTAATGGTCCGAGAGGATAGCATTAGTAGTCCTCACTATTCCGTGAAATAGTGTGATAATAATTGTAATGAGGACTCCTTTTGAGTTTGTATAATCTCTAGAAGACAATATTTGTATTCAAACTCACAGTTTATGTTGTATTATACACTACAGCTTTATTAGTAAGTTGTATTTAAATTACATACCATGTATCCGACTACCCAAGATGGGTGATGTATACCTAATTTTGGGGCGTCATGATTAGTATCAAAGCTTAGGGATATGATCCTGGCTAAGATGTGAGAATTGTACTAGGAGGGAGAGATGGGGAATACCTTCGCTTAGTATGACCTACCTAAGTTTATGTGCTATTTTATTGGTCACGTAATATAGGGATAATATGTTACATGTCAATTAACCTTTTGTTTTGTGGCGATGTCAAAAATGACATCCGAGAATGTTGAGAATAGCAATGGAGCACAAAGTGCGATCGTTGATTCACCAGAAGGCGACAATCCTTATGCAAAACAACAACACCGACCAAATGATAAATGATCAAATGTTCGGAGGCTTTATCACAATTCATGCAACAAAGAAAGCGAGAGCGACTCACATCCAAAACGTGGGTGGAAACACGGAAAACTCTCGGCGGTCACCGCTAAACAATTCAAGGAGTGGGACCACCGGAGTTTAAGGAGAGCCAAAAACCACTTCAAGCGGAGCATGGATAAAGCAGATTACCAAGATATTTGATGTCTTAGGATGCTCCGAGGAGCAAAAGGTTCCCTTCTCGCCTTTATGTTGCTTGCGGAGAGCGGACTTGGTGGGAATCGGTAAAACGTAATCAACCTCGTCTTTGATCTTGAAGATATCTTGGGAGAAGTTCCAGAGTCGTTCAACGACAAATACTTTCCTAAAAGTATTCGCCACATGAAGGAGGTGGAGTTTATCAAGTTGGAACAAAACAATATGACCGTGTCGCAATACGAGGCAAAATTTGCGAGTTATCACGGTTTAGATCCCACTTGGTGGATAATGAAGAGAAATGGCGCGAATGTTTTTAAGAGGTTTAAAGTCGGAGATACGTCAACATCTTATTTCACATAAACTGTGTGTTTGTATTCAGATGTTGTAAATAGGGCTCGATTATTGGAGGCGATAACGAGTCAACGCAACTAAAAGAGAGCGGTAATCAAAATTATAATACCAAATGAGAGTAGTCATCGAAGCGGTGACAACAAGCGTGGAGGGAATCAATGCCGGATATGGTAACCACTTTGGGTAATCGTGGCCAAAACAATAAGAATTGACATTTCAAGAAAAGGAGATTCAACAATGATGGAAAGACGTCAGCACCAGCACCCGTTGTTAAGGAATGAGAAAGACTACCTATCATATGCTTCAAATGCGGAGGAGAGGGGCACATCACCAAATCTAGCCACGTCATCAAAAACATGTTATAATTGTGGAAGAGAAGGTCACTTAGCTCGATTTTGTTGTTTACCGAAGACAAATTCAGCTAGGATGGATGCACCAAAGGCCGTCCCAGAAAAGTCAAAACCGGTAGTGCAAGGGAGAGCGTTTGTTGTGACCTCCCAGAGAGCAAAGAACCCGAATGAGGTCATCACGGGTAAGCTTATCATAAACTCTAATGAAGTCTATACTTTATTTGATACCGGTTCTACCCATTCTTTTATTTCTCCTACTTGCGCTCATCGATTAAATTTGACTCCGGAGAAATTAGACTTTGACTTATCTGTGGAAACTCCGTTGGGAGAAACCTTCATTACATCCACTGTTTATAAGTTTTGTTTGATTCAAATCGGTACCCTCACATTACTTGTCGATCTTATTTCATTAAAAATACTTGCATTTGGCGTGATTCTAGGGATTGATTGGTTAACTACTTATCATGCAAAAATTGATTATTTTCGTAAGGTTGTTAGCTTTCATATTCCTAACCAACCTATTATGCGAATTCAAGCGACCAAACCATTAAAATCAATCACGGTCATCTCAAGCCATAAAGCTATTCGTTTATTGAAAAAATCGGATGTCAAGCTTTCTTAGCTCATGTCACAGATTTAAACAAAAATACGGGCTTTTGAACGATATTTCTATTGTTAATAAATTTCCCGACGTAATCCCAGAAGAACTTCCTAGCCTACCCCAGGCGTGAAATTGAATTTTGTATCGACCTTGAACCCCAGACAAAACCTATTTCCAAAGCCCCATATCAAATGGCTCTATTGAACTTCGAGGAGTTAAAGACCCAACTGCGAGGAATTGTTAGACATTGGCTTTATTCGTCCCAAGTACTTCTCCTTGGGGTGCTCTGTTATTCGTGAAGAAGAAAGATGGGAGTATGCGACTTTGTATTGATTATCGGGAGTTGAATCATGTCACCATCAAAAATAGGTATCCATTGCCACGTATTGATGACCTGTTTGACCCGGTTGTAAGGAGCCAAATTCTTTTCAAAGATTGATCTTCGTTCCTGATATCACCAATTGAAGATTAGAACCGACATTCCAAAGACGGCTTTCGAACTCCCAGACGGGCATTATGAATTCCTAGTCATGTCCTTTGGATTGACTAATGCTCTCGCGCCTTCATGGATATGATGAACCGGTATTCAAGGAATATTTGGTTCACTTTGTGGTCGCCTTTATTGATGACATCCTTATTTATTCCAAAAGCCGTGAAGATCATGAGCAACACTTGAGGTGACACTCCAAAAGCTTCGTGAATATAAGCTTTATGCCAAGTTGAAGAAATGCGAGTTCGGCTCAAGAAGTAGCATTCCTTGGGCACGCGGTATCAAGTCATGGAATATCCGTTGACCCAAAGAAAGATTGAAGCTATTCAAAGTCGGAACAACCTAAATCGATGGCCAAGTACGTAGCTTTCTCGCTTTAGGCGGTTATTATCGGAGATTCGTGGAAGGATTTTCTCGAATCGCTACTCCATCGACTCAATGACTCGGAAAGATACAAAGTTCGTTTGGAGCGAAGAATGTGAGAAGAGTTTTCAAGAACTCAAGAGGAGACTTATTTCAAAGACTGCTCGACAATACCATCCTGCTCTCGGAGGATTTATCATCTCTGATGATGCTTCGGGCAAAGGGTTGGGATGTGTTCTCATGCAACATGGAAAAGTTATAGCCTATGCCTCATGACAACTCAAAGAATATGAGAGAGAATTATCCTACTCATGATCTAGAGTTGGCAAATGTTGTCTTCACTTAAAATTTGGAGGCATTACTTGTATGGGGAGAAAGTGGAGATCTTTACGGATCATAAAAGCCTCAAATATTTCTTCACTCAAAAGGAACTCAACATGCGACAACGACGTTGGCTTGAATCTGCTGAAAGATTATGATCATACCATCCAATACCATCCTCGAAAAGCGAACGTGGTAGGCCGCGCATTGAGTAGAAGATCATATCTGCAAGTACGAGTGCGATATTGTCAACTCAAAGGCCCATTTGTGTGACTTGCAAAGGATGGAGATAGAGTTAAAGACTCTGGGATGCATGTGATGATAGCGACTATACGAGTAGAACCGACTTTTAATCGATAAAGTTAAAGTCGCTTTCAAGCTACTGCACACGGAGCTGATGCGTATGAGGAAGAAAGTGCAAGAAGGTGCTATGCCGGAAGCAAGAATCGATGAAGAAAGAATACTTCGAGTCAACTCCAGACTTTGTGTTCCTAACGACCCTGATTTAAAGTATAATATCATGATGGAGGCGCACAACACACCATTTGCAATCCATCTTGGGAGTACCAAATGTATCATGATATTCGCCATACATTTTGGTGGAGCAATATGAAGAGAGAGAGATAGCATTGTTTATCTCAAGGTGTCTAACTTGTCAACGAGTTAAAGCGGAGCATCAAGTACCAAAAGGTCCATTGCAACCACTTGAAATTCCAGAATGGAAGTGGGAGCACATTACCATGGATTTCGTTACCGGTCTTCCTAAGGTTTCTCAAGGCATAGATGCGATTTGGGTCATTGTTGATAGATTGACCAAGTTTGCTCATTTCTTACCGATATGAGAAACTTATACACTTGAACGCCTTACTCAGTATGTACATAAACGAGATTGTAAGATCGCATGGTATCTTAGGTATCCATAGTTTCGATCGAGACCCAAGATTCACTTCACGATTTTGGGTTAGTTTGCAAAAAGCTATGGGCACAGACTTACGATTTAGCTTCGGCATATCATCCTCGACGGACGGACGATGGAGAGGACTATTCAGACTCTTGAAGATCTATTAAGACTCATGTCCTTGATTTCAAGGAAGTTGGGACAAGTTCTTACCATTGGTGGAGTTTTCCTACAACAACAGCTTATCAAAACAAGTATTGGCATGGCTCCATTCAAGCGTTGTATGGAAGAAAGTGTCGTTTCTCCGAGATCTTTGGGATGAGGTGGGTGAAGCAATGTTGTTGGACCGAGAGTTGGTGCGTATGACTACGAAAAAGATTCAAACGATCCGACAACGTATAAAAACCTCACAAAATCGACAAAAGTGTTATCTTGATCTTCATCGAAAGGACGTGAAATTCGATATAGGAGATCATGTGTTGTTAAGAGTTGCTCCATGGAAAGGAGTTACAAGATTTGGAAAGAGAGGAAAACTCAATCCTCGATTCATCGGTCCATTTTAATCCTCGATCGAGTAGGACTGTGGCTATAGACTCGCTTTTACCGCTAGTATGTCTACGTGTTCATATAACGTTTTTCACATATCCATGTTACGTAAATATGTGAAAGACCCGAACCACATTATTGAGTTAGAATCGACGAAATAGTGGAAGATTTGACGTATGAAGAGGTTCTGTTCAAATCTTGGATAAGAAGGAACATATTCTACGCTCCAAGTTATACCTCAAGTCAAAGCTTTGTAGAGGAACCACGATGTTGAGGAAATAACTTGGGAGTTAGAATCAAAAATGAAATCAAGGTATCCTTACCTCTTCGACATACCGTGTATCGCACTCTAATTTCGAGGGAAAATTTCATAAGAAGGGAGGTTGTAAGACCCAAACTTTTATAAATAAAGATGAATTTTCTATAAATATTATTTTTGAATATTATGGAATAAATTTGATATAATGTTATAGTTGTGGGTAATATTTATAAATTTTGCAAAGTAAGCAAGTTATTATAAAATATTCGTTTGGTTTGGGAATATTCTTTTTGTCGGGAATATTCGAACGACGGCTCAATCATTAGTAGACCCCATTAACGGAAGTATTGTCGTAGTTAGAAAACGACAAAATTATCTTTCTATAAAAATAACTAAGCAGAGGTGTTATCGTTAAAACCGTTGAACTACCCTAGTAAAAGTACAAAGAATACGCCGTAGTTGTATAGTAGCACCACGATATTGATTATTGATGCTTACGTGAGAAGTCACTCAAATATGCTCAATTATTGCTACAATAATTCTTGCATCATATCTCTTATATTATTGATTCAATTATTGTCATAAGATCATCATCAGATAATATGTTATAGTATTAAATCAATAATTGAGACGAACAAGTTATAAATGATTAATAATTGTTGAAAGATTAAATATGTGTTGATTAAAAATAAAATGATTTGTGGTAATATTTATTCAATCCTTGATGTATATAAAGAGTCTGTTATGAGACGTTTGTGGTAAGTTTGATTATTTTATGGGGGGCCATATGTCATCATCTAAGAGTCTCTTCATCAATAGTAATTACCTTCGTCAATAGTAATTACCTTTGTGAATAGTAATTACCTTCGTCAATAGTAATTACCTTTACCAGACGTCGAACCACTTGTCGTTTCACATTACAAAAGCCGAACCACTTGTCGTTTCACATTATAGGCGGCCGAACCACTTGTCATTTCACATTACTGAGTGCCGAACCACTTGTCGCTTCACATTACAAGTGCGCCAAACCACTTTTCTTTTTACATCACCAAATATCAGCTCACCACTTTTTCCTTTTCACATGGCGGTGCTTAGCTAGAAATCTTCTATAAATAGAGGCCTAGTGCTTCATTATTTTCACAAATTCATTCAAGCTATAGAGAGAGAAAGTATAGAGAGAATAAGAGAAAGAAGAAGAGTATTTTGTTACTACACTACCGCAAAGATTCAATCTCCTACCAAAAGTAAGGGGTGTTATTCTTTCTTATTCATGAAGAGAACTGCATGTTGTTATTCCATTGCTTATTATTCTCATTGGAATAACTTTGTATCGTGGTTTACCCTATACTTGGTGACATTCTTCTATTATTCTCATTGGAACATCCATGTTTGTGTGTTTTACATCGGACTGGTTCCGCCTTTTTTATTATTATTCTATTGGAACATCCTGTCTGTGTGTTTTACACCGGACCTGGTTCCGTCTTTATTATTATTCTGTTGGAACATCCTGTGTGTGTGTTTTACGCCGGACCTGGTTCCATTCTTTATTATTCTGTTGGAATATCCTGTCTGTGCGTTTTACGGCCGGACCGGTTCCGTTATTTATTATTTTGTTGGAATAACTTTTATCAAGGTCTTTCATCGCATGCATGGTGATTTCTTTTGTTATTCCATTCTTTATTATACCCAATTGGTTAAAACTTTGACTTCTATACTCCATGAAATTAGTGGAATATCCTTGATATTTGCGCTTCATCCAGTATCCTTTCATGGAAATATTCTTCTCAGTATTCTTGAATTTTACTCTACAAAGCAGTATCATGTTGATAGTTTGGATGTTATTGGTTCCTAGATAAATTAATTCTTGAACTTGTTTTATTGAATTCTTATATCATTGTCATCATCCTCATGTTTATATTATGTTGAAAGTCATCTGTGGCCTGTAGTGCATAGATGGACTTGGTATGATTATGACCAGAGACTATTCGGTGTAATCATGACCGTAATGTTACAAATGATGTGGTAAAAATCCTCAGTGACCCGTAGTGCATTGATGGACAGTTGTTGGCATGATCATGACCATTAATGAATACACAAATATTCTTGGCCCAGTAGTGCATGAATAATTGTGGTGTCGTGATACTAAAAAAGAATATCCTTGGCTAGTAGTGTGTAGGGGTGATTCGATGATGTGGAATATTTATTAAAGTGAGTCTCAAATTATATAATGATGATGAAAACCTTTTAAATCATAAAAGATGGTAGATTTTATTTTCTACTTGACTCTTTTAATTGATTGTTGGTTCATTGTAGTTAAACTTGATGTTCATTATATTTTATCGGTTTAACACTTTGTTGTGAGGCTAATGATAATTTATTTTCATTATCTTAGTCATAATATTTCTTCTTGAGCTAGTTGAGCTCACCCTTTCTTTCAACTTTGTTCTCTTGAAATGAGAATATAAATTTGGGACGAGTCGGGGAACGGAGTAATGGTCCGAGAGGATAGCATTAGTAGTCCTCACTATTCTCGTGAAATAGTGTGATAATAATTGTAATGAGGACTCCTTTTGAGTTTATATAATCTCTAGAAGATAATATTTGTATTCAAACTCACAGCTTATGTCGTGTATTGTACCCACACGTTATATTAGTAAGTTGTATTTAAATTACGACCATGTATCTGACTACCCAAGATAGGTGATGTATACCTAATTTTGGGGGCGTCACATTATGCCCTTCATAACCGCAAAGATAACATATTCTTTTCCATTTCTTCTTACTAGGTTTTCCTAAATCATGGTCTTCTATCTTCCTTTTTCCCTTATCTCTCGGAGCTGCACACGAAGTGTTGCTTGAGGCTCCTATCTAATTAATTTTGATTTTAAGCTTATCCTGCCCTTCCATTGATTCTATTAACGCTTGACGCAACTGACTATTAAGCAGCTTTTCTATCTCCCATAACCCTTCTAGAAAAGCAATCTTGTTCCTCAAATCCTGCACCTCCATTGATGTTTGATCAGCTTCAACTTTAGGGTCTGAATCATTATCTGTCAGCTCCACCACTTCTGGATCTGGTACTATGTTTTCCACGATAACCACCTTGTCCGAGTTGGTTTCATTGTGAGCTTCTATTTCCGCTATTGGCTTTGATATTAGCTCCTTCTTTACGATCCGTGGGTATCCTAATCCTTCCTCACCTGACATCTACACACATAAATAATCTTGATTAGTATATACTAAATACACACAGCAATTAATAGCTTTGTATAAGTTATCTTTTATTTTGTTTGACGATGGATTTAGTCAATTCATTCCTTTATAAACTCTATACGAGTTATTTATATATTAATATATCACGGTTTTAATACCAACCGACTAAACCTTTTGCATACTTCTATAAACGCTAAAGGCCTAAACTACCCACCACCAACTATCCTCTAATGGACAAAATTGAGGATTTCCTACCACCTACCCCTCTACCAGAATAAAAGTTGGGGTCTAACTACCATCCTATGCATACAGAAAGGCATAAGGATTTTCAACACTAAACAGTCCCTAATAGAAACAAAAGTGGGACTATATGAGTACACATCAACGCCTGCTCTCCCTGCCGAAGGGCAGCTCCATCCATTCCGCGTCGAACCGCCTAAAGGCGATGTTTAAAGCCTGCTCCAGGGTATATATCTTGGCATCTTTAGCTTCCCCCTCAACTCTCAACTGCCCTAGTTTCAGCTCTCTTTGCTCCAACCTCCTCAGAATCTTCCGGCCTAACTCACTTTTGCTTTCGGTGAAGCGGCGTCCTTGTCAAATTGTTCAAAAATTTGAGGGTGTGATTTTGTGCCTCCACATTCTCAGCCCTAACCCTTAAGTCGTCATTCCTGACCAATAAATCTCTTATCATCTCATGCTCCATGTACTCTTCACTAGAGTCCCTCGATTCTTGATCCAATTGAGTAACTATCTATCTCGCTCAATCGGCCCATCCTACGACCACAATAAACAAGCAAAACAACATCAAGATTACCACAATAAAATATATTCATTGGTAAAATCAAATGATATAACTAAAACTCGATGGATCCCTCAACCCATCCTATAAGAGTATCCTATAAGGTTTCCTATAACCTAACCTAGGTTTCACAATCCTAATGTTTATAAACTATTGCTTTGATATCAACTCAGTATTTCCCAAATTGGTACTTGAAATCCAATTCAATTATTTCACGATACCATCTCTATAACCGTAATAATACTAATAGTAATGCCAATAATATAAATATTAAACTTAACTTACATAATTATCAAAGTTTAACTCCCAAGTACGTAACCTTAAATCATTCCTTATAACACATGATCATAAATATATAACATTGTCTTAATAATATTAAACTATCACACGAGATAACATTGTCATCATTCTAAGAACCTTTCCTTTTCCCTTGTTTCTAAGCAGAGCCTTCTGAATGTTCACACTTAGCTAAAAATATTTAAATTAAGCAAGGATGAGCATTTGAGTGCCCAGCAAGTAATAGCAATTATATATATATAAGCTGAAAGAATTTAAATGCTTTCTTTATACTACCCTTCTACAATGATCATCAATAGTCGTGAAGTAATTCAAACCAATAATAATAATAATTCTCTTTCAAATCATTGAAACTACGTACCGACTATAAATAAGTTTTAGGGGACATACTATGAACATTGTTTTCATTTTCAAAAGGTTAAATAGAACTTCATCTGTAAACCGTCATAACTTACGGGCACGGGGGTGATCACCACAGTCACTGTCAGATTGATCAATACTACATAACAAGAACGATGTTAACGTTCACTCTGTCCACCTTGGGGGCATAAAAAGTTTCCCATGAATGGGATGTTCATATCTGTCGGGGTTCCAAACCAAAGGTTTTCTCTTGTTCAACAATAATCTATAATCCAATATACATGTATATCAAAGGTGTATCAACATGTGTTTAAATGGAATGATTATCCAAGTGGGGACACTTGTTTAACCATTTATAGAAATTAACGAACATAGAATATATATCTAAATTACCATATACTAACATGTTGATAATCAATGGGCGTATATAATATAGGATTAATAATCTGAACGGTAATAATATAATTCTGAAACATTCTTACTCATGTCCATCAGATAAAGGAAATGCAAAGGTAGATATCTTTTTCGATGCTGGCCGCTTCTAATACCCAACTTAGTTTTATCTTTTATGTAATCACCTATCATTAATCAGATCATTCGTTCGATTAGAACAATATACTATAACACATAGTACTGTATTTCGCAGTCAGCACATAACCTACTCACGTTGTTACACATATACAAAGAATATCGTATCAGATCGCAAATAAAAAAGAATGCGATCAAAATATTTAAGTCTAGAATAATTTCTGAACTATGTGATTGTCTGTTAAACTTATCGAGAATTAACGAGTTTAAGACTCTATTCTATTACTCAATATCTCAGAACATCACTATATGACTTAATAATAATTTTAAACATTTATTATACTTTAACATGAATTTCAAACACCTAATCATTATTAAATATCAAATAGTTCTATTATCATTAATACTTAATTAATATAGAACCATTAATTAAATCATTGCCAAAAATATCAAAGTTATTTATAATAACTCAAAATATTTTTAAAGTATTATTATTACCCTTAAATGATTTTTAAAACATTTAAAATCATTTATAAATAATTACCATTAATATTCAAATATTAATGTACTATTTATCCACTATTAAAAGTCATTAATTATAACTTAAAGTATTTTAATTCATTTATATGCTTTTTAAATGATTTTTAAATCAATAAACCATTTTAAACTATTTATTTAATAAATAAATTTAATATCATTAATACTATCATTAATATTAAATTATTAATGAAATTATCCTTTAAATATTAAAAGTTATATTTTATAACTTAAAATATTTTTAAACGCTTTATTTTTATTTAAAATGATTTTTAAAATAATAAAATCATTTTTAACTAAATTATTTAATATAATTATTAAATAACTTTAATATCATTAATAATAATTAATTAATGAAATTCAACACAAAATATTAAAAGTCATAGAAAATAACCTAGAATATTTTCTTATACCATAATATAATTTTAAATGATTTTTATGTATTAAAATTATTTTTAAACAATTTATTTAATATAATAATTAAATAAATTAAATACTTTTAATATTCTAAAAATATTAAATATTTATGAAATATATTCAAAATAATTAAAATATAATTTTTGGACTTTAAAATAATTTTTAATAATTTATTTTATATTTTTTAAATTAAAACTAATTAATACTAATTATTTAATAAAAATAATTAATTTTATTTAAAATCGTCATTATGAGACCACCTATAGCGACAGTAACTGTATATAGGTGTTCTTCATATAAACCCGAACACCTTGTCGGCCATCGAGCACGTGTTTGTTTTGACCAAGTGTTAATCAGTGTGTGTAGTGTTTCTGGACAATCTATGAATTGGATCTTGTATTACTAGTGCACGTCTACAATACCCAACATCAAACATGGTAATCACGTATAAAACAAACAAGATCTAAGCTCTTAAAGAAGTCGTTAGACACATTCTTCATTTCTCGGGTCGCATTTAAATGAAGAATGTGATCGTGGGGCTCACTTTGGACCTCCACTACCTACTGATCATGCATTATTTTTGTATTCTAAGACTTCCACGTTGTAGACAACATGTAGGACTACAGATCTATCGCTTAAACTCATTGTAATAACAACATATCAAGATGATAAGGGTCGGTCAAACCATGTCAGAGGTCACCTTCAACAGTTTTTCTAGGTTACCCAGAAAACCGAAGCTGTGATCATCTTGCTTGGTTTGACCGTCTACCACATGAGACATACTAATCATTTTAATGTTCTAATGGCCTTAACTTACAGTACACATACTAGACTACCATATACAAACAACAAACAACAATAATAAAACAACAGAAACAAGATCTGGCCGATTTAAAACATTGTCAGGCACATGCTTCGGGCAACTTTCGGTTACCTGAACACCAATAAATACGGCCAATTAACGACTTTTGACCTTAAATATCTTGCAACCTGTTTAAGATAAGAACTTGATTCTTGTTCCAGGTTAGAGATCACATAGCATACTACAACTACAAACTTAAAAACATCAAAAAGCATACGTGACCAAAGATCTGTGGCCACTGACATTTGTTGTCAGACCACAGTTAACGAAATTTCCAGATTTTGTAGATCTTCAAATCCGAGCTTTTAAATATTATGGATTCAATATTTATCAACCCAGATCATCACTAGACACTATAACCAACATATTCTAACACTCAAACATAACATTAACATAAGATCATGGACAGAAATCGTGCTAGGGTTCTATACCTTTAAACTTTGATTTCTAGATCCTAGCTTCTGATTTGTTTATGGTAATGGTGGGGATTGGTTTAGGGACTGATAAGCTAATAAATTTCGTTGGTTTGATGAGAGAAAAGTCTAGGTTGAGTGTTGATACAAAATGAGCTAGCAATGCCTTATTTCCTCTCTTTAATCTATTTATAGAAGTGGCAATGTATGTGGGATTTAGCTATTAACCTCCATACTCATGTTGTCCATTGAATAAAATTCCTTATCTTGTCCCTAAGCATGCTTAATGAGATTTCCCACCAATGATATGTTGACAACAATGTACTTTTTGTAATAAATTAAATAAAGTAATGTCACTAACTATATAAGGAAACTTGATTAGCAAAATTTGTTACCTTAAAAGGTAAATTCTGGCCAGCCATGCTTATAGCCTCTAATTCTTCACTTAGTTATTATTTTAATGCATAAATTAGATAATTCAAAGGTCTAAAATACCCGTGACCTAGTGGGCTATGATTTGGGCTTGAATTGATTTCTTTTTGGGCTTCTTCCATAATTGTTTTGGGCCATTTAATAATCCTAGCCCAATAATTATTAATCTATGTTACCCAAGTTAGGGTTTAAAATAAATATAATTAGTGTACCAAATTTATAATTAGGTTTTTCTTAATTTGATTAGGGTTTTAATCATACATGGACATTAGGGTTATAATATAATAATTATACTTATCCTTGCTAACTTAGCAATTAGGGTTTATGCTTAATAATTAAGGTTTCAAGAAATTAACAAGTCCCAATGTTAATTAGGGTTAATCATAGGTCATATAACATAGTCATATAATAGACTTGAACTCACCACCGAGTGTCAGATTAGGGTTTCCCACAGTAATTAGGGTTTGACATAATACACCATATATATAAAAAAAATTATATGCAAAAAAAAAATTTCTAATTTATTTGTATAGAAAATATTGGGTTATTACAGAATCAATAGTAATACTTTCTCTCGTTTTAGAACGAGTGACTCTCATTGCCTCGGCATCAGAGGATCCATGGGGAGGAGCTGGAGGAGACACCCGAAATGGAGCCCGTGGTGGAAGACTCCTCGAAGTAGTGGGAGCATGTGCGAAAAAAGTATTAGGATCATCTCGAGGAGGAATGTCTGCTAAATGAGGAATAGAAGACTTAGGCATCAAAGCCTCACGCTCAACCAACTGGCTACTGGCTAGCCAAAGTATTGAGCGGACATGGGTCATAGGAGAACACAACAGCCGGCCCCATTGGAGATGTTTTGGAATGGAAATGGGCAATGAACAAATCAAGGTATCCTCCTGCCATCTCTTAAGATTGACCAGCCAGTAGTTGCGTTCGTCGATAGTATATCGCCCGTTCCGAGAATCATCTGGTATGACAAAGGGAAGAGATCTATGAGGATCACTTGGTAACCTTGGAAATTCCTATGAGAAAGAAGGAGAGGCATAGACGAAGTTAAGAAGAGAAGTCTCATAACTCCTCCGGCAGTGTGACCGAAAGGGCGTTCCTGGTCAAATCCGAATTGCCTCAGGACCCTGTGAGGAGAATAAAGTATAGTGCCAAATCCATTATTCTCGATAAAATAGGGAAGCTCTGCGGTCCGAAAGAATACGAACCAAGACAGCGAAGAACCACTCAATGTGTCTCTGTTGAGGCTTGAGTAAGTGCAAAATTTGTGCTTATAAAAATGAGGAAGATGACCGCAACCTTCTGAAATAATGGTATAGGGACGAGCGGTGAAGCATGAATAATCATCGAGGAAATGCCGCAAATCCTTACTCTCGAGACTAAATCGGTGATCAATCCAACGTGCCATGCGAGGAATGATTTTGGGTTAAAGAACAAGAGGAGACTTCTTCTTCTTCTTAGAAAAATACTTAAGAGTGGAATAGCCTTTAAAGCGTTCGAAGAGAAAAATCTGAAGGAAGGAGCATAGAATGAAGCAATTGACATCATACCCGAATAAATAAAAAATCAAATAAGAAAAAGGTTAAAGGAAAAGAAGTGCGGTTTGAAAGACAATTAATAAAAAAAAGAGAAGAGAATGAAAATGATTACCTCCCAACGGCTTCTTTCATGGCAAGGGTTGTTTTGTCTAGGCGGCGATATAAGGTCCCTAGTAAGAGAGAACCAAGGGGAATCTCCAAGCCCTGAGATAATAACGCTGCCAAACTAAACATACGGGCAGAAGGACCGTCTATGAGAGACCCAGGAAACAGGAAGCGGGACAGCCACATAGCCAAATAAGCTGCCAGAGGAAAGGGGCAAGTCTCTTCACGGAGGGCAAGAACAGATTTATCGTGAACAGAGCTTTTCCACTGGTTGGTCTTGTAGTCATGGAAGAAGTAGCGTACCAAGGATAACCAAGAATTCTTCTGCCGACTGGTGGTCTCAAAGTCTGGAAGGAGTGTATCGCCCTTGAAGCAAGAGATGAAGTGGGAGGACTGCTTGAAGGCATCCATCAAGTATGCAACACAATCGCTATCTCTAGGGGACATGCTAGGGGACAGGCTACAAGACGTAACTCAAAATAAACATATATTCCAGAAAAAATGAGAAAAAAATGAGAAAGAGGAATATAATATAGAAACGAAAGAGAACTTACTGATAGAGGGCATATACATCCTCTAGAGTAGGGGTGAATTCCCCCCAAGCAGTGACAAATGTGCAAGTAGAGGAGAACCATCGTAAGATCAATACAAAAAGGGCGTTATGGTCCTGTTGGATACGTAGGTCTCTACATAATTTAACACAACGAAGGATGCCCGTACTCTTGAGTATGTCCACGAAATCAGTGTTTCCAAGGATCTCGTCGGTCCAATCCTGCTATCCTTGAAGGCAACTGGATGAATCAGACTGGAAGCGAAGGGGACTGAAAGGGTATTCTTGCTTCTTTATGCATATGCGGGGAATGAAATTGGCATGGGGGAAGTCATCCCAACCTCCGCAAGAGGGGGCATACAGAAACAAGTCTTCTTTCTCTGGTGGAGGAAAAGCTACACGGTCATAGTCCTTAACTCTATCCTAGAAGGTGTCAGAAGGACCAAAGAAGGGAGTTCTCCCCCAATCGGTGATGAATGGGGACTCCTGGGTAGTTCTTAGTTCTGCAGAGCATTCAGATGAAAGGGCCTACAAGCAAGGGAAATACATTATAAAGAAGCAAGGAAGGGACGTCAAATAAAGTGCTTGAGCTCAAAGTGCTCACCATGGAAAAAAGAAAAGTCTGAGAGTTAAGCTTCAAAACACCTGAAAAGAAGAAGAAACAATGTCAGAAAGTGTTAGAAGTCACAAATATGGAAGAAAAAATTTCCTGAAAATTTTCGAAAAAACTTCGGACAGCCAAAAGGCATCCTTCAGAGCCTTTTTGGACTTATAATGGCATATTTCATGGCCGTTGACAATAAATTTTATAGGGCTCGTCGATACGGTCATTTTGATATATTATGGGCCGCGAAACTCTAAACGAGTCAAAAGTTATGATCAAAATAGTAAGTGCTCCTCCAAAACTTTATTTTTTTCATTTAAACTTCAAATTCTTCCATAGGGTTTGGCCATGTTGGCCTAGGACCCCTAGGGTTCGGCCATGTTGGCTTCGGCCACCTAGGGGTTGTTCCTTTCTCCCTTAAAAAAAACATGATGGCCTAGGACCCCTAGGGTTCGGCCATGTTGGCCTAGGACCCCTAGGGTTCGGCCATGTTGGCTTCGGCCACCTAGGGGTTATTCCTTTCTCCTTAAAAAAAAAAAAATTACATGTTGGCCTGGGACCCCTAGGGTTCGGCCATGTTGGCCTAGGACCCCTTGGGTTCGGCTATGTTGGCTTCGGCCACCTAGGGGTTGTTCCTTCCTCCTTTAAAAATAATAAAAAAAAACTATAGGCTTCGGTCATGTTGGCCTAGAACCCCTAGGGTTCAGCCATGTTGGCCTAGGACCCCTAGGGGTTTTTCTTTCAGCCTTAAAAAAAAATTATAGGGTTCGGCCCCTATGGGGCTCGGCTACCTAGGGGTTGTTCTCCTTTATACCTTTAAAGTCCAGTTGCTCTACCAATCAACTGCTAAGAATGAATGCTCCTTCGCCGCGAAGATTATAGCCTTTTTTTTGATGAATTTCGAGGGAAAAAACCAAGATATAATCAAGGTAATGGGGCTCGAAAAACAGAAGAAATGTAAGACCCAAACTTATTATAAATAAAATCGAATTTCCTCTAATTCTTATTATGAATAATAAGGTGTTAATTTGATATAATGATTTGGTTATGGGTGAAATGTGCAAATTTTGCAAAATAAGCAAGTGGTTATAAAATATTTATTTTTATCGGGGAATATTCGTTTGGTCGTGGAATAGTCTTTATGTCGGGGAATATTCGTACGACGGCACAGCCATTTGTGGGCCCCATAACGGATAACGGTCGGATGAAGAAAATGACAAATTTGAGTTTTTACAAATAACGACGTAGTTATTACCGCTAACACTTATTGAATACCCTTGGTTAAAATACGAATATGCGTGGTTGCACAAAGATAGCACCTGCGGTTTTTGCAAAGATTTTTGAATTATTGATTCTTACGTGAAGGGCACTACTCAATAATTGTTACGATAATTATCGCTCAATATTTTATTTTATTGGTTCAATAATTACTGCGTTGATATTTTATATTATTGTTGTTTCAATAATTGTCACTGCACAGTATTTCCCATTATCGGATCAATAATTCATATTATTTGAATAATATTATGAGATAGCATTATTGGCAATGTCTAGAAAGTTCTGTCAAAGAGAGGTTTGGTCACCTAATTGTGCGCCAGTAAGGAGAAATCCTTATCGGAAAGCCCCCTCTTTCCTGCGAGCTGCCTGGTTGTCATAAATGTGATTCTGTAATATTATTTGTGAATAATTAATTATTGATTTATATGATAAGAAAATATTTATTTGATGCAGATTTAAATGATGGATTTATTTATGTTGTTATAAATGAAGAAATTAATGTTGAGGCGTTTTATCAGTATTTTGTCGGAATGGAGGTATTAAATATCAAACCAGTGTTCTTGAGATATATTGCATGAGTTATAATTTTTAATCCGACCGTTGGATCGTTGTGATGTTTGGATATGTTATACATATATAAGTTGAGTATATGTTCACAAATTTTGAACCGTTAAAAATGAACGTATGATTTGTTATGAATTTTAAAAGGTGACTGTTTCAGAAATTATTAAAGTTTCGGAATTTATCATTTTGGTGGAAAATTCTAGAATTGGTGGGCCCCACTTTTGGTTGGTGAGAAATGTGCTCAAATTGAATTTCAAATGTGGTGGGTGGCAATAGTAGCAGGTAAAGCCATCAGGTAGCAGGTCAACTCTGCTTCGGCGTGCTAACATTTTTCTATAAATAAAAGGCTAAGTTAGAATTGAAAATCACACACGAAATAAGTTTTCTTTCTCTCTATATTATCGAGCATATTTTGTGAGTATTTAGAGTTGTTATTTAGTACAAGTTTCATTCAACATCATATCCGATATTCCATTCCGAAGTACGGTTTCTTTGAGGTAAGGGATGTTATTTTCTTCCTAATGATGTTATTCTTTCAATATCATTATAACGAAATATTGGTATGGATTTTATTGTGGAATTTATACCTTTTTGTGTCGGGGTTACTATTCACGTATGCGACACTATTCACGTATACGACACTATTCACGAATACGGCACTATTCACAAAAAAAAAAGAAATTTTCTTCTTTTTGTCTAAGATGTCTATTCTGGTTACTATCTTTGATTGTATCCATGTTTTGGTCTTTATTTTTGAATTCTGCTTCAAATTTAGTTATTATGGAGTATTATTGAACTTGGATAAACTGTAATGCGAATCCCTAATATTTGTCCTTTTGTTTCACTAGATTCATTTTCTTTAAAATATTTTTCATCATCCTCAGTCCTAAATGATGATATTAATGAATATCTTTGGCCTGTAGTGCAAAGATGAATGATTACCTAATGAATATCTTTGGCCGTAGTGCAAAGATGAGCAGTGTTGAGATGAACATGACCAACCGGTGATATGAAATGAATATCTTTGGCTGTGGTGCAAAGATGAATATTTGATTCAAGATGTATATTGATTGATGTTACTGAGGATAAAATATTGATGATGAACTTTTAAATCTTAGAAGATAGTAGAATTCTTTCTCTACTTGACTCTTCTAATGGATTGTTGTTTCCGCTGCAGTTGTTGATCTAAAACTTGTTGTCTATTATATTTTATCAGATTTTTCCCTATTGAAGATTAATGATAATATTTTGTTGTATATCATCTTAGTGATAATATTCTTTACTGGGCTAGTTGAGCTCACTGTTTTCCTTTTTGTTCCATTGTTCTTCTCAGGAGGAGAGAATTTAGCAGGAACTAGCCGGGGTATGGAGTGATGATTCAAGATAGTTGTTTTAGTAGTCCTCACTATTTTGTAAAATAGTGTATCAATAATTGTAATGAGGACTCCTTTTGAGTTTGTATACTCTCTATTAGACAATAGT
Source organism: Panax quinquefolius (assembly GCA_020205615.1). Lineage (NCBI taxonomy): Eukaryota > Viridiplantae > Streptophyta > Magnoliopsida > Apiales > Araliaceae > Panax > Panax quinquefolius. The sequence continues at coordinate 33,390,131 of CM035160.1, forward strand.
TGTATTCAAACTCACAGTATATGTGTTGTCGTATTTTGAATGACAATTGTATTCATCAAGTTGTATTTGTTTCTGTACCATGTATTTGGCGACTCAGAATGGGTGATGTATACCTATTTTGGGGGCGTCACAGTTGGTATCAGAGATTAGGGATATGATCCCTACCTGAGATGTGAGACAAGAACTAGGAGGGGAGAGTCGGGGAATTCCTTCGCTAGTATGCCCTTATTTGTTATTAGGTTGGTCAGTCAGAGCATATGGTTAATATGTGATATGTTAATTTGTTAATTAACCCTTGTTTTATGGCAGTATTTAAGAATGGCAGCGGGAAATATTAACGATACAGTGAATGAGACAGTGGAGACACCTTTAATCCCCGCCCAGGGAAACGTGCAACAGGAAGGCAATATTCCTCCTTTAAACAACACTACCGAACAAATGATGAATGATGGGATGTTTAGAAGTTTTTTTGCAATTCATGCAAAATCAGACGAGGGAGACTCGTGCACAAAATACTGGTGGAAATGATAGCAATGCGCGGCTTGTCACATCCAAGTAGTTCAAGGAGTTGGGACCACCAGAATTTATTGGAAAGCCGGATCCGATCAAGGCGGAAACATGGGTCAAACAAATTACCAAGATATTCGATGTCTTGGGATGCACGGAGGAACAGAAGGTTCCATTCGCCACCTTTATGTTCATGCAGGTGAGTGCATCTCCGGTGGGAGTCTCATGAAGCATACCCAGCCTGCCGCACTCAATATGTCTTGGGAAACGTTTTAGAAACTGTTTAATGACAAGTACTTTCCTGAAAGTATTCACCATATGAAGGAGGTTGAGTTTATCAGACTGGAATAAAATAATATGATAGTGTCCCAGCACGAGGCGAAGTTTACAGAGTTATCCAGGTTTGCACCTCATTTGGTCGAGAATGACGAGGATGTTTCTGAGAGGTCTAAAACCCGAGATTCGACAATATTTTATCTCTCATAAATTTTCTTTATATTCAGATGTTGTAAACAGGGCTCAATTATTAGAGCGAGATAATGAGTATATTCAACCAAAGGACCACAACCAGGGTCATATCAGTGGCAGCGGTCATAGGAGCATTGACAACCAGCGGGGATGAAAGCATTCAGACAAAAGCAGTAACCACTCTGGTGGTAATCGTGGCCATGAAAATAGAAGAAGCGAGTTGGGAGGAGATTTCAAGAGGAGAAGGTACAACAATGATAACGTGAAGACGTCAGCACAAATATCAACTATTTCTAGGGGAGGAGAACGAGCACCGGTCATTTATTACAAATGTGGGAAAGAGGGACACATCAGCCCAAACTGCCCACAACAATCCAAGGTGTGTTATAACTGTGGAAAGGAAGGTCATATAGCTAGAGATTGTCTAGTTGTGAAACCAAGTTCAACGGGGATGGTGACTCCAAAGGCTATCCCAGACAAGTTAAAGTCGGTGGTTCCTGGAAGGGCGTTTGTCGTGACTGCCCAAAATGTGAGGAACCCAAACGAGGTGATTACGGGTAAGCTAATCATAAACTCTTGCGAAGTTTATACCTTATTAAATACCAGTTCTACCCATTCTTTTATCTCTCATGCTTGTGCTCAACGTTTAAACTTGACTCCGGAGAAGTTAGACCTTGACTTATCTGTTGAGACTCTGTTAGGAGAAACTTTCATTACATCTACTGTTTATAAATCTTGCTTGATTTAAGTTGGTACCATCACATTACCTGCTGATCTTATTTCGCTTGAAAATTCTCAGATTTGATGTGATTTTTGGATCGATTGTTAACCGCTCATCATGCTAAAATTGATTATTTTCGTAAGGTTGTCAGTTTTCATATTCCTAACCAACCTGTTATGCGAATTCAAACAACAAAACCACTAAAATCAATCACTGTCATATCAAGCCATAAAGCTATTCGTTTATTGAAAAACGGATGTCAAGCTTTTTTAGCCCATGTCACGTACTTAAACAAAAACACGTCAAATTTGAATAATATTTCTGTTGTTAGTGAATTTCCTGACGTATTTCTTGAAGAACTTTCCGGTCTACCCCCAGAACGTGAAGTTGAATTCTTTATTGACCTTGAACCTGGTACAAAGCCTATTTCTAAAACCCCATATCGAATGGATCCTATTGAACTTCAGAGTTAAAGGTCCAACTACAGGAGTTGTTGGACATCGATACAAATTTTTGACTGGTACTTAGACTTAGTATCGGCAATAGGTCTGAAAAAGTATCTAAAAATATAAAATTTAGATATTTGTACCCTGTCGAAGTAAGGAACCATGGCATATATGTTTGGAATAGATTCCATTTTGAGAGAGTTGAAAAAGTACTATCTCGTTGAAAGGTTCTATACATCTGCCCTTTCTCAACACATTTCTTTAGACAAAGACTCCGTTTTTTCCTCTTTTCGGATGGTAAATATTTCTCAGAACATGGAGTGTGAATCAAACCAATGATTGAATTAAAATTGAGATACTGATGCGAGTTCTTCCCTTCTGAATCAGATAGATTCATATCTGAAAGAGGTTGACAATAAGTTCTTTCAAAATTGACTATTTGTCCCTCTGTTAAAGGTGTTCCAAAAATTTCTGCGATCGAGTAAATAGCTCTATGAACGAATGGGTCGGATCGACTTGGAAAATGGAAAGATTTGTACAAGTTATACGTTTCTTCACCACCACTTTGTGGAAAATCGTTAGGTATGAATTTGTTAGATACCTGTGACTCGATTGGTGAAATCGTATCTCTCCCCCAAAAATTATGTATTTTTTTACCGACGCACAAAGAAAATTTTTTGTTGTGAATGAACAAGATATTGAGGAATTGTCCATACGTAAAATCAGAATTATTGATACGGGCCTTTTCCACATAAAAATGGAATCTTTTATTAAATAGAAGCAGAAGTGATGTGGATTATTCAAGAATTGAAGTTGATTTGCTTTATAAAAAAAAGATATCAATGAACTTCTATGAAATGGTTTCACGGGATTCATCCAATTGTCTTGATCGTGGAATATCGTTGAGAAATAGGAATCCGTGTTATCAAAGGATTTCCTGCGATTATTTTTAGTATGGAATGAGTCAATCATTCACTTTGGTATCTTATTGAACAAAAATGGTGATATTATTCCTCCATTGATCAAGAATTTTGATTTTTGGGAAGTATCATGATCATCCAATAAATCCAATAAGAAGGGTTTCCATTTTTTCAAATGAACGATTTACAGACCAATTGATTCTAACAACTAATTGTAGAGTTCATCATTCGGACCTTTCAATTCATAGATGTAGATCTCGGACCTAGTGTTCGATCGATTACATATTAATCAATATTCGATTGATTGGTCTGAGGTCATTCGTCCTAGTACATCTCCTTGGGGTGCTCCTGTTTTATTCGTAAAGAAGAAAGATGGTAGTATTCGACTTTGTATCGACTACCGGGAATTGAATCATGTCACTATCAAGAATAGGTATCCGCTACCTCGCATAGATGACTTGTTTGACAAGTTGCAAGGAGCACAATTCTTTTCAAAGATCGATCTTCGTTTTGGATATCATCAGCTGAAGATTAAAACTGAGGATATTCCAAAGACTGCCTTCCGAACTCGGTACGGGCATTATAAATTCTTAGTCATGTCTTTTGGATTGACTAATGCTCCTGCTACTTTCATGGATATTATGAACCACGTGTTCAAAGAATATTTGGATCAGTTCGTTGTTGTCTTTATTGATGACATCCTCATCTATTCCAAAACCCGTGAAGATTATGAGCACCATTTGAAGCTAGTACTGCAAAGGCTTCATGATAACAAGTTGTATGCCAAGCTGAAGAAATGCGAGTTCTGGCTTGAGGAAGTAGCATTCCTTGGGCATGTGGTGTCAAAACATGGAGTATCTGTCGACCCGGCGAAGATTGAAGCCATACAAAGTTGGGAGCAACTAAAGTCAGTGACCGAAGTACGTAGCTTTCTGGGCTTAGCTGGTTACTATCGAAGATTCGTGGAAGGATTTTCTCGAATCGCTACTCCTTTAACTCAGCTGACTTGTAAAGATATAAAATTCCATTGGAGCGAGGATTGTGAGAAGAGTTTTCGAGAACTCAAGAGAAGACTCATTTCGGCACCTGTTCTGACAATACCATCTGGTTCGGATGGATTTGTTATCTACAACGATGCTTCAGGCAAAGGGTTAGGATATGTTCTCATGCAATATGGGAAAGTCATAGCCTATGCTTCGCGATAACTTAAAGAATATGAGAGGAATTATCCTACTCATGATTTGGAGTTGGCAGCAGTCATTTTCGCGTTGAAGATCTTTAGACACTACCTGTATGGGGAGAAAGTGGAGATCTATACAGATCATAAAAGCCTCAAATATTTCTTCACCCAAAAGGAACTCAATATGCGGCAACGACGTTGGCTCGAGCTGTTGAAAGATTACGATCATACCATCCAATATCATCCTGGAAAAGCAAACGTGGTAGCTGACGCATTGAGTAGAAGATCGTATGCGGTTATGAGTGCAATGTTGTTAACACAAAGGTCCATTTTGTATGACTTGCAAAGGATGGAGATAGAGGTAAAGGCTCCAAGTGTGATGACCCCAAAATAGGTCCATTCCATCCAACCCATTCTGAGTGGCCAAATACATGGTACAGAAAATAACTACAACTTTATTATAATAATTGTCATGCAAAATACAACAACACATATGTTGTGAGTTTTGATGCAAATATATACCAACTGTGACTCTGGACACCAACTTGGATAGCACGTCACAATGACACCTTACATAAAGGTAAAGTCAATAACTGTTTAGGGAGAACCTCCATAGCTAGAGACCACCGTTCTATTCTCCAGTTACCCTCGCTCGACCCAGCTACACTCTTATTACCTGAAAGGAATTGTGAAACGGAAGGGTGAGCACAACTAGCTCAGTAAAGAATATTATGACTAAAGATAAATAAATTATCAATAGTCTTCATCAGTAATAAATCAGAGATTTAGAACATATGGTAGATGATAAAACTTTTCAACCATAGTTGCAATGAATGAACAATCCATTAGAAGAGTCAAATAGACTATAAAGTCTATTATCTACTCCATGTTAAAAGTCCACCAACAATGTTTTATCTCTGTAACATCAATCAACAATTCCTGTCCACAATCACATGTATAACTCATAATCGTAATTGTTGTTCTAAATTCCTTTTCTCATCCAGGACAAAGATAATTTTCATCACCTGAAACATCAAAGATCATGGTTATACCAAATCACAGTTCATGTTCATAATCATACTAATAAATTCATCTTTGCACTACGGGCCAAAGATATTCATCAATAAGTCATTTTTGCACTACATGCCAAAGATATTCATCAACAAGTCATCTTTGCACTACATGCCAAAGATATTCAACAACAGGTCATCTTTGCATTACGAGCCAAAGATATTCATCAGTTGGTCATGTTCATCTAAACACCTGTTCATCTTCGCACTACTGGCCAAAGATATTCATCAGAAATCATTCATCTTTGCACTACAGGCCAAAGATATTCATATCTCAAAGAAATATATAATCATTTCAGAAGTTATATAAACAATAATTATAACCATGTTGATCAATTCACCTTTGCACTTAAGCGAAAGATATTCAATTATAAATTCAATGGTCATGTGATCATACCAAATACAATTCAACTTTTCACTCTTCGCCAAAGAGAACCCTAAGTCATGATCATACCAATAATCTACCCATCTTTACACTCCAGTGAAAGAGAATTTCAACATCAGGGTTATAAAAATGTTATATATGATAATAAAATCAATTTAATCAATACATAGTTTTAATCTCCAAAGTAATATTCATAAATCAACTATAATTTGGTTAGAAAAAGAAACCAATTTTGTAGTGAATAGTACCCGTGAATAGTAACTCGTGAATAGTAACTCGTGAATAGTAACCCCGATATGAAAAAGTTCCAAATTTGATAAAAATTTCCACCAATATTTCGGTATAATGATATTGAAGAAATAATATCATTTTTGAATAAAATAACATCCCTTACTATCCCTTACAATCCCTTACTATCCCTTACCTCAAAAGAGCATAGATTGAAATAATAATTTGAACGAACTTGCACCAGTATAGCAACACTCAAGATATCAAAATACTCACAAGAATACATTCGATAATATAGAGAGAGAAATAGAGAGAAAACTTCAGTTTCTGGAGTGATTTTCAATTCTAACCTAAGCACCCTATTTATAGGAAAATGCTTAGAACACCAAAGCAAAAAAATTTAATATAATATTAATATTTTCAAAATATATTCTTACGCACACCTAACCAAATGATTTCAAATGTTTTAACACATGCCCATTAATTGAAAAAAACGCGTTTTCATATAAAAAATCGTTTAAAGCTCCAAAAAAATAAAATCAATTATTCGAAACTTCAATAATTCATAATAAATAGCCCTTTTATCGTAAAATTCAATCTCGCAACTTTTAATAGGAAATTCAATTCTCTACAACTTTACGTAAAAAGTTTTTCTAAATTCCAAATGTAAATTGACCAAATCCATAAACCAAGGCGATTTTACAGGGCTATAATCAAATTTCAGTCAAGTAATGGGGTCCACCGACACACAAAACATGTGTTAATCATTTAATGCAACAAAAATACTCTTTCTCCTCATATACTCATATATCCCACATTCATTGTAAAAATATCACTATTATTATATAATATAATAAAATATTATTTTATCAAAAAAGATAAAATATCAATTTTTAACAATTGTCACATTAAAAATTTTCTCCATCTATATCCACATAAAATCAATATTTTCCTCATCATATAAATCAATAATTAATTATTCACAAATAATATTACAGAATCACAATCTCGGTAACCAGCGCTTCCTGGAAGAGGGGCTTTCCAATAAGAATTTCTCCTTATCGCCGGCCAATTAGGTGACCAAACCTCTCCTTAGACAGAACTTTCTAGACATTGCCAATAATGTTTTCTAATAATATTATTCAGATAATATGAATTATTGCTTCGATAATGGAAAATACTGTGTAGTGACAATTATTGAAACAACAGTAATATAAAATATCAACGCAGCAATTATTGAATCAATAAAATAAAATATTGAACAGTAATTACTGTAACAATTATTGATTAGTGCCTTCTTATGTAAGATCAATAATTGGTGCAATACCGTGTGCTACTGTGCAACAACGTGTATTACTGTGTTTTAACCACCGGGTATTCCAATAGTGTTAACGGTAACAACTACGTCGTTATTTATAAAAACTCCATTTTGTCATTTTCTTCATCCGACAGTTATTCTATTATGGGGCCCATAAATGGCTGCGCCGTCATATGAATATTCCCGACAGAAAGAAAATTCCACAACCAAACGAATATTCTCCGATAGCAATGAGTATTTTATAACCACTTGCATATTTTGAAAAAATATTTCATATATCATCCTTAACTTTAACTTTTATCAATTTAACCATTTACTGAATAGTAATTATAAGAAAAATTGAATACTTTAATTTCATAAAATTCAGAGTCTTACAATCTCCCCTCCTTATGAAATTTCGTCCCCAAAATTTACGTACCTGGTATTTCAAAAAGTTGAGAATACCTTGCTTCAATTTCAAATTCTATCACCCCTGTCATCATGATTTCTCCATTGCTCATCTCCTGTATTTCAGATATCATTCTAGAATACAGCTTCAAAAACAAAGGTTAATTTAACAAATTAACATATCACATAATATCCCGATATTATGACTGACCAACAAATAAGCTTAGGTAGGACACACTAACGTAGGATTTACTCATCTCTCCCCTCCTAGTTCTAATCCCCGATCTCCGCCAGAGATCATATCCCTAAGCTCTAATACCAACTATGACAAATGTCCTATCAGTGGACATCACCTCACAGTGGTACCTATCAGTTTGCCACCGCAGAACGGCGTCCCCTACAGAGAGTATGGCTTCGGTGCATCCCCCATCAACAGGAAGTCACCAGAGAGAGGCTCAGGGCTCTTTACTTATAGCTCTGATACCAACTGTGACAACCCCAAAATAGGTCCATTCCATCCAACCCATTCTGAGTCGCCAAATACATGGTACAGAAAATAACTACAACTTTATTACAACAATTATCGTGCAAAATACAACAACACATATGTTGTTAGTTTTGATGCAAATATATACCAACTGTGACTCTGGACACCAACTTGGATAGCACGTCACAATGACACCTTACATAAAGGTAAAGTCAATAACTGTTTAGGGAGAACCTCCACAGCTAGAGACCACCGTTCTATTCTCCTGTTACCCTCGCTTGACCCAGATACACTCTTATTACCTGAAAGGAATTGTGAAACAAAAGGGTGAGCACAACTAGCTCAGTAAAGAATATTATGACTAAAGATAAATAAATTATCAATAGTCTTCATCAGTAATAAATCAGAGATTTAGAACATATGGTAGATGATAAAACTTTTCAACCATAGTTGCAGCGGAATGAACAATCCATTAGAAGAGTCAAATAGACTATAAAGTCTATTATCTACTCCATGTTAAAAGTCCACCAACAATGTTTTATCTCTGTAACATCAATCAACAATTCCTGTCCACAATCACATGTATAACTCATAATCGTAATTGTTGTTCTAAATTCCTTTTCTCATCCAGGACAAAGATAATTTTCATCACCTGAAACATCAAAGATCATGGTTATACCAAATCACAGTTCATGTTCATAATCATACTAATAAATTCATCTTTGCACTACGGGCCAAAGATATTCATCAATAAGTCATTTTTGCACTACATGCCAAAGATATTCATCAACAAGTCATCTTTGCACTACATGCCAAAGATATTCAACAACAGGTCATCTTTGCATTACGAGCCAAAGATATTCATCAGTTGGTCATGTTCATCTAAACACCTGTTCATCTTCGCACTACTGGCCAAAGATATTCATCAGAAATCATTCATCTTTGCACTACAGGCCAAAGATATTCATATCTCAAAGAAATATATAATCATTTCGTGGTTATATAAACAATAATTATAACCATGTTGATCAATTCACCTTTGCACTTAAGCGAAAGATATTCAATTATAAATTAATGGTCATGATCATACCACCACAATTCAACTTTTCGCCATCGCCAAAGAGAACCCTAGTCATGATCATACTAATAATCTACCCATCTTTACACTCCAAAGTGAAGAGAATTTCAACATCGTGGTTATAAAAATGTTATATATGATAATAAAATCAATTTAATCAATACATAGTTTTAATCTCCAAAGTAATATTCATAAATCAACTATAATTTGGTTAGAAAAAGAAACTAATTTTGTAGTGAATAGTACTCGTAAGAATAAAATAAACTCGAATAAGAATAATAGTAACTCATGAATAGTAACTCATCGTGAATAGTAAATCATGAATAGTAACTCGTGAATAGTAACCCCGATATGAAAAAGTTCCAAATTTGATAAAAATTCCCACCAATATTTCGGCATAATGATATTGAAGAAATAATATCATTTTTGAATAAAATAACATCCCTTACTATCCCTTACAATCCCTTATTATCCCTTACCTCAAAAGAGCAGTACTTTTGACTGAAATAACGCTAAACGAACTTGCACCGTATAGCAACACTCAAGATATCAAAATACTCACAAGAATACATTCGATAATATAGAGAGAGAAATAGAGAGAAAACTTCAGTTTCTGGAGTGATTTTCAATTCTATCCTAAGCACCCTATTTATAGGAAAATGCTTAGAACACCAAAGTAGAAAATTTAATATAATATTAATATTTTCAAAACATATTCTTACGCACACCTAACCAGCTGATTTCAGCCATTTAACACATGCCCACAATTGAAAAAAACATTTTTCATATAAAAAATCATTTAAAGCTCCAAAAAAAATAAAATCAATTATTCCGAAACTTCAATAATTCATAATAAATAGCCCTTTTATCAGAAAATTCTAATCTCGCGACTTTTTATAGGAAATTCAATTCTCTACAATTTACAGAAGAAAGTTTTTCTAAATTCCAAACAGAAATTGACCGAAATCCATAAACGGGCGATTTTACAAGCTATAATCAAATTTCAGTCAAGAAATGGGGTCCACCGACACACAAAACATGTGTTAATCATTTAATGCAACAAAAATACTCTTTCTCCTCATATACTCATATATCCCACATTCATTGTAAAAATATCACTATTATTATATAATATAAAAAAATGTTATTTTATCAAAAAAGATAAAATATCAATTTTTAATAATTGTCACATTAAAAATTTTCTCCATCTATATCCACATAAAATCAATATTTTCCTCATCATATAAATCAATAATTAATTATTCACAAATAATATTACAGAATCACAGATTGCAACCGCATAGTTTCTCAGAAAGAGGGGGCTTTCCAATAAGAATTTCTCCTTACTGGCGCGCAATTAGGTGACCAAACCTCTCCTTAGACAGAACTTTCTAGACATTGCCAATAATGTTTTCTAATAATATTATTCAGATAATATGAATTATTGCTTCGATAATAGAAAATACTGTGTAGTGACAATTATTGAAACAACAGTAATATAAAATATCAACGCAGCAATTATTGAATCAATAAAATAAAATATCGAATAAGAATTACTCAGTAATAATTATTGATTAGTGCCTTCTTACGTAAGAATCAATAATTGGTGCAATACTGTAGTATCTCTTGTGCAACAACGTGTATTATCGTGTTTTAACCAACGGGTATTCCAATAATGTTAATCTGTGAATAACTACGTCGTTATTTATAAAAACTCCTTTTGTCATTTTCTTCATCCCGACGCTATTCTATTATGGGGCCCACAAATGGTCAAAAATCGCATTTAATATTCCCGATGAAAAGAATATTCCACAACCGAACGAATATTCTCCGATAGCAATGAGTATTTTATAACCACTTGCATATTTTGAAAAAATATTTCATATATCATCCTTAACTTTAACTTTTATCAATTTAACCATTTACTGAATAGTAATTATAAAAAAAATTGAATACTTTTATTTCATAAAATTCAGGGTCTTACACCAAGTACCCACGTGATGATATCAAGCATATGAGTAGAACTGACTTTAATCGATAAAGTTAAAAGTCGCTTTCAAGCTACTTTATACGTGGAGGTGATCGTATGGGTGAAGAAGAAAGTCAAGAAGGTGCTATTCCAGAAGCAAAAATCGATGAAGAAGGAATACTTCGAGTCAACTCCAGACTTTGTGTTCCTAACGATTCTGACTTGAAGCATAGAATCATGATGGAGGCACACAACCCACCATTTGTAATCCATCCTGGGAGTACCAAAATGTATCATGATCTTCGACATACATTTTGGTGGAACAATATGAAGAGAGAGATCGCGGAGTTTATCTCAAGGTGTTTAACTTGTCAACGTGTAAAGGCGGAGCATCAAGTGCCTAAGGGTCCATCAGCAACCACTTGAGATTTCGAAATGGAAGTGGGAACACATTACCATGGATTTCACATGTGTCTTCCCACCTGTTTCTCAAGGCATAGATGCGATTTAGGTTATTATTGATAGATTAACCAAGTCTCGCTTCATTTCTTTTGCCTATACGGAGACTTATTCCCTTGAACGTCTTGCTAGTATGTACGTGAATGAGATTATAAGATTGCATGGCATGCCAGTATCCATAGTTTGGGATCGTGGCCCAAGATTCACTTCACGATTTTGGGTTAGCTTGCAGAAAGCTATGTGCACGGATTCTATTTATCTGGGCCTTCAATACCATCCTCAAATGGACGGGCAATCAGAGAGGACTATTCAAACTCTTGAAGATCTATTAAGACTTTGTGTCCTAGATTTCAAAGGGAGTTGGGATAAGTACTTATCATTGGTGGAATTCTCCTACAACAACAGTACCTATCATTTATTCACTACCAGTAGGCACAAAGCTAAAAGGTCCAAGTTTGATTAATGATTCACATCTTATCAATTTTTATTAATACTCAATTACAATTAAGTCATTCTTTTCTGCTGATCAAAACTCTCAAAAAAAGAAAAATAAAAAAGAAGTCATTCTTGTATTTATTATGATTAGGGCTCATGGGGGCACATATATATATATATATATATATATATATATATATATATATATATATAAATACTGTGCATGAACGCAATCATGATTCTGCACTTAGCTTAACGTGGGGTAGTACAGTCATTACACCCGCTTTATTAAGAGCAATAATAGAAACCGTCTTCATACACAATCTCATATCTCCTATTTTCTCTTAGAATAATTATTTCAAATTTGCTACATATATTTATGTGAACTCATCATAATTAATTATAGGAATAATTAAGTTTATTTTAGCCTAATTTTAATTTATAAATAATTTTGTTGACTAATTAATACATATATTATTAGGAACTCCCGGAGTGTCAAAGGGCAGATGCAGTAAGTAGCATGGTTTATGAAGCAAATGCAAGACTAAGAGACCCTGTTTATGGATGTGCTGGTACAATTTGCCACCTTCAAAATCAAATTAGTGAGCTGCAAGCAGAATTGGCCAAGGCACAAGCTGAGATTGTAAACATGCAAAGCAAACAAGCCAATTTACTAACTCTAATTTGCATGGACTTGCCACATCCTCATCGAGATCAATCCTTAATCTCACAACAACCCTATGATGAAAACCTAAATTTCTTTCCAGATGATGTCAATCTAAGCGCGATTTTTGAGCCACTTTGGACATGATAATCAAGAAATTAATTTTAATTAGTTTCACAAGAATAATCTAAAGTTTAATTAATTACGCATATCCGCATTAATGTTTATTTGGTTGTAACAATAAAAATGGATTTAAACCCTAATAAATGTATTTATATTAAAGAAGAGATTAGTTTTAATAAAGTTAGTTGTATGTTCATATGAATTATGATTTTTCTCCAAGTTGCTTATTACTACCTCCGTTTTTAAAAGGGTTTTTGCACATGGATTAAGAAAATACCATTTACCAAGTAAAATTTATTTGAAATTTCATCATTACCCCTTTATGGGAAGTTGAAAACTATTAATACAAGGGAGAGAATTTCTTGGGACAATAAGAGAATGTAGGGGTAATATAGGAAAGTAAATAATTTATTCTCTTTGAAGATTGTAAACGACAAATATTTTGGAATAAATTTTTTTTTTTAAAATGATAATTTTTTAGGAACGGAATGAGTATTTTAATTCCAATATTCTTGCAGTAAAAACAACTTTTGGGTGACCAAGAATTTTGATCTTGTCATGTGGTTCAGATTTACATTGTTTGCTTGTCAAAGTTGGTGATTACCAAATTCTATGTTTGTTGAGATATTATAAGTATGTGGTAAGTGTGTCCTTTGGCGGTGGATAATGCTTTCTTGTTTTTCTTTTTCAAACACGAGGAGCTTTGTTGGGGAAATAAAACCCCTCGAGTGCTAAGTCACATCATGAGTTCATGATTATGTATTCTGTTCTTAAAATATTGTTTTTAAGGTTTTTATATATGGATTAAAAAAGTACTATTTACCAAATAATTAAAATTTATTTAAAATTCCATCACAACCCTTTTATAGGAAGTTAAAAATTATTAATATAATAGAGAGAATTTCTTGGGATAATAAGAGAATGTAGGAATAATATAGGAAAGTAAATAATTTATTCTCCTCGAAAGTTATAAACGACAAACATTTTAAAACAAATTTTTCTTCTAAAATAACAATTTTTTAGGAACAAAGGGAGTAATATATAAGGCCTAAACTTACTGTAAAAATGTTTAGCCTGTACATTTTCCTGGCAGATTAATTTGAGTCCTCATTTGTGCAGATACAAAATTACAAATGACAAAGAAAGACACTAGTATATTGCACCATGCATAAAAGATTTCCAAATTAAATTGTTACTTAATGAAAAATGATATTTTTTCAATAAAAGTGTCGCTATAAATGTATAACGACGGTCAAAACCGTCGATATAGATGTATAACGACGGAAAAATCGTCGCTATAAGATCTATAGTGACGATTTTGTTGTGAAAGTATCATTTCTTGTTGTGGATATATCAATTTTTTTAATATAAAGTAGATTAACTTTAGACCAAAGTTACAGATGATATTCTAACTAGTGGCATATAAAGTTTTTATGTTTACCTATATGATCATAAATTCGAGTATAGCCATTGACAGAATTTAATAGCAATGAAAGGGTTTTGGATCCCTTACTTCTTGATCTTTTTCCCAAATTTCCCTAAACCCCTGGGATTGATATGTAATAATACAAATTTCTTAGGATCTAGAAAAATACAAAAAGTTGCTTAACTTTAAAAAAGCCTCGAGGATCGTAAATGATATACTTTGACACAACTTTTTGATAATAAATTAATTTGAACTTTTTTAACAATAAAAGAAAAAGTTAATCTAAAACCAAATTAGGTATAAGCAAGTCTTATGGGAAAATTTATTTATATGAGTAAGAAATTATTAAAAAGTCCAAGAAATATAAAGAAGAAGCGAGCAAGAAAACGCGCTTTGTATTTTACTCATATGATCAGTCCATGCACGTGCAACTCACAATCCATCCATGTCATCCCGAAGAGGTAAAAACATGTCGGCAAACCATTAGACTTTGTGTTATATATTTCACCTTATTTTATACTTTTGTGATTTATTATATGTCATGTTTAAGTTTGATAACTCATATGTGGACATAATTTAAGTAAGAATAAAAGGTGTAACTTAATGTATTATACGTGGAGAACAGAGTCGGCCCTGGGCCGGGTCTACCAGGGCTCAAAGCTGAGGAGGGTCCAATTTTTTTTAAAAATTATGTATGTCTGTATGTGTATAAAAAAATAAAAAATTAATTATAAAATATAATATAAAACAAATCAATAAATATGAAGAATCAAAATAGACTGTTAGCCACAAAAAGAAGGAAAAACCCTTCGTCCTTCTGAGTTCATAACGCAACACAAGCAATTTTTTTTTCTATGATTCTCCTCTTCTCCAACAAAGTTGGAAAATAAATCATCCACCAGCTAGAACAGTGTCTTTTTTTGAATGTAACTTTTTTTAAAGATACATATAGAATCTAGATATATAAATTTTGTAATTGTAATATAAATTTTTGTTAACTTTTTCTTATTTATTATTTGATTCAACAGAAAACTTGAATGGGATTCTTGTTCTTCATTTTTAATGCAATGTTTACAATTCGGGGTACTCTTTTTTCTTCGTTTGGGGTTTTGTCCCATTAGATTTTCCTCAAACAAGTTTTTTAACGAGACCCCAAAATATTTTTACTTATCTTTTGTAAATTCTTATAATTTTAATAAAATTAATTAGTTGGTAATTTATTTTATTTTTTTGTTTAATTTCTATAAAGGGGCACACTTGAAATTTTTTGCCCTAGGCTTTACAAAATCCATGTGACGCTCCCAAAATTAGGTATACATCACCCATCTTGAGTCGCCAGATACATGGTACAAAATTCAAATACAACTTAATAATACAACTGTCGTGTACAATACGACAAAACATAAACTGTGAGTTTGAATACAAACATTGTCTACTAGAGAGTATACAAACTCAAAAGGAGTCCTCATTACAATTATTATCACACTATTTCGCAGAATAGTGAGGACTACTAATGCAAACATCTAGGATCATCACTCTGTTCCCCGACTGCGTTCCAAATATTCTATTCTCATTTTCAAGAGAACAAAGGAAAGAAAGG
Source organism: Panax quinquefolius (assembly GCA_020205615.1). Lineage (NCBI taxonomy): Eukaryota > Viridiplantae > Streptophyta > Magnoliopsida > Apiales > Araliaceae > Panax > Panax quinquefolius. The sequence continues at coordinate 33,406,002 of CM035160.1, forward strand.
GTGAGCTCAACTAGCCCAAGAAGAAATATTATGACTAAGATAATGCGAATAAATTATCATTAGCCTTCAAAAAGGTTTAAACCGATAAAATATAACAACTATCAAGTTTAACTGCAGCGGAACAAGCAATCCATTAGAAGAGTCAAGTAGAGAATAAAATCTACTATCTTTTGTGATTTAAAAGGTTTTTCATGACTTTTATCGCTGAGACTTAGTTTAATAAATAATCCACATCATCAAATCATCCCTGCACTACCAGCCAAGAATATTCTTTAGTATCACGACCACGAATTATCCATGCACTTCGGCTAAAGATAATCATGTTTTCATCAACGGTCCTGATCATGTCATAAAACAATTCATCTTTGACTACTACCAAAGAGAATCCATAGCCATAATCATACCAAAAACCGTCCCATCAATGCACTTCGCCAATGAGGACTTTTTTACATCATTTGTAACTTTACTAAGCTATGATTATACCGAATAATCCTCGATCATAATCATACCAAGTCCATCTATGCACTACAGTGCCACGTATGACTTTACAAAAATAAACATGAGGATGATGACAATGATATAAGAATTCAATAAAACAAGTTCAAGAATTAATTTATCTAGGAACCAATAACGTCCAAATTGTCAACACGATACTTCTTTGTAGAGTAAAATTCAAGAATGCTCGTAATAATATTTCCATGAAAAGATATCTTTGGATGAAGCGCAAATATCAAGGATATTCCACTAATTTCATGGAGTATAGAAGTCAAAATTTAACCGAAGTGAGTATAATAAAGAATGGAATAACAAAAGAAATCACCATGCATGTGGTACTTAGCATGTATGTTATTCCAACAAAATAATAAGTAATGGAACCAGTCAAAGTAAATTAAGACCCACGTAAAGTTTCGACGTAATAATAAAGATTTTAACCAGTCCCACAGAACGCATGCATACATATATATTCCAATGTAATAATAAAGAATGAAATAACAATAGAATTTCACCATGTATGTGGTACTTCAGATGACAAAAGTTATTCCAAAGCAGAATAATAAATAATGGAATAATGTAAGAATTTCACCAAGTATAGGGTAGATCACAGATACAAAGTTATTCCAATGTATAATAAAGAATGGAATAATGTAAGTTCTCTTCATAAATAAGAAAGAAAGAGTACCCCTTACGAGTATAACAAATAATATTCCCCACCTTAAGAAGAAGAGTACTGGATATATGAGTAGTGAAGTAGCAGAATACTTTTCTTCTTTCTCTCTATAGTTTATCTCTCTGAGTTTCGATGAATTCGTAAGAAATAATGAATGAATGAGCTTCTATTTATAGAAAAATGGATCGCATAAGAACTTAACTCATGAACGGTCCAGATTAATTTACTTTAATCTGACGGTCCATATTTAAAGCAAAATCTTTTAAATAAAATATAATATATTCTATTTATAATCTAATAAAATGAATAACTTTATAAAAGATTTTACTATACAAATACTATGCAAACACTATGCAAACACTTTATGCATAAGAAAATATAATATATTCTATTTATAGAATAACTATATAAAAGTATTCTATTTTATATAAAAAGATTTTACTATGTAAAACACTATGCAGCACTATGCAACACTATGCATAATAGAATATAATATATTCTATTTATAGAATAACTTTATAAAAAGTATTCTGCTTTTATTACATTAATAATACCAATAAAAAAAACCGAGTGACTTATCACGTAAGCATCAATAATCAATACTTGTGTGCTACTATGCAACCACGCCAGACATCGTATTTTTTAACACCGGGTGTTTCAACAAATTAACAGTAAAAACTTTCGTTATTTTTAATAAAATATTTTTGTCGTTTTCTCATTCAAATAATAATTCCGTTATGGGGTCCACTAATGATTGTGCCGTCAGTTGCATCTAATATTCCCTCGATAAAACAAATATTCTCCCACCAATCAATATAATATGACAACTTGCATACTTTGCAAAATTTATAAATACTACCCACAACTATAACATTATATCAAATCCACACCATAATATTCAAAAAATTATTTCGAGAAAATTAAATATTTATTCATAAAATCTGGGGTCTCACAATCTCCCCTCCTTATGGAATTTCGCCCTCGAAATTTACGTACGTACCTGGTATGCTGAACAGGTGAGGATACATCGACTTCATTTCAGATTCTAATTCTTGAGGTAAAACCTTTGAGTGTTGAATACGATCCTTCTTATCCAAGATTTTAACACGTATCTCCTCATATGTTAAATCTTCTGCTATATCGTTTAGTTTTAATTTAATAATGTGGTTTGGATCGTCCACATATTTACGTAACATCGATACGTTAAAAACGTTATGAACACGCAATATACTTGGCGGTAAAATGAGTCTATAGGCCACAGTTCCTACTTCATCGAGGATTTCAAATGGGCCAATTAAATCGAGGGTTAAGATTTCCTCTCTTCGTTGATTCTTGCTTCTAGAATAACTCCCTCTTTAGCCTTCTTCTTCACATTCATCAGCTCTGAGTATATAGCTTGAGCGGCTTTAACTTTATCGATTAAAGTCAATTCTACTCGTATACTCGTTATCTTCACGTGAGTTTCCTAGAGTCTTTAACTCTATCTTCATCATTTGTAAGTCGTATGAAATAGGTCTTTTTGTTAACAACATCGCACTCGTAAACGCATACGATCTTCTACTCAACGCGTCAGCTACCACGTTCACTTTTCCACGATGTTATTGAATGGTACGATCGTAATCTTCAACAGCTCGAGTCAACGTCTTTGGCGCATGTTACGTTCGTTTTAAGTAAAGAGATATTTGAGGGTTTAAGAAATGGGTTTTGTACTGGGGTCAATACAAAATTCGATTTCACGCTCTACGGGTAGGCTAAGAAGTCTTCAAGAATACGTTAGGAAATTTATGAACAATAGAAATATCATTCAAAACTGTGACTCTCATCCAAGACTTGGATAACACGTCACATTGATACCTATCAACTTGCCATCGTCATTCACGACATCGCCTACAGAAAGTCTGGCTTTGGTGCATTCCACACAAGAAAGTCAACAACGAAAGGAACGGGGCTCTTTACTTATGGCTTGATATGACAATGATTGACTTTAGTGGTTTGGTTGTTTGAATTCGCATAACAGGTTGGTTAGGAATATGAAAGCTAACAACATTACGAAAAGCATGATGAGTAGTTAACCAATCTATTCCTAAAATCACATCAAAGACAAGTATTTTCAAAGAGATACGATCGACAGGTAACGTGAAAGTGTTGATTTGAACAAGATTTATAAATAGTGGAGGTAACGAAGGTTTCTCCCAACAGATATATCAAAGTCTAACTTCTCCGGAGTTAACTTCAAACATTGAACACAACTAGGTGAAATAAAAGAGTAAGTAGAACCGGTATTTAACACGGTATAGACTTCGCAAGAGTTTATGACTAACATACCCGTGATAATTTTATTCAGGTTCCTCGTCACGAAAAAAAAACGCTCTCTCTTAAACTACCGGCTTTGGCTTGTCTGGGACAACCTTTGGCATCACTATCCTAGCTGGAATTGACTTCACCATACGACAAAATCGAGATAGGTGACCTTCTCTTCCGCAATTAAAACACGTTTTGGATTGTTACGTCACAGGTTTGACGGATGTGTCCTCCCGTCTGCATTTTTGAAACATACTGACCAAAGTGGTCGTTCTTCTTCCTTTGAAACGGGTCTTTGGTCTGCCGACATCTTTACGTCATTGTTGAACCTTCTCTCTTGAAATGTCCATTCTTATTGTTTTGGCCATGATTACCACCGGCGGTTACCATTTCCTACATGTTGATTCCTCCATGCTTATTGTCACCGCTTTGATGATCAAGTATCACCGGTATTATCATTTTTCCTTTGCTCTCTTTTGGTTGCGTAGACTCGTTATCGCTACCCCACTAATCGAGCCCTATTTACAACATCCTAATACAAACACGCTTTATGAGAAATAAGATATCGACGTATCTCCGGCTTCAAATCTCTTAAAAACATCCGCTATTCTCTCTTTATTATCAACCAAGTGGGACGCAAATCGGACAACTCGCAAACTTGGCTTCGTCTTTGCGACACGGTCATGTTGTTTTGCTCCAACTTGATAAGTTCCACCTCCTTCATGTGACGAAATGCTTTCGGAAAGTACTTGTCATTGAATAGCTCTTGGAACTTCTCCCAAGACATCTTGAAAAGGCCAAAGTTAGGTACGCTTTTATAGATTCCCACCAAAGATCTCGCCTTCTTCATTATATAAAGGTGGCAAAAGGAACCTTTTGCTCCTCAAGCATCCCAAGACATCAAATATCTTGGTGATCTCGCTTTAACCACGCCTCCGCTTTAAGTGGTTCCGCTTTCCCAAAATCTCCGGTGGTCCCAAATCCTTGAATTGCTTAGTGGTGACCAACCGTGGGTTGCCATTGTTTCCTCTCGCATTATGAATGTGAGTCGTCTTCACTTTGATGTTGCATGAATTCTAAAAAGCTCCTAAACGCATCATTGCTCGTTAATCAATTGATCGGTGTTGTTGTTTATAGGAGGATTATCGCCATCCTGTTGTACATTGTCCTGATTATTGATCTGTGGAGAATCAACAGTCTCCTGTGCTCCATTGCTTATCTCAACATTTTTAGATGTCATTTTCAAATACTTCCACAAAACAAGGGTTAATTAACATATCACATATTATCTCTATAGTCTGATCGACCAATTAAATATCAAATAAACTTAGGTAGGTCATACTAGTGAAGGAATTCCCCGTCTCTCCCCTCCTAGTTCTTGTCTCACATCTCAGCCAGGAATCATATCCTTAAGCTTTGATACCAACTGTGACGCCCCCAAAATTAGGTATACATGTGACATCCCCAAAATTAGGTATACGTCACCCATCTTGAGTCGCCACTTACATGGTACATAAATTCAAATACAACTTAATAATACAATTGTCGTGTAAAGTACGACAAAACATAAGCTGTGAGTTTTAATACAATTATTGTCGTCTAGACAATATTCAAACTCAAATTCAATATTATTACATTTATTTTCCACTATTTCACTGAATAGTGAGGACTACTAATGCTATCATCCGGTCCGTCCGCTCCGCTCCCGACTAGTCCCCTCGCTACGCTCTCATTTCTCAAGAGAACAATAAAAGTAAAAGGGTGAGCTCAACTAGCCCAGTAGGAAATATTATGACTAAGATAATGCAGAATATATTATCGTTAGCGTTCAACAGTGTTAAACTGATACAATATAACAACCATCAAGTTTAATCGCAATGAACAAGCAATCCATTAAAAGAGTCAAGTAGAGAATAAAATCTACTATCTTTTATGATTTAAAAGTTTTCATCACTTTTATTCTTTGGGACTCACCAATAATAAATAATCCACATCATCAATCACCCCAGCATTACTACGGCCAAGGATATTCTTTAGTATCACGACCACAATTATTCATGCACTACGGGCCAAGAATATTTGTGTATTCAATAATGGTCATGATCATGCCAACAACTCGTCCATCAATGCACCACGGGCCAACGAGGACTTTTACCATATCATTTGTAACATTACTACCATGATTACAATCAATAATCCTCGTCATAATCATACCAAGTCCATCTATGCACTATAAGCCACAGATGACTTTCAACAAAATATAAACTCGAGGATGATGACAATGATATAAGAATTCAATAAAATAAGTTCAATAATTATTTTATCCAGGAGCTAATAACGTCAAAATTGTCAACATGATACTGCTTTGTAGAGTAAAATTCAAGAATGTTCAGAAGAATATTTCCATGAAAAGATACTGGATGAATCGCAAATATCAAGGATATTCCACTAATTTCATGGAGTATAGAAGTCAAAACTTTAACCAACTGAGTATAATAAGGAATGGAATAACAAAAGAAATTATCGTGCATGCGATATACCGCATGTGCAAAGTTATTCCAACAAAATAATAAATAACAGATCAGTCCCGCCAGAAAAACGCATGCATGTGATATATTTCAACAGTAATAATAAAGATTTTAATCAGTCCCATGAAAAAGCATGCATGATGATATATTCCAACAAAATAATAAAGATTTTAACTGTGTCCCACAGAGAACGCATGATGTGGATGTTCCAATGAGAATGATAAAGAATGGAACAATGTAAGAATTTCACCAAGTATAGGGTAGCTCACAGATACAAAAGTTATTCCAATGTAATAATAAAGAATGGAATAATGTAAGTTCTCTTCATGAAGACGAAAGAAAAAAATAATACTCCCTACGAGTACAACAAATAATATTCCCTACCTTGGAAAAAACTAGATACTGGAATAGTGAGGTAGCAGATTTCTCTTCTTCTTTCTCTCTATAATTTCTCTATATAATAATCGCTCTAAAGCTTTTGTGAATTGGTGAGAAATGAAGGAAGAATGAGCTTCTATTTATAGAAAAATATAGTTTCGATAATTGCACGTTTTGGGGCTCAAAAATTACAGTACAATACCTCTAACTTTTCTTTCATTAATAATTTAGTCCTGCAAGTATTATCAATCTTGCACCAACTCCCCTAATAGTAAATAATGTGAATCAATAGTTCAATCATGTGAATCAATAGTATAATGATGTGAAAAATACGAATTACAGTATAGTACCTCCATCTATACCTCCATTTTTAACTTAGTCATTCAAGTATTATCAATCTTGCACCAACTCCCCTGATAGTAAATAATGTGATTCAATAGTACACATATGTGAACAAATAGTTATATAAGCATGTGAATTAATAGCAATCAATTGCTCATTTATCCGGTTAAATACCTAATTGGTCAATATAACCTCCAGACATCAATTATTATCGAAATAATTGTCGATTTTCACTAACACAAATAATTCCAACACAATGAAACCATATTTATCAAAAATATAAAATTTGAAATTTCGAAGTTTGACTTTTCCCAAAAAAGTCAAATGTTGACTTTTTGACCAAATAGTGAATTCCGAAAATTTTTGTGTTTATAGACTATTTTTACTAATTTCATCTCTCCGGACTCAAATATCACGTCTGCGTCACCAAATTCAACTCCGAACACAACTTCAATTTTAATAACATTCATCATTAATAATATAACTCACAATATTTATCAACCAAAGTCGCTCCTGTGGAAGCAGGAGCTTTCCAATAAGGATTTCTCCCTATCATGCCGCAATTAGGTGACCAAACCTCTCCTTGATGTAACTTCTAGACATTGTAAATATTGCAATTTAATAATATGAATAACTTTGTCGCCTCAATTATTGATTTAATAAAATAACATATTATACTGATGATACTTGTGACAATAATTGAATCAATAATACGAGAGATATGATGCAAAGAATTCATCGTAGCAATAATAATTGAGTATAACTGAGTGACTTTCACGTAAGCATCAATAATCAATACCGTAGTGCTACTACGTAACCACGCCAGACATCGCATTTCTTTTACTACCGAATAGTTCAACAATTTTAATCTAAGAATACTTACGCCGTTATTTTTATAAAAGATAATTCTGTCGTTTTCTAACTACGACAATACTTCCGTTGTGGGGTCCACCAATGATTGTGCCGTCGTACGAATATTCCCCGACCAATCGAATATCTTATAACAACTTGCATACTTTGAAAAATTTATAAATACTACCCACAACTATAACATTATATCAAATCCACACCATAATATTCAAAAAAATATTTTGATAAATTTAAATCTTTATTCATAAAATCTGGGGTTTCACAATACATCACCCATCTTGAGTCGCCAGATACATGGTACAGAATTCAAATACAACTTAATAATACAACTGTCGTGTACAATACGACAAAACATAAACTGTGAGTTTGAATACAAATATTGTCTACTAGAGAGTATACAAACTCAAAAGGAGTCCTCATTACAATTATTATCACACTATTTCACAGAATAGTGAGGACTAATAATGCAAACATCTAGGATCATCACTCTGTTCCCCGACTCGTTCCAGCTATATTCTCATTTCCTGAAGAGAACAGTGAAAGAAAGGGTGAGCTCAACTAGCCTAGTATGAAATATTATGACTAAGATAATGCAGAATAAATTATCATTGGCCTTCAACAGTGTTAAACTGATAAAATATAACAACTATCAAGTTTAACTGCAGCGGAACAAGCAATCCATTAGAAGAGTCAAGTAGAGAATAAAATCTACTATCTTCTATGATTTAAAAGGTTTTTCATAACTTTTATCGCTGAGACTCAACTTAATAAATAATCCATATCATTAAATCATCCCTGCACTACAGGCCAAGGATATTCTTTAGTATCACGACCACGAATTATCCATGCACTACGGCTAAAGATAATCATGTTTTCATCAACGGTCCTGGTCATACCATAAAACAATTCATCTTTACACTACGGCCAAAGAGAATCCATAGCCATAATCATACCAAAAACTGTCCATCAATGCATTACGGGCCAATGAGGACTTTTTTTACATCATTTGTAACATTACAGTTATGATTATACCGAATAATCCCTGATCATAATCATACCAAGTCCATCTATGCACTACAGGCCACATATGACTTTAAAAAAATAAACATGAGGATGATGACAATGATATAAGAATTCAATAAAACAAGTTCAAGAATTAATTTATCCAAGAACCAATAACGTCCAAATTGTCAACATGATACTTCTTTGTAGAGTAAAATTCAAGAATGCTCAGAATAATATTTCCATGAAAAGATACTGGATGAAGCGCAAATATCAAGGATATTCCACTAATTTCATGGAGTATAGAAGTCAAAACTTTAACCAACTAAGTATAATAAAGAATGGAATAACAAAAGAAATCACCACGCATGCGGTACATTGCATGATGTAAAAGTTATTCCAATAGAATAATAAGTAACGAAAACCAAAGTCAAAGTAAATTTAGACCGATAGGGATGTTCCAATGTAATAATAAAGATTTTAACCAGTCCCACAGAAAGCGCATGCATACGATATATTCTAACAAAATAATAAAGAATGAAATAACAATAGAATTTTACCATGTATGCGGATTGTGATGACAAAGTTATTCCAAAGTAGAATAATAAATAATTGAATAATGTAAGAATTTCACCAAGTATAGGGTAGATCACAGATACATGTTATTCCAATAGAATAATAAAGAATGGAATAACAGAAGTTCTCTTCATAAATAAGAAAGAAAGAGTACCCCTTACGAGTACAACAAATAATATTTCCCACCTTAAGAAGAAGATAATTGGATATATGAGTAGTGAAAGTAAGGTATACTTTTCTTCTTTCTCTCTATAGTTTATCTCTCTAGAGTTTCAAAGAATTCGTAAGAAATAATGAAGGAATGAGCTTCTATTTATAGAAAAATGGACTGCGATAAGAATTAACTAATGAACGGTCCCGTATTAATTTACTTTAATCGGCGGTCCATATTTAAAGCAAAATCTTTTAAATAAAATATAATATATTCTATTTATAATCTAATAAAACGAATAACTTTATAAAAGATTTTACTATGCAAATACTATGCAAACACTATGCAAAACACTATGCATAAGAAAATATAATATATTCTATTTATAGAATAACTATATAAAAGTATTCTATTTTATATAAAAAGATTTTACTATATAAAACACTATGCAGGCACTATGCAACACTATGCATAATAGAATATAATATATTCTATTTATAGAATAATTTTATAAAAGTATTCTGTTTTATTACATTAATAATACCAATAAAACAAAACTGAGTGACTTATCACGTAAGCATCAATAATCAATACCGTGTGCTACTATGCAACCACGCGTATTACTGTTCTTTTAACACCGGGTTTTTCAACAATTAACGGTAAAAATTCCGCCGTTATTTTTAATAAAAAAATTTTTATCGTTTTCTCATTCCGACAATAATTCCGCTATGGGGGTCCACTTAATGATTGTGCCGCTGCATCTAATATTCCCTGATAAAACAAATATTCCCCGACCAATCGAATATAATATGACAACTTGCATACTTTGCAAAATTTATAAATACTACCCACAACTATAACATTATATCAAATCCACACCATAATATTCAAAAAATTATTTCGAGAAAATTAAATATTTATTCATAAAATCTGGGGTCTCACAATCCAGGACTGGCTCTGGTGGAGAATAAGAGAGAATTTCATTTGATTTGTGTAGAAATCATTTGATTATTGTCTATAGTGAGACATTTAATAAGGTGCAAATTTGTTTGATAAAACTATTATTTCTTGTCTCATTTAATAAAAAAGACTACTTGACACTTTATAAGTACAAGTGTATAGTCTTATTTTATTTTGGAACAAGAGATATTCGTGTGAGACTTTTAAAATTCTATTTAATTATAATTTTATTACTAATATGTAACTTACATCATTAATAGTTACATCATTAGTAGTAATGAGTATAATTAAAATAGAAATAAATAATAGTTTATGGTGAAACTATTATAGATATATGTATGTATCTATATGTGTAGAGATAGATATACTACATATATGTATATTGAGATAAGTCTTGTATATATACATTTTAGACATAATAATTTTGCACAATGAAAATCTCTCATTCTTTTAGTTATTCTTCTTACAAACAAATTACTACTACGTACAAAGAAGTGTTCGTGTGGAATAAATGTGAATTGCTATCACAAATTTGTTCAGTTTTGAGGCTTGACATATATCCTGAAGGTATATCGTCTACAACCCATAGCAAACCGATTGTGGTGGGGGCGATAAAGACCTTAAGGACAGACATCACCCGTGTCACGTCTTCTACAATAATCTTGACTCTACGAAGCTACAGTTCTAACAATATCTTAAGGTCTTTATCTTAGTTGTTGGAGTCATGATTTTGGTGAGATGGAAGACAACACGATTTTCAAAGATAAGTGCCATTTTTCTTGTATCTATTTTATCAATGGAATTTTTATGATAATTAGTAATATATTGAGATAAATTAAGCTAATTATTTTTATTGATAATTCCTGTTAGAAGATGGATTGGGGAGAAAAATGAAAATGAAAAAGATTTGCAATTTACAAGTTTGTGAATTGTTGTGGAGAAGATGAAGAGTCATCATGGAAAACACCAAATGTTGATGCCTAAATTTTTTTTCTAAAGAGATCGCGGTGTTCTTCGGAATTAATTTCAAAAGGTGTGTTTTTTAACGATTGCCTTTATTGTTATAAATGATAACTATGTATCATTTTGTATGTGTATATACTTGAAAGTATATGTTTTATTTATTATATCATGTGTAGATGATATTATATGTTTGAGTATTATTTTACCTACATTTTGTTGTAATAAATTAATTAATTAGTTTTGTGGGATAAGAAAAGTAATTAATTAAATTTTTGTTCATGATGGAATAAATTTAATTTTGTGCATATGTATTTTGTTTATAATATTTTATGAGTAGAAAAATATTATGATGTGTATATGTATGTATGAAATTTGAGACAATTATTTTCTTATACACTAATTGAGATTAATTTATTATGAGAAAGTTGTAGTAAAATTTGAGAAGTTTACTTGTCTCTATGTATAACAATTAGTTGAAAATTAATTTATTTTGAGAATAAAGTAAATTTATGTTCTTCTTGAACAAAATTATGCATATAAAGTTAGAGGTAATATTTAGTGTGTAATATTACTTGGTATTTGTATGCATGAATTTTGAGATAGATTACTTTGTTTATGGATAATAAATTAATTATCAACTAATAGTTAGAAGAGATCTGTGGGGGACCAACCATTCTTCTTGGTTTGTACTCTCTCTGCTTCCAAATTGTTCTACAATTTGTTGAATTCGTAGACTAGGAAACATCTCTATGATTTATGTCTGGTTGATTCGTAGAGTTAATTTTACTTGACTCTATGATCTTTTGAGGCACTATTATAGATTTTTGTTTACTCTTCTGTTTCACAAAGCCAAGTCCAGCATGTGATCTATTATTCTTGGGAACAACAATCTGATTTGTAGAGATTTTTAGGCTTTAAATATTAGGCTCATCGATTTCTGTGGATTTCAAAAGCACAATACGTTTATGAGAAGAATAAACATTGTAATTGTTAGTCTCCATTAAATTTACCACACTTAGAACTGAAGAAGAATCTCCGAATCCTATTCATGGCCTATAAGAGACAAATCTTTGACTTATATTAAAATCAGAGAGTTCATAGATGCAGAAGAACGATTCCATATAGAAATTATCTTCTCTACGTCCTCTATCTTAGAATTTAGAGTTAACTCTCTCTATGCACTTAGTTTCAGTTATCTTTCTCAAGCTTGCATTGAGAAGTTTCCAACTCTATAAGAGCTTTCTCTTTTTCCTCTTGAAGTTGAAAATGGTCCTTTGATAGAACTCTAAACCATTTCATATATTGATGTAGATCTGCAGTTATATTATGTAATGAAGTTTTAAGATCATCAATATCTATATCAGGAGAGTTGAAATCAAATACCTCACTGATGTCAATTGCTTGACGATTAGTGGAATTGTCAAAAACTTCTTCATTTTCTTTGAAGGCCATCAAACAGATATTGGCTTTCTGAGGTGCTTCGTTATCACTAGACTCATAGCTTAAATCATTCTTTGAATCACTGCACGATTTCTCAGCAACAAAGACTTTATCTTTCTTGTGATACTTCTTGTTTCCTTTGAACTCTTTCTTTGGATAAGATTTCTTCTTGTCTCTATTAAATTATTCTCTCATAGGTTTGGTGCACTCAGTGATGTAGTGACCAGGTTTCTTGCAATTATAACAGAGGTCTTTTTCTTGATCTATGCTAATATTTCTTTGTTATAGTAGTTCCTCAATTTCCTGCTGTTGCTCTTACGTATGAAATTTTTCAGCCTTTTTGCAAGCAAGGCTAAATCTTCATCATCATCTTCATCAGCATCTTCATCATCAGAATCATCTTTACAAAAGTTTTAGAGATTGTTTCTTCTGAAACTTTAAGGGAAACTCCTTTATCTTTTCTTTTGCTCACTAATGTAGTTTTTACTCACTGATTCCACTCGAACACTTAAGTAAGAAGATTACTATAGAGCTTCTGCACTGCCATCTCATGTAGATTCTTTGATTCTTGATTACTTGTGATTTTGGCATTCCACTTATAGGAAGTTGTAAGACCCCAACTTTTATGAATAAAGAATAATTTTCTCGAAATATATTTTTGAATATATTATGGTGTGGATTTGATATAATGTTATAGTTGTGGGTAATATTTTCAAATTTTGCAAAGTAAGCAAGTGGTTATATAATATTCGATTGGTCGTGGAATATTCGTTTTAATAGGGAATATTCGTACGACGACACAATCATTGGTGGACCCCACAACGGAAGTATTGTCGTAGTTAGAAAACGACAGAATTATCTTTTTATAAAAATAACGGCAAAAGTTTTATCGTTAAACTATTGAACTACCTTTAGTAGTAATAAGATAAAGAATACGCATTGGTTGCATAAGTAACACACGATATTGATTATTGATGCTTACGTGAGATGTAAGACCCAAGCTTTTATAAATAAAGATGAATTTTTCTATAAATATTATTTTGAATATTATAGAATAAATTTGATATAATGTTATAGTTGTGGGTAATATTTATAAATTTTGCAAAGTATGCAAGTTGTTATAAAATATTCGTTTGGTCTGGGAATATTCTTTTGTTAGGGAATATTCGCATAATGGCTCAATCATTGGTGGACCCCACAAATGTAATTATTGTCGGATTGAGAAAATGACAAAAATATTTTATAAAAATAACTACGGAGGTGTTACCGTTAAAACCGCTGAACTACCCTGGTAAAAGTACAAAGAATACGCCGTAGTTGCATAAGAGCACACTCAGATTTGATTATTGATGCTTACGTGAGAAGTCACTCACCTATGCTCAATTATTGCTACATGAATTGCCGCATCATATCTCTTATATTATTGATTCAATTATTGTCACAAAGATCATCTCAGATAATATGTTATAGATTAAATCAATAATTGAGACGACAAGTTATAAATGATTAATAATTGTTGAAAGATTAAATATGTGTTGATGAAAAAATGATTTGTGGTAAGTTTGATTATTTTATGGGGGCTCATATGTCATCATCTAAGAGTCTCTTCAATAATAAGAATTACCTTCGTCAATAGTAATTACCCTTGTGAATAGTATTTACATTCAATAAGAATTAGTATTTACCTTACCTTAATAGTAATTTACCTTCACAATTACCTTACCTTCGTTAATAGTAATTACCTTTACCACGTCAAACCACTTGTCGCTTCACATTACAAAGGCCGAACCACTTGTCGCTTCACATTACAAAAGGCCAAACCACTTTTCTTTTCACATCATTAGTCGTCAAGCCACTTGCCTTTTCACACTTAAGAAAGTGCTAAGCTAGAAATCTTCTATAAATAGAGGCCTAGGGCTTCATTATTTTTCACTTAATTCATTCAAGCTATAGAGAGAGAGAAAGTATAGAGAATAAGAGAGAAAGAAGAAGAGTATTTTGTTACTACACCGTCAGTAGTATTCAATCTCCTACCAAATGTAAGGGGTGTTATTCTTTCTTATTCATGAAGAGAACTGTTGTTATTCCATTGCTTATTATTCTGCTGGAATAACTCAGATAAGTGGTTTACCCTATACTTGGTGACATTCTTCTATTATTCTGCTTGGAACATCCTGTCATGTGTTTTACACCTGACTCGGTTCCGCTTTTTTATTATTATTCTGCTGGAACATCCTCATGCATGTGTTTTACACCGACCGGGTTCCGCCTTTTATTATTCTCGTTGGAACATCCTCGTGCATGTGTTTTTACACCGACCGGTTCCGCTTTTTATTATTCTCGCTGGAATATCCTATCTCAGTGTTTTACACCGGATCCGGTTCCATCTTTATTATTCTGTTGGAACATCCTCGCTTGGGTGAATTTCACCGACTCCGGTTCCGTTCTTTATTATTCGTTGAATAACTCGTCTGCAAGCGGTCTATCGCATGCATGGTGATTTCTTTTGTTATTCCATTCTTTATTATACCCAAATTGGTTAAAACTTTGACTTCTATACTCCATGAAATTAGTGGAATATCCTTGATATTTGCGTTTCATCCAAAGATCTTTCATGAAAATATTCTTCCGATCATTCTTGAATTTTACTCTACAAAACAAAGATCATGTTGATAATTTAGACGTTAATAATTCCTCGGATAAAATAATTCTTGAACTTGTTTTATCAATTCTTATATCATTGTCATCATCCTCATGTTTATATTTTTTAAAGTCATCTCGTGGCACAGTAGTGCATAGATGGACTTGGTATGATTATGACCGTAGACTATTCGTGTAATCAATCGTAATCGTAATGTTACAAATGATGTGGTAAAAATCCTCGGTCAGAGTATCGATGGACGATTGTTGTACATGATCATGACCATTAATGAATACACAAATATTCTCGGCCCGTAAAGGTATGAATAATTGTGGTCGTGATACTAAAGAATATCCTCGGCCGAAGTAGTGTAAGGGTGATTCGATGATGTGGAATATTTATTAAAGTCGAGTCTCAAATTTATAACAAAGATGAAAAACCTTTAAAACCTAAAAGATAGTAGACTTTATTTTCTACTCAACTCTTTTAATGGATCGTGATATTCACGCAGCTTAAACTAGTTGTCATTGTATTTTATCGCTTTAACATTGTTGAAGACTATTGATAATTTATTCTCGCATTATCTAAGTCATAATATTTCTTCGGGCTAGTTGAGCTCACCCTTTCTTTCACCGTTTCTCTTCGTGAAATGAGAATATAGTCGACGAAGCCTGGGAAACGAGTGATGGTCCTCAAGATAACATTAGTAGTCCTCACTATTCTCGTGAAATAGTGTGATAATAATTGTAATGAGGACTCCTTTTTGAGTTTGTATAACATCTAGTATACGATATTTGTATTTAAACTCACGCTTTATGTCGATTGTACACGCACGCTTATGTTGATAAGTTGTATTTAAATTCGTACCATGTAAATGGCGACCCAAGATGGGTGATGTATACCTAATTTTGGGGCGCCATACGAGAAGTCACTCGCTTATACTCAATTATTGCTACAATAATTGTCGTGATCATATCTCTCATATTATTGATTCAATTATTGTTACAAAGATCATCTCGCATAATATTTATTATTATTAAATCAATAATTGAGACGACAAAGTTATTCATATTATTATTTGCAATATCGACAATGTCTGTAAGTTCACAAGGAGAGGTTTGGTCACCTAATTTTGCCAATAAGGAGAAATCCTTATCTGAAAGCCTCCTCTTTCCGGGAACGACCAGTTGTTAAATATTGTGAGTGATAATATTAATGATGAATAAGTTGTGTTGATTAAAGATGAAATTGATAGTTCCATTGTGTCGGGATTATTAGTGTTAGTGGAAATCGACATTTATTTCGCTAATAATTGATGTCCTGAGGTTATATTGACCAATCGGATAATTAATCGTATAAATGAGCAATTAATTGCTATTATTTCACATGCTTATAACTATTTGTTCACGTGTGTACTATTGATTCACATTCATGTACTATTAGGGAGGTGGTGCAAGATTGATAATACTTGCATGACTAAATTAAAAATGGAGGTATAGATGTAGGTACTATATCTTGTAATTAGTTTTTTCACATGATTATACTATTAAGTCAAATGAATGAACTATTAATTCACATTATTTACTATTAGGGAGGTGGTGCAAGTTTGATAATACTTACAGACTAAATTAAAAATGAAGAAAAGAGGAAGGTATTATACTTGTAATATTTTGAGCCCCAAAACGTGCAATTATCAAAACTATATTTTCCTATAAATAGAAGCTCATTCTTCCTTCATTTCTCACCAATTCACTAAAACTATAGAGTAATTATTATAGAGAGAAATTATAGAGAGAAAGAAGAAGAGAAGTATGCTACCTCACTATTCCAGTATCCAGTCTTCTTCTAAGGTAAGGGGTATTATTCTTTCGTATTCATGAAGAGGGTTATTTTTTTTCAATACTCGTAAGGGTTGTTATTCCATTCTTTATTATTCTATTGGAATATCCTGTCTGTGCGGATTACGCATGACCTGGTTCTATTCTTAATTATTCTGTTGGAATATCCTGTATGTGCGGGTTACGCATGACCTGGTTCCATTATTTATTATTCTGTTAGAATATCATGTTTGTGTGGGTTATGCATGACCTGGTTCCATTCTTTATTATTCTGTTGGAATATCCTGTCTGTGCGGGTTAGGCATGACCTGGTTCCATTCTTTATCATTCTGTTGGAATAACATGTCTGTGCGGATTACGCACGCCTGATGAATTCTTCTGTTATTCCATTCTTTATTATTCTGTTGAAATAACCTGTCTATGTGGATTACCGCATGCATGGTGTAAGACTCCGAATTTTATGAAATAAAAGTATTCAATTTTTTTATTTAGTAACTGGTTAAATTGATAACAAGTTAAAGTTAAGGGTAATATATGAAATTTTTCAAAATACGCAAGTGGTTATAAAATATTCATTTATCGGGGTATTCGTTTGGACGTGGAATATTCTTTCTGTCGGGAAATATTCGTACGACGGCGCAGTTATTTGTGGGTCCCATAACGGATAACTGTCGGATGAAGAAAACGACAAAGTTTGAGTTTTTATAAATAACGGCGTAGTTGTTACCGTTAAGACTGTTTGAATACCCGGTGGTTAAAATATAGTAATACGCGTTGTTGCATAGTAGCACACGGTATTGCACAGTATTGTTGAATTATTGATCCTTATGTAAGAAGGCACTACTCAATAATTATCACAGTAGTTATTGTTCTATATTTTATTTTATTGATTCAATAATTGCTGTGTTGATATTTTATATTATTGTTGTTTCAATAATTGTCACTGCACAGTATCTCCATTATCAGATCAATAATTCATATTATTTGAATAATATTATTAGATAGCATTATTAGCAATGTCTAGAAACTTCTGTCAATGAGAGGTTTGGTCACCTAATTGCACGCCAGTAAGGAGAAATCCTTATCGAAAAGCCCCCTCTTTCCTGGGAACTGCCTGGTTGTCATTGTTGTGATTCTGTAATATTATTTGTGAATAATTAATTATTGATTTATATGATAAGGAAATATTTATTTGATGCGGATATAAATGATGGATTTATTTATGTGGTTATAAATAAAGGAATTAATGTTGAGGTGTTTTATTGGTATTTTGTCGAAATGGAGAACAAAATATGGGATTTTCAAAAAAATTAGTTTATTACTTAATTTTGTAAAATCCATAACTCTTTGTGTATAATGAGTTAGGAGATGAGCCATATATCAACAGAAAGCCCTGAAAGTAAGCTAACTGTAGAAATTATAATCACCCAAAAATTATTTGTGGACATTTCGTGGTGAATTTTTGAATGAAACTGGTCCGAAGGACTTATAATCCGATAATCAGTGTTCTTGAGATATATTGCGTGAGTCATAAATTTTGATCCGACCATTGGATCGTTGTGATTTTTGGATATGTTATACATATATAAGTTGAGTATATGTTCACAAATTTTGAACCGTTAAAAATGAACGAATGATTTGTTATGAATTTTAAGAGGTGACCGATTCTAAATTAGGTTTATAAATGATTTTGGTGGAAAATTCTAGAAATGGGTGGGCCCCACTTTTGGTTGTTGGGGAAGATGGCTGATTTTTGGTGGGTGGAATAGTAGCGTAAAGCCATCGTAGTAGAGTTAAGTCTACTTGACGTGCTAAACATTTTCCTATAAATAGGGGGCTAAGTTAGAATTGAAAATCACACCAGAAACAAGTTTTCTCTCTTTCTCTCTCTAGATTATCAAGTGTATTTTATGAGTATTTAGATACTTGGTGAGTTGCTATTCATTAGTGCAAGTTTTCTTTAGCGTCATATCCGATATCCAGTCAGAAGTGTTGCTCTTTTGAGGTAGGGGATAGTAAGGGATATTAAGGGATGTTATATTCTTCATAATGATGTTATTCTTTCAATATCATTATACTGACATATTGGTATGGATCTTATTGTGGAATTTCTACCTTTTTGAGTTGGAGTTACTATTCACGATACTAAGACTATTCACATATACTGACGCACGTATGCGCACTATTCATGTATATGGCACTATTTACGTATATGACAATATTTACGTATACGGTATTATGTACGAATACAGAGTACTATTCATGAGTTACTATTCACGAGTTACTATTCACGGGTACTATTCACGATAAAAATTGGTTTCTTTTTCTGACCAAATTATCGTTGATTTATGATTATTGCTCTTGAAAATAAATGCAGTTGCGACGACCCCAAAATAGGTCCATTCAACCCAACCCATTCTGAGTCGCCAAATACATGGTATAAAAACAAATACAACTTCAGTAATACAATTGTCGTGCTAAAATACGACAACACATATACTGTGAGTTTGAATACAATTATTGTCTAATAGAGAGTATAAAAACTCAAAAGGAGTCCTCGTTACAATTATTGATACACTATTTTACAAAATAGTGAGGACTACTAAAACAACTATCCGTAACTATCACTCCAAACCCCTTAGTTAGTTCCTCGCTATGTTCACCTCCCGAGAAGAAAATGGAACAAAAAGAAAAGGGTGAGCTCAACTAGCCCAAGAAGAAAATATTCTCGACTAAGATAATATACAACAAATTATCGTTAGTCTTCAACAGGAATAATCTGATAAAATATAATGACAACAAGTTTTAGATCAACAACCGCAATGAAATAAAGAATCCATTAGAAGAGTCAAGTAGAGAAAGAATTCTACTATCTTCTAAGATTTAAAAGTCCATCATCAATATTTTATCCTCGTAACATCAATCAATAAACATCTTGAATCAAATATTCATCTTTGCACTACAGGCCAAAGATTATTCATTGTTATCACAGTTGGGTCATGTTCATTTCAACACTGTTCATCTTTGCACTACGGGCCAAAGATATTCATTAGGTAATCATTCATCTTTGCACTATAGGCCAAAGATATTCATCAGTTAATCATTAATCTTTGCACTACAGGCCAAAGATATTCATCAGTTAATCATTCATCTTTGCACTACAGGCCAAAGATATTCAGTAATATCATCATTTAGGACTGGGGATGATGAAAAATATCTTAAAGAAAACGAATCCAGTGAGATAAAAGATCAAATATTAGGGATTCTTATTATAGTTTATCCAAGTTCAAAAATACTTCATAATAACCAATTTTGAAGCAGAATTCAAAATAAAGATCAAAATATGGATACAATCAAAGATAGTAACCATAATAGACACCTTGGATAAAAAGAAGAAAATTTTATTTTTTGGTGAATAGTGCCGTATACGTGAATAGTGTTGTATACGTGAATAGTAACTCCGATACCAAAAGATAGAAATTCCACAAGAAAAATCATTATGCTTCGTAAATAGTACTCTTGAATAGTAACTCGTGAGTAGTAACTCATGAATAGTAACTCATTAATAGTAACTCATGAATAGTAACCCCGACATGAAAAGTTCCAAATTTGATAAAAAGTTCCAACCAATATTTCGGCATAATGATATTGAAGAAATAATATCATTTATGAAGAAAATAGCATCCCTTACCTCAAACGAACAGTACTTCTGACTGGAATATCGGTAAAAGGCTGAAGGAAACTTGCACTGATAAATAGTAACTCACCAAGTATCTAAATACTCACAAAATACACTCGATAATCTAGAGAGAAAAAGAGAGAGAACTTATGAATTCTGGTGTGATTTTCAATTCTAACTAAGCACCCTATTTATAGAAAAATGCTTAGAACGCCATAAAAGACTAACCTGCTACCTGATGGCTTTACCTGTTACTATTGCCACCCACCACATTTAAAATTCAATTGAGCACATTTCTCACCAACCAATTCTAGAATTTTCCACCAAAATGATAAATTCCGAAAATTCAACAATTTCTGAACCAGTCACCTCTTAAAATTCATAACAAATCATTCGTTCATTTTTAACGGTTCAAAATTTGTGGACATATCAACTTATATATGTATAACATATCCAAAAATCACAACGATCCAACTACGATTAAAAATTATAACTCACACAATAAAGCTGTAAGAACACTGATTTGATCTTTTAATACCTCCAATCCGACAAAATACTGATAAAATACCTCAACATTAATTTCTTCATTTATAACCACATAAATAAATCCATCATTTATATTCACATAAAATAAATATTTTCTTATCATATAAATCAATAATTAATTATTCACAAATAACATTACAGAATCACAATAATGACAACCGATACCCTGTGAAAGTGGGGGCTTTCCGATAAGGATTTCTCCTCATCGGGCGCCGCAATTAGGTGATCAAACCTCTCTCGATGTAACTTTCTAGACATTGCCAATAATGCTATCTAATAATATTATTCCAAATAATATGAATTATTGATCCGATAATGGAGATGATGCAAAGTGACAATTATTGAAACAACAATAATATAAATATCAACGTAGCAATTATTATATCAATAAAATAAAATATTGAATAAGAATTCATCGTGACAATTATTGAGTAGTGCCTTCTTACGTAAGGATCAATAATTTAACAATACTGCGTAATACATACAAATTGTCCACTCGTGTAACAACGCCAGACATCAGTATTTTAACCAATCGGTATTCCAACAAAGTTAATTGTGAATAACTACGCCAAGTATTTATAACAACCCAAACTTTGTCGCTTTCTTCATCCAACAGCTTATCCGCTTTGGGGCCCACAAATGGTTGCGGCGTCCTACGAATATTCTCCGACAGAAAGAATATTTCACGACCAAACGAATATTTTCCGACACAATGAATATTTTATTACCACTTGCTTATTTTGTAAAATTTGCACATTTCACCCATAACCAAAGTATTATATCAAATTAACACCTTATTATTCACAATAATAATTAGAGAAAATTCGATTTTATTCATTAAAAAATTTGGGGTCTTACAACCTCCCCTCCTTATGAAATTTCGTCCTCGAAATTGACGTATGTACCTGGTGTATCGAAAAGGTGAGGATACCTCGCTTTCATTTCTGATTCCAACTCCCAGTTCATTTCTTCAATAGCATGGTTCCTCCATAAAACCTTAACTTGAGGTATAACCTTTGTGCATAGGACATGTTCTTTCATATCCAAGATCTTAACAGGTACCTCCTCGTACGTTAAATCTTCGGCTATCTCGTCTGGTTCTAACGCAATAATGTGATTCGGGTCGTCCACATATTTACGTAACATCGATACGTGAAAAACGTTATGAACACGCGACATACTTAGCGTTAAGGCAAGTCTATAGGCCACAGTTCCTACTAGATCGAGGATTTCAACTAAATCGAAGGCTTGAGTTTTCTTCTCTTCATCGACTCTTACTTCTAGAATAACGAATTCTTGCACCTTCTTCTTCGTATTCATCAACTTCTGGTCTATAGCTTGAGCAACTTTAACTTTATCGTCGATTCTAATCGTATATTTACTATCTTCACGTAGGTTCAGATATTCGCACTTGTAAACGATACCATCTCCTCGCTTTCAACCCATCACCTACCACGCTCGCTTTTCCCACGATGGTATTGAATGGTATAATCGTAATCTTCAATGTTCGAGCCAACGCTTTGGGCGCATGTTACGCTCGTTTTTGGGTGAAGAAAATATTTTAGGGTTTAAGAAATGGGTTTTGTATTAGGTCAATACAAAAATTCGATTTCACGCCTAGGGGTAGGCTAAGAAGTCCTTCGAGAATACGCCGAGATTTATTAACAATAGAAATATCATTTAAAAAATCGTGACTCTCATCCAAGACTTGGATAAAGACATGAAATGAAGGTTTCTACTAACGAAGTTTTAATCGATAAGTCAAAGTCTAACTTCTTCAAGTCGATTTAAACGCTGAGCGCAAGCAAGAGAGATAAAAGAATGGGTAGAACCCAGATCTAATAAGGTATAGACTTCGCAAAAATTTATAATTAACTAACCCGCGCTAACTTCGTTCGGTTACTTTCGCTTCTTTGAGAAGTCACAAAAACGCTTCTTCCCGAAACCACCGACTTTGTTTTGTTCAGATCCACCTTTGGTGCCACCGTCCCCAATCGGACTTGATTTCGCAACAAGACAAAATCGCTTATGTGATCGCCTTTTTCACAACTAAAACATATCTTGGAAAGTCGTGAACAGCTTGGACTTATATGTCCCTCCTCTCCGCATCTCAGAGCATCTAATCGGCGGCCGCTTCCTCTCCCCTAGACTTTCTTCTCATTCATTGTCGGTCTTTATTCTTACGACGCCTCCCCGCCATCGTTAAATCTTCTCTTCTTGAAATTTCCACTTGAATCATTTCTTCTATTATCTTGGCCATGATTACCACCGGTGGTTACCATTTCTGTCATGATAATTTCTCCACGATGGTTATCATTGTTCACGACTGCTGCCACCCAGATTTATTATTATCGTCGTGTTGTTGCTCGTTATCCTTCGGTTGGGCTAGCTCATTATCGCGCTCCACTAACTGAGCCCCATTCACAACATTTGAATATAAACAAAATTTGTGAAAAATGAGGTATTGACGTATTTCGGGTTTCAAACCTCGCAGAAACATTCGCGTCATTCTCTCCTCATTATCAACCAAATGGGATGCAAATCGGGACAACTCGACAAACTTAGCTTCGTACTGCGACACGTTCATTTTGTTTTTGAGACGCCCCCAAAATAGGTCCAATCCAACCAACCTATTCTGAGTCGCCAAATACATGGTACAGAAACAACTACAACTTCAATAATACAATTGTCGTGCAAAATACGACAACACATAAACTGTGAGTTTAAATACAAATATTGTCTTTTAGACAATATCCACACTCAAATAAGTCCTCATTACAATTATTGATACACTATTTTACAAAATAGTGAGGACTACTAAAACAACTGTCTTGAACCATTACTCCACACCCCGACTAGTTTCTCATCAGATTCTCGCCTCCCGAGAAGAAAATGGAACAAAAAGGAAAAGGGTGAGCTCAACTAGCCCAATAAAGAATATTATGACTAAGATAATATACAACAAATTATCCTTAGTCTTCAACAGGGAAAAATCTGATAGAATACAATAGACAACAAGTTTTAGATCAACAACTACAGCGGAAACAACAATTCATTAGAAGAGTTAAGTAGAGAATGAAATCTACTATCATCTATGAATTTAAAAGTCCATCATCGATATTTTATCCCTGTAACATCAATCAATATACATCTTGAATCAAATAGTCATCTTTGCACTACGGGCCAAAGATATTCATCAGTTGGTCATGTTCATCTCAACACCTGTTCATCTTTGCACTACGGGCCAAAGATATTCATCAGTTGGTCATGTTCATCTAAACACCTATTTATCTTTGCACTACGGGCCAAAGATATTCATCAGTTGGTCATGTTCATCTAAACACCTGTTTATCTTTGCACTACGGGCCAAAGATATTCATCAGAAAATCATTCATCTTTGCACTACACAAAGCCAAAGATATTCATTATATCATCATTTAGGACCGAGGATGATGAAAATATTTTTAAAGAAAACGAATCCAAAGAAACAAAAGAACAAATATTAAGGATTCGTACTTTTTAAACAATCCAAGTTCAAAAATACTTCATAAATAATCGAGTGGACTAAAATTCAAGAATGAAGACCAAAACATAGATCTAATCAAAGATAGGAATCATAATGCATAAATCTTGGACACGTAAAAGAAAATTTAATTTTTCCGTGAATAGTGTTAGATTCGTGAATAGTGTCGATACGTGAATAAGTAATTCACACTAAAAGATAGAAATTTCACAAAAATATCATCATGCTTCGTGAATAGTACTCTTAATAAGAACTCGTGAATAGTAACCCCGACATGAAAAAGTTCTAAATTTGATAAAAAGTTCCAACCAATATTTCGGCATAATGATATCAAGAAATAATATCATTTACTTAAGAAAATAACATCCCTTACCTCGCAAAAACAAAGATTTCCGATCGAATATCGGATATAGTCTTTGAAAGAACTTGCAGACCAGATAGCAATACTCAAAGTACTAAAATACTCACAAAAATACGCCATATATCGAGAGAGAGAGAGAGAAATCTTTAGTTTCGTGTGATTTTCAATTCTAACCTAAGACCCTATTTATAGAAATTTGTTTAGAACACCAAAGCAAAAAATTTAATAAAATATTATTATATTTACAAAATTTTCACGCCCATCTTTGAAATCTGATTTCAAATTTATTTGTAATACATGTGTGACCCACTTAACTTGTAAAAAACGTTTTTGTTAATATAATTATTTAAAACTTCCAAAAATCAATTATTTCGGAACTTCGAAACTTCAATAATTCATAATAAATAGCCCTTTTATCAGAAAATTTGAACCTCACAACATTTTATAGAAAATTCAATTCTCTACAACTTTGTAGAAGAAAGTTTTTCCAAATTCCAAACATAAATTGGTCAAATTCACATACTGACGACGATTTTACGTGCTATAATCAAATTTTAGTCAAGAAATGGGGTCCACCACACACAAAATATGTGTTAATCATTTAATGCAACAAAATACTCTTCCTCCTCATATACTCATATATCCCACATTCATTGTAAAATATCACCATTACTATATTATTAAAATAATATATTCAAATGAATTATTTTATCGTAAAAAGATAAAATATTAATTTTCAACAATTGTCACATTTAAAAATTTTCTCCATCTATATCCACATAAAATCAATATTTTCCTCATCATATAAATCAATAATTAATTATTCACAAATAATATTACATAATCACAATATCGACAACCGTGTATTCGAGAAAGAGGGCTTTCCAATAAGAATTTCTCTTTCTTCGACGCCAAGCAATTAGGTGACCAAACCTCTCCTGTAGATCGAACTTTCTAGACATTGCCAATAATGTTTTCTAATAATATTATTCAGATAATATGAATTATTGCTTCGATAATGGAAAATACCGTAATAATGACAATTATCAAACAATAGTAATATAAAATATCAACACAAAGAATTATTGAATCAATAAAATAAAATACCGAATAAGAATTATCGTAAATAATTATTGAGTAGTGCCTTCTTTACGTAAGAATCAATAATTGGTGCAATACCGTGCTAATCAGTCAACAACAACGCCAGACATCGTGTTTTAACCACCGCATTCCAACAAGATAATCTGTAATAACTCGTGTGTTATTTATAAACAACTTATACTTGTCGCTTTTCTTCATCCAATCGCTTTCACATGGGGCCCACATAAGTCTCAACTACCGCCGTCAGCATGAATATTCCCCGACAACAAGAATATTCCACGACCAAACGAATATTCTCTGACAACAATGAGTATTTTATAACCACTTGCTTATTTGAAATATTTGCGCATTTTACCCATAACTAACCACATTAATCAAATCAACCTTTACTATTTCAAAATGATAAATAGAGGAAATTAAATTTCATTTATTAATAATTTGGGGTCTTACAACCTCCCCTCCTTATGAAATTTCTTCCTCGAAATTGACGTACGTACCTGGCATTTCAAAAAGATGAGGATACCTCGCTTTCATTTTCGTTTCCAACTCCCAGGTCATTTTCTCAATAGCATGGTTTCTCCACAAAACTTTAACTTGTGGTATGACCTTCGTGCGTAGGACATGATCTTTCCTATCTAAGATCTTGACATGTACCTCCTCGTACGTTAAATCTTCTGCTATCTCGTCTGGTTCTAACTCAATAATGTGGTTCAGGTCATCCACATATTTACGTAACATCGATACGTGAAAAAAGTTATGAACGCGCGTCATACTTGGCGGTAAAACGAGTCTATAGGCCACAGTTCCTATTCGATCGAGGATTTCAAATGGACTAAAAAATCGAAGGTTTGAGCTTTCCTCACATCGCCGATTCTCGCTTTTGGAATAACGACTTCTTGCATCTTCTTCTTCATATTCATCAACTCCAAATATGTAGCTTGAGTAGCTTTAAATTTATCGATTAAAGTCGATTCTAATCGTATATTCGTTATCTTCACACAGGTTCTTGGAATCTTTAACTCTATCTCCATCTTCTGTAAGTCATACGAAATGGGTCTTTGTGTTAACAATATTGCACTCGTAAACGCATACGATCTTTTACTCAACGCGTCACCTACCATGTTCGTTTTTTTTTCCAGGATGGTATTGAATGGTATGGTCGTAATCTTTCAACAAATGAGCCAACCTCAAGTTATCGCATGTTGAGTTCTTGGAAGCTCTTTTCATATTCCTCGCTCCATTCGAATTTTGTATCTCTACGAGTCAGCTGAGTTAATCGAGTAGCGATTCGAGAAAATCTTTCCACGAATCTCCGATAATAACCAACTAAGCCTCAGAAAGCTACGTATTTCGACATTCTTGACTTAGGTTGCTCTCAACTATGACTCATATCCCAATCTTGGATAAAGACGTCACAATGGTACCTATCGGCTTTACTATCACACAAATATGGTGTCCCCTACGGAGAGTCTGGCTTCGGTGCATTCCACAAAGGAAGTCACCAGATAAAGGCTCGGGTACAAACTTCTTCAGTTGAATTTTTAACTCCTGAAGTTCAATAGGAGCCATGAGATTTTAGAAATGAGTTTTGTACCGGGTTCAAAGTCGATACAAAATTCAATATCACACTTTGGGAGTAAGCCAAGAAATTTTTCAGGAAATACATCAGGAAATTTTCTAACAATACAAATATCATTCAAATCTGACGTATTTTTGTTCAAGTCCATAACACGGGCTAAGAAAACTTGACATCCGTTTTTCAATAAACGAATGACTTTATGGCTTGATATGAAAGTGTTTGACTTCAATGGTTTGGTTGCTTGAATTCGAATAACAAGTTGCTTAGGAATATGAAAACTAACAACCTTACGAAAGTAATCAATTTTGGCATGATGAGTAGTTAATCAATCAATCCCCAAAATCACATCAAAAGCAAGTATCTTTAAAGAAATAAGGTCAACAGGTAATGTGATGGTGCCAACTTGGATCAAACAAGAATTATAAACAGTGGGTGTAACAAAAGTTTCTCATAACGGAGTTTCAACAGATAAGTCAAAGTCTAATTTTCTCCGGAGTCAAGTTTAAAGGTTGAGTATAAGCAGGAGAGATAAATGAATGGGTAGAACCGGTATCTAATAAGGTATAAACATCGTAAGAATTTATAATTAACTAACCCATGCTAACTTCGTTCGGGTTACTCGCTTTTTGAGAAGTCACGAAAAACGCTCTTCCAAGAACCGATGACTTTGACTTGTCCGGGACAGCCTTTAGAGTCACCATCCCCACTGGACTTGGTTTCACTACCGTATAATCTCGAGCGATATGTCCTTCTTTTCCATAATTATAATATACCTTGGAAGGTTGTGAATAGTTTGGACTTACGTGTCCCTCTTCTTCGTGATCTCAGCAGATCTAATCAAGCGCTCTTTCTCCTCCTCTAAAATTCGTTCTTTGGTGTTGGTGCCGACATCTTCCCGTCATTGTTAAATCTTCTCTTCTTGAAATTTCCACTTGAGTTATTTCTTCTATTACCTTGGCCATGATTGTGACGCCCCCAAAATTAGGTATACATCACCCATCTTGGGTATTCAGATACATGGTACAGAATTTAAATACAACTTACTAATATAACTCGCTATGTACAATACGACATAAACCGTGAGTTTGAATACAAATATTGTCTACTAGAGATTATACAAACTCAAAAGGAGTCCTCATTACAATTATTATCACACTATTTCACAGAATAATGAGGACTACTAATGCTATCCTCCTCGACCATTACTCCGCTCCCCGACTCGTCCCAAATATATTCTCATTTCCTCAAGAGAATAAAGGAAAGAAAGGGTGAGCTCAACTAGCTCAAGAAGAAATATTATGACTAAGATAATGCGTAATAAATTATCATTAGCCTACAACAAAGGTTAAACCGATAAAATATAATGAACATCAAGTTTAACTACAATGGAACCAAAGAATCCATTAAAAGAGTCAAGTAGAAAATAAAATCTACTATCTTTTATGATTTTAAAAGGTTTTTCATCATCATATAATCGAGACTCAACTTTTTAATAAATATTCCACATCATCGAATCACCCCTCGCACACTACTACCAAGGATATTCTTTAGTATCACGACCACAATTATTCATGCACTACATGCCAAGAATATTTGTGTATTCATTAATGGTCATGATCATGCCAACAATCGTCCATCATCAATGCACTACGGCCACCGAGGATTTTTACCACATCATTTGTAACATTACGGCCATGATTACACGTAATAGTCTCTGGTCATAATCATACCAAGTCCATCTATGCACTACAGGCCACAGATGACTTTCAACATAATATAAACATGAGGATGATGACAATGATATAAGAATTCAATAAAACAAGTTCAAGAATTAATTTATCTAAGAACCAATAACATCCAAACTGTCAACATGATACTGCTTTGTAGAGTAAAATTCAAGAATACTGAGAAGAATATTTCCATGAAAGGATACTGGATGAAGCGCAAATATCAAGGATATTCCACTAATTTCATGGAGTATAGAAGTCAAAGTTTTAACCAAACCGGGTATAATAAAGAATGGAATAACAAAAGAAATCACCATGCATGCGATAGATCAAGACAGCAAAAGTATTCCAATGTAATAATAAATAATGGAACCAGTCCCATGTAAAACGCATGCATGTGATATTCCAATGTAATAATAAAGAATGGAACCAGTCCGCGAAAAACACATGCATGTGATGATGTTCCAAATGTATAATAATAATAAAGATTTTAACCAGTCCGTAAAACACATACGCATGTGATGTTCCAATAGAATAATAATAAAGACGGAACCAGTCCGATGTAAAACACATACGATAGGGATGTTCCAATAGAATAATAATAAAGACGGAATCAAGTCCAAAGTAAAAATACATGACGATGTGATGTTCCAATAGAATAATAGAAGAATGTCACCAAGTATAGGGTAAACCACGATACAAAAGTTATTCCAACAAAATAATAAGCAATGGAATAACAACAGCTTCTCTTCATGAATAAGAAAGAATAACAACACCCCTTACTTTTAGTAGGAGATTGAATATCGCAGATAGTGTAGTAACAAAATACTCTTCTTCTTTCTCTCTATTCTCTCTATACTTTCTCTCTCTATAGCTTGAATGAATTCGTGAAAAATAATGAAGCACTAGGCCTCTATTTATAGAAGATTTCTAGCTTAACACCTGCCATGTGAAAAGGCAAGTGGCTTGACGACTGGTGATGTAAAAAGAAAAGTGGTTTGACATCTGTAATGTGAAACGACAAGTGGTTCGGCGCTTTCGTAATGTGAAACGACAAGTGGTTCGACTTTTGTAATATGAAACGGCAAGTGGTTTGACGTCAGTAAAAGGTAATTACTATCGACGAAGATAATTACTATTCACAAAGGTAATTACTATCGACGTAGGTAATTACTAATCGACGAAGAAGACTCTTAGATGATGACATATGGGCCCCCATAAAATAATCAAACTTACCACAAACGTCTCATAATGTACTCTTTATATACATCAAGGATTGAATAAATATTACCACAAATCATTTTATTTTTAATCAACACATATTTAATCTTTCAACAATTATTAATCATTTATAACTTGTCGCCTCAATTATTGATTTAATACTATAACATATTATACGATGATAATCGTGACAATAATTGAATCAATAATATAAGAGTTATGATGCAAAGAATTATCAGTAGTAATAATTGAGCATAAATTTGTGACTTCTCACGTAAAGATCAATAATCAATATCGTGTCTACTATACAACTACGCCAGACATCGCATTTTTTTACTACCGGGTAGTTCAACAGCTTTTAACAGTAATACCTCTCCGCCAGTTATTTTTATAGAAAGATAATTTTGTCGCTTTCTAACTACGACAATACTTCCGTTAGGGGGACCACTAATGATTGAGTAGTACATACGAATATTCCCCGACAAAAAGAATATTCCCCACCAAACGAATATTTTATAACAACTTGCTTACTTTGCAAAATTTATAAATATTACCCACAACTATAACATTATATCAAATTTATTCCATAATATTCAAAAATAATATTTATAGAAAATTCATCTTTATTTATAAAAGTTGGGGTCTTATAATGATTAAAGATCAAGTGGTTACCATTTCGCATGATAATTTCCTCCACGATGGTTATCATTGTTCACGATCGTCAGCCACCAAAGACGATTATCATCGAAGTTGTTGGTCATTATTCTTCAGTTGAGCCGACTCATTATCGCGCTCCAATAACTGAGCCCTATTTACAACATCTGAATATAAACAAAGTTTGTGAGAAATGAGGTATTGACGTATTTTGAGTTTCAAACCTCGCAGAAATATTCGTGTCATTCTCTCCTCATTATCAACCAAATGGGATGCAATCGAGACAACTCAAAGAAACTTAGCTTCGTCTTCGTGACACACGCTCATATTATTTTGCTCCAAATTGATGAACTCTACCTCCTTCATGTGACGAATACTTTCGGAAAGTACTTGTCGTTGAACAATTCTTGAACTTCTCCCAAGACATCTTCAAAAGGTAGTAGTCGAGTACGCTTTTACTTGATTCCCACCAATAATCTGCCTCTTCTCGTAACATGAAAGTGACGAAAGGAACCTTTTGCTCCTATGAGCATCCCAAGACATCAAATATCTTAGTGATCTGTTTTATCCACGTCTCTGCCATAAGTGGTTCTGTCTTTCCCAAAAACTTCGGCGGTCCTAACTCCTTGAACTGCTTAGCGGTGACCATCCGTGAGTTACCAGTGTTTCCACCTGCATTTTGAACAGTAGTCTTTCTCGTTTGGTTTTGCATGAATTCTAGAAAGTTCCTAAACATACCATCGTTCATTATCCGCTTTCGATGGTGTTGTTCATAGGAGAAACATTACCAGCCTATTGAACGTTCTCCTCGTTGGTGAGCAAAGGTGTCTCCACGGTCTCATTTACTCCACTGTTAACATTCTCAGTCGACATTCTTAAATACTGCCATAAAACAAGGGTTAATTAAACAAATTAACAAATCACATAATACCCCTATACTCTGACCAACCAACAAATAAGCTTAGGTAGGACACACTATCGAAGGATTTACTCGTCTGTCCCCTCCTAGTTCTATTCCCCGATCTCCGCCAAAGATCATATCCCTAAGCTCTGATACCAACTGTGACGCCCCCAAAATAGGTCCAATCCAACCAACCTATTCTGAGTTGCCAAATACATGGTACAGAAACAACTACAACTTCATTAATACAATTGTCGTGCAAAATATGACAACACATAAAAACGTGAGTTTAAATACAAATATTGTCTTCTAGATAATATCCACACTCAAATAAGTCCTCATTACAATTATTGATACACTATTTTACAATATAGTGAGGACTACTAAAACAACTGCTTGAACCATTACTCCACACCCCGACTAGTTCCCGCTTATATTTTCGCCTCCTCGAGAAGAAAAATGGAACAAAAAGGAAAAGGGTGAGCTCAACTAGCCCAAGAAAGAATATTATGACTAAGATAATGTACAACAAATTATCCTTAGTCTTCAACAAGGAAAAATCTGATAGAATACAATGTACAACAAGTTTTAGATCAACAACCGCAGCTGAAAACAACAATTCATTAGAAGAGTTAAGTAGAAATTAAATCTACTATCATCTATTAATTTAAAAGTCCATCATCGATATTTTATCCTCAGAACATCAATCAATATACATCTTGAATCAAATAGTCATCTTTGCACTTTCTACGTGCCAAAGATATTCATCGATTAATCATGTTCATCTCAACACTGCTCATCTTTGCACTACGGGCCAAAGATATTCATCAGTTGGTCATGTTCATCGAAACACCTGTTTATCTTTACACTACGGGCCAAAGATATTCATCAAAAAATCATTCATCTTTGCACTACAAAGCCAAAGATATTCAAGATTATATCATCATTTAGGACCGAGGATGATGAAAATATTTTAAAGAAAATGAATCCAAAGGAAACAAAAGAACAAATATTAAGGATTCGTACTTTAAAACAATCCAAGTTCAAAAATACTTCATAAATAATCGAGTGGAGTAAAATTCAAGAATGAAGACCAAAACATAGATCTAATCAAAGATAGAATCATAATGCATAAACTTGGACACGTAAAAGAAAAAATTAATTTTTCTCGTGAATAGTGTCATATTCGTGAATAAAGGCCAGATACGTGAATAAGAATTCGACACTAAAAGATAGAAATTTCACAAAAAATATCATCATGCTTAAGTGAATAGTACTTGAATAAGAATCTCGTGAATAGTAACTCCGACATAAAAAAGTTCCAAATTTGATAAAAAGTTCCAACCAATATTTCTAAGATAATGATATTGAAGAAATAATATCATTTACGAAGAAAATAACATCCTTTACCTCGCAAAAAAAAAGATTTGATCGAATATCGGATATATAATCTTTGAAGAACTTGCACCGAGATAGCAATACTCAAAGTACTAAAATACTCACAAAAATACGCTCAATATATCGAGAGAGAAAGAGAGAGAAATCTTTAGTTTCTGGTGTGATTTTCAATTCTAACCTAAGCACCCTATTTATAGGAAATTGCTTAGAACACCAAAGCAGAAAATTTAATAAAATATTATTATATTTACAAAATTTTCACGCCCATCTTTGAAATATAATTTTAGCCCATTTGTAACACATGTGAGACCCACTTAACTTGTAAAAAACGTTTTTGTTAATATAATTATTTAAAACTTCCAAAAATCAATTATTTCGGAACTTCGAAACTTCAATAATTCATAATAAATAGCCCTTTTATCAGAAAATTCGAACCTCACAACATTTTATAGAAAATTCAATTCTCTACAACTTTGTAGAAGAAAGTTTTTCCAAATTCCAAACATAAATTGACTGAAATTCACATACGGACGATTTTACAGGCTATAATCAAATTTTAGTCAAGAAATGGGGTCCACCGATACACAAAATATGTGTTAATCATTTAATGCAACAAAAATACTCTTCCTCCTCATATACTCATATATCCCACATTCATTGTAAAAATATCACCATTACTATATTATTAAAATAATATATTCAAATGAATTATTTTATCAGAAAAAGATAAAATATTAATTTTCAACAATTGTCACATTTAAAAATTTTCTCCATCTATATCCACATAAAATCAATATTTTCCTCATCATATAAATTAATAATTAATTATTCACAAATAATATTACAGAATCACAATATTGACAACAAAACAGTTCTCAAGAAAGAGGGGGCTTTCCAATAAGAATTTCTCCTTACTGGCGCGCAATTAGGTGACCAAACCTCTCCTTAGACAGAACTTTCTAGACATTGCCAATAATGTTTTCTAATAATATTATTCAGATAATATGAATTATTACTTCAATAATAGAAAATACTGTGTAGTGACAATTATTGAAACAATAGTAATATAAAATATCAACACAGCAATTATTGGATCAATAAAATAAAATAATCGAACATTAATTACATCGTAATAATTATCGAGTAGTCCTTCTTACGTAAGAATCAATAATTGGTAATATCAATACCGTGTGCTACTATGCAACAACGCCAGACATCGTTTTTTTAACCACCGGTATTCCAACAATATTAATTCTGAATAATCGCTACCAAGTATTTATAAACAACTTATACTTGTCGTTTTCTTCATCCAATCGCTTTCCATTATGGGGCCCACACAAGGCTGCGCCGTCGTACGAATATTCCCCGACAACAAGAATATTCCACGACCAAACGAATATTCTCCGACAACAATGAGTATTTTATAACCACTTACTTATTTGAAATATTTACGCATTTTACCGATAACTAACCACATTAATCAAATTAACCCTTACTATTTCTAAATGATAAATAGAGGAAATTAAATTTCATTTATTAATAATTTGGGGTCTTACAGTTTTACTCCAGCTTGATGAACTCAACCTCCTTCATGTGATGAATACTTTTGGAAAAGTACTTGTCGTTGAACAATTCTTGGAACTTCTCCCAAGACATCTTTAGTGCGGCAGGTTGAGTATGCTTTACCTATTTCCACCAGTAATCTGTCTCTCCTCGCAACATAAAGGTGGCAAAGGGAACCTTTTGCTCCTCGGAACATCCCAAGACATCAAGTATCTTGGTGATCTGCTTTATCCACGTCTCTGCCGTAAGTGGTTCTGGCTTTCCCAAAAACTCTGGTGGTCCCAACTCCTTGAACTGCTTGGCTGTGACAGACCGCACGTTGCTATCACTTCCACCCGTATTTTGTACACGAGTCTCCCTCGTCTGATTTTGCATGAACTGCAAAAAGCTCCTAAATATTCCATCATTCATCGTTCGCTCGGTAGTGTTGTTTACAGGAGGAATATTGTCTTCCTGTTGCACGTTCCCTTGGGTGGTGATTAAAAGTGTTTCCACTGTCTCATTCACTCCATTGCTAATATTTCCCGCTGCCATTCTTAAATACTGCCATAAAACAAGGGTTATTTAAACAAATTAACAAATAAACTTAGTCAGTTCATACTAGCGAAGGAATTCTCCATCTCTCCCCTCCTAGTTCTTGTCTCACATCTCAGCTAGGGATCATATCCCTAAGCTTTGATACCAACTGTGACGACCCCAAAATAGGTCCATTCAACCCAACCCATTCTGAGTCGCCAAATACATGGTACAAAAACAAATACAACTTCAGTAATACAATTGTCGTGAAAAATATGACAACACATATACTGTGAGTTTGAATACAACTATTGTCTAATAGAGAGTATAAAAACTCAAAAGGAGTCCTCGTTACAATTATTGATACACTATTTTACAAAATAGTGAGGACTACTAAAACAACTATCCTGAACCATCACTCCAAACCCTGGCTAGTTCCTGCTATGTTCTCACCTCCTGAGAAGAAAAACGGAACAAAAAGGAAAAGGGTGAACTCAACTAGCCCAATAAGAAAATATTATGACTAAGATAATATACAACAAATTATCGTTAGTCTTCAACAGGGAATAATCTGATAAAATATAATAGACAACAAGTTTTAGATCAACAACTACAGCGAAAATAGCAATCCATTAGAAGAGTCAAGTAGAGAAAGAATTCTACTATCTTCTAAGATTTAAAAGTCCATCATCAATATTTTATCCTCAGAACATCAATCAATAAACATCTTGAATCAAAATTCATCTTTGCACTACAGCCAAAGATATTCATTTGTATCACCACCAATCATGTTCATCTCAACACTGCTCATCTTTGCACTTCTAGCCAAAGATATTCATTAGGTAATCATTCATCTTTACTACGCCAAAGATATTCATCGCTTAATCATTAATCTTTGCACTACAGCCAAAGATATTCATCGCTTAATCATTCATCTTTGCACTACGAAAGCCAAAGATATTCAAGAATATCATCATTTAGGACCGAGGATGATGAAAAATATCTTAAAGAAAACGAATCCAATGAGATAAAAGATCAAATATTAGGGATTCGTATTACAGTTTATCCAAGTTCAAAAATACTTCATAATAACCAATTTTGAAGCAGAATTCAAAATAAAGATCAAAATATGGATACAATCAAAGATAGTAACCATAATAGACACCTTGGATAAAAAGAAGAAAATTTTATTTTTTGGTGAATAGTGCCGTCGTATACGTGAATAGTGTTGTATACGTGAATAGTAACTCCGATACCAAAAGATAGAAATTCCACAAGAAAAATCATTATGCTTCGTAAATAGTACTCTTGAATAGTAACTCGTGAGTAGTAACTCATGAATAGTAACTCGTTAATAGTAACTCATGAATAGTAACCCCCATACATGAAAAGTTCCAAATTTGATAAAAGTTCCAACCAATATTTCTAAGATAATGATATCAAGAAATAATATCATTTATGAAGAAAATAGCATCCCTTACCTCAAACGAACAAAGATTTCCGATCGAATATCTAAAAAAGGTCAAGGAAACTTGCAATCGATAAATAGTAACTCACCAAGTATCTAAATACTCACAAAATACACTCGATAATCTAGAGAGAAAAGAGAGAGAACTTATGAATTCTCGTGATTTTCAATTCTAACTAAGCACCTATTTATAGGAAAATGCTTAGAACGCCATAAAGACTAACTTTCTTTACTGATGGCTTTACTTACTATTATTGCCACCCACCACATTTAAAATTCAATTGAGCACATTTCTCACCAACCAATTCTAGAATTTTCCACCAAAATGATAAATTCAAAATTCAACAATTTCAAACCAAATCACCTCTTAAAATTCATAACAAATCATTCGCTCATTTTAACGGTTCAAAATTTGTGGACATATACTCAACTTATATATGTATAACATATCCAAAAATCACAACGATCCAACTACGATTAAAAATTATAACTCACACAATAAAGTCAGAAGAACACCGATTTGATCTTTTAATACCTCCAATCCGGCAAAATCTATATAAAATACCTCAACATTAATTTCTTCATTTATAACCACATAAATAAATCCATCATTTATATTCACATAAAATAAATATTTTCTTATCATATAAATCAATAATTAATTATTCACAAATAACATTACAGAATCACAATAATGACAAACTGATAGCCCTGTGAGTGGGGGCTTTCCGATAAGGATTTCTCCTTCATGCCAAGCAATTAGGTGATCAAAACTCTCCTCGATGTAACTTTCTAGACATTGCTAATAATGCTATCTAATAATATTATTCCAAATAATATGAATTATTGATCCGATAATGGAGATGATGTGCGTTGACAATTATTGAAACAACAATAATATATAAATATCAACGTAGCAATTATTATATCAATAAAATAAAATATTGAACAAGAATTCATGTGACAATTATTGAGTAATGCCTTCACGTAAGGATCAATAATTCAACAATACTGCAATAATACCGTGCCATCATCAAGCAACAACGCCAGATTATCTATATTTTAACCACCGGGTATTCCAACAGTGTTAACGGTAACAACTACGCCGTTATTTATAACAACCCAAACTTTGTCGTTTTCTTCATCTGACAGTTATCTGTTTTGGGGCCCACAAATGGTTGCGGCGTCCTACGAATATTCTCCGACAAAAGAATATTCCACGACCAAACGAATATTCCCCGACAATGAATATTTTATTACCACTTGCTTATTTTGCAAAATTTGCACATTTCACCCATAACCAAAGTATTATATCAAATTAACACCTTATTATTCACAATAATAATTAGAGAAAATTCGATTTTATTCATTAAAAAATTTGGGGTCTTACAGCAGTTGTTGATCATATTATTTTTATTATCATATATAACATTTTTATAACCTTGATGTTGAATTTCTCTTTCACTTGAGTGTAAAGATGGGTAGATTATTGGTATGATCGTGACTATGGGTTCTCTTTGGCCAGTAGTGCAAAAATGAATTGTTAACTGGTATGATCATGGCCATTGAATTTATTATTGAATATCTTTAGCTTAAGTGTAAAAATGAATTGATTAACATGGTTATAATTATTGTTTATATAAATTCTAAAATGATTATATATTTCTTTGAGATATGAATATATTTGGCTTGTAGTGCAAATATGAACTGTTGATGAATATATTTGGCCTGTAGTGCAAATATGAACTGTTGAGGAATATCTTTGGCCTGTAGTGCAAAGATGAATTATTGATGAATATCTTTGGCTCGTAGTTCAAAGATGACTTGTTGTTGAATATCTTTGGCCTGTAGTGCAAAGATGATTTGTTGATGAATATCTTTGGCTCGTAATGCAAAGATGACCTGTTGTTGAATATGGCCTGTAGTGCAAATATGACTTGTTGATGAATATCTTTGGCCCGTAGTGCAAAGATAAATTTATTAGTATGATTATGAACATGAACCGTGATTTGATATAACCATGATCTTTGATGTTTCAGGTGATGAAAATTATCTTTGTTCTGGATGAGAAAAGGAATTTAGAACTACAATTACGATTATGAGTTATACATGTGATTGTTGATTGACGTTACAAGGATAAAACATTGTTGGTGGACTTTTAACATGGAGAAGATAATAGATTTTATGGTCTATTTGACTCTTCTAATGGATTGCTCGTTCCGCTGCAACTATGGATGAAAAGTTTTATCATCTACCATATATTCTAAATCTCTGATTTATTACTGATGAAGGCTATTGATAATTTAATTATCTTTAGTCATGATATTCTTTACTGGACTAGTTGTGCTCACCCTTTTGCTTCACAATTCCTTTTCAGGTAATAAGAGTATAGTTTGGTCGGCGAGCGGGTAACGGGAAATAGAATCTGGTGGTCTCTAGTCAGGGAGGTTCTCCCAAGCAAATATAGAAAGGTGTTGTATACATCATTTAGTAGTTATATTTGGTGAATCAAATAGGGTGAGGCGAACCCAACGTTGGAAGGATATTTTGCCACTATCATACAAGATGTCTAATGACATACAACCTCGTGTCATCATAAGACAGGGTTATGCTCATCCACTTGCTGAGTATATCTACGTACGAGCACTACCTATATAATCTTGGTGTTTGGTTGAACTATAACTCTCAATTAGAGACAGTGGAGATAATGATATGTCAAGAGAAGACTCACCATTGGAAAGAAGATGATAGTAATCTTCTTATTTTTCTTTGGGGTCTATTGGGTCAACTAAGAATAATTCTGTGGCTATATGATATCTATCATAACCTAGGCGCATGGCCTCCCATGTACGAAGGTTTCCTTGAGCACTTCCCAAAGATTTTAATTTCTAAAACAGTTTTTGACTATACCTTTATGTAAGATATCATGGTGACGTGCTATCCAAGTTGGTGTCAAAAGTCACCGTTGATATATATATTTGTATCAAAACTCACAACACATGAGTTATTGTATTTTGCACGATAATTGTTGTAATAAAGTTGTAGTTGTTTTCTGTACCATGTATTTGGCGACTCAGAATGATTTGGATGGAATGGACCTATTTTGGGGTTTTCACATTTGGTATCAGAGCTTAGGGATATGGTCTCTAGCGGAGATCGGGGAATAAAACTATGAGGGGAGAGATGAGTAAATCCTTCACTAGTGTGTCCTACCTAAGCTTATTTGTTGGTCAGTTATAATATCGGGATTTGTTAAATTCACCCTTGTTTTGAAGCTATATTCTAGAATGATATCTGAAATACAGGAGATGAGCAATGGAGAAATTATGAGGACAGGGAAGATAGAATTTGAAATGAAAGCAAGGTATTCTCAACTCTTTGAAATACCAGGTACGTAAATTTCTGGGACGAAATTTCATATGAAGGGGAGATTGTAAGACCCCGAATTTTATGAAATAAAAGTATTCAATTTTTCTATTTAGTAAATGGTTAAATTGATAACAAGTTAAAGTTAAGGGTAATATATAAAATTTTTCAAAATACGCAAGTGGTTATAAAATATTCATTTATTGGGGTATTCGTTTGGTCGTGGAATATTCTTTCTGTCGGGGAATATTTGTACGATGGCGCAGCTATTTGTGGGTCCCATAAAGGATAACTGTCGGATGAAGAAAACGACAAAGTTTGAGTTTTTATAAATAATGGCGTAGTTGTTACCGTTAAGACTGTTGGAATACCCGGTGGTTAAAATACAGTAATACGCGTTGTTGCACAAAGAATAATACCAGATTGCACAAAGATTGTTGAATTATTGATCCTTACGTAGAAGGCACTACTCAATAATTGTCACGTGAGTTACTTATCAATATTTTATTTTATTGATTCAATAATTCTTTGCGTTGATATTTTATATTATTGTTGTTTCAATAATTGTCACTGCACAAAGATCTCCATTATCAGATCAATAATTCATATTATTTGAATAATATTATTAGATAGCATTATTGGCAATGTCTAGAAAGTTCTGTCAAGGAGAGGTTTGGTCACCTAATTGCGCGCCAGTAAGGAGAAATCCTTATCGAAAAGCCCCCTCTTTCCTGGGAACGGCCTAGTTGTCATTATTGTGATTCTGTAATATTATTTGTGAATAATTAATTATTGATTTATATGATAAGGAAATATTTATTTGATGCGGATATAAATGATGGATTTATTTATGTGGTTATAAATAAAGGAATTAATGTTGAGGTGTTTTATTGGTATTTTGT
Organism: Panax quinquefolius; assembly: GCA_020205615.1. NCBI lineage: Eukaryota > Viridiplantae > Streptophyta > Magnoliopsida > Apiales > Araliaceae > Panax > Panax quinquefolius. The sequence continues at coordinate 33,447,665 of CM035160.1, forward strand.
CGAAATGGAGAACAAAATATGGGATTTTCAGAAAAATTAGTTTATTACTTAATTTTGTAAAATCCATAACTCTTTGTGTATAATGAGTTAGGAGATGAGCCATATATCAAAAGAAAGCCCTGAAAGTAAACTAACCTTAGAAATTCGAATCACCCAAAAAATTCTTTGTGGATATTTCGTGGTGAATTTTTGAATGAAACTGGTCCGAAGGACTTATAATCCGATAATCAGTGTTCTTGAGATATATTGCGTGAGTCATAAATTTTGATCCGACCGTTGGATCGTTGTGATTTTTGGATATGTTATACATATATAAGTTGAGTATATGTTCACAAATTTTGAACATTAAAAATGAACGAATGATTTGTTATGAATTTTAAGAGGTGACTGATTCGAAAATTAGGTTTATAAATGATTTTGGTAGAAAATTCTAGAAATGAGTGGACCCCACTTTTGGTTGTTGGGGAAGATGGCTGATTTTTTTGTGGGTGGAATAAGAGCAGTAAAAAGCCATCGTGTAGCAGTGTTAAGTCCGCTTTGTGCTAACATTTTCCTATAAATAGAGGGCTAAGTTAGAATTGAAAATCACACCAGAAACAAGTTTTCTCTCTTTCTCTCTCTAGATTATCGAGTGTATTTTGTGAGTATTTAGATACTTGGTGAGTTGCTATTCATCAGTGCAAGTTTTCTTCAAATATATATCCGATATCCAAATGTAAGTCCGCTTTTTGAGGTAAGGATAGTAAGGGATATTAAGGGATGTTATATTCTTCATAATGATGTTATTCTTTCAATATCATTATAATTTGTCCATATTGGTATGGATCTTATTGTGGAGTTTCTACCTTTTTGAGTCGGGGTTACTATTCACGTATACGACACTATTCACGTATACGACACTGTTCATGTATATGACACTATTTACGATATGATATTATTTACGTATACTTGACTATGTATTTAATACTTGAGTATTATTCATGAGTTACTATTCACGAGTTACTATTCATGAGTTACTATTAACGAGTTACTATTCACGACAAAAATTAGTTTATTTTTCTGACCAAATTATCGTTGATTTATGATTGTTGCTCTTGAAAATAAATGCAGTTGTTGATCATATTATTTTTATTATCATATATAACATTTTTATAACCCCGATGTTGAATTTCTTTCACTGAGTGTAAAGATGGGTAGATTATTGGTATGATCGTGACTATGGGTTCTCTTTGGCCAAGAGTGCAAAGATGAATTGTTAACTGCTATGATCATGACCATTAAATTTATAATTGAATATCTTTAGCTTAAGTGTAAAGATGAATTGATTAACATAGTTATAATTATTGTTTATATAAATTCAAAATGATTATATATTTCTTTGAGATATGAATATATTTGGCCCGTAGTAAAATATGAATCTGTTGATGAATATATTTGGCCTATAGTGCAAATATGAATCTGTTGAGGAATATCTTTGGCCCAGTAGTGCAAAAGATGAATTATTGATGAATATCTTTGGCCCGTAGTCTGCAAAGACGACTTGTTGTTGAATATCTTTGGCCCAGTAGTGCAAAGATGATTTGTTGATGAATATCTTTGGCTCGTAATGCAAAGATGACTGTTGTTGAATATCTTTGGCCCATAGTGCAAAGATGATATGTTGATGAATATCTTTGGCCGTAGCAAAAGATACACTTATTAGTATGATTATGAACATGAACTGTGATTTGATATAACTATGATCTTTGATGTTTCAGGTGATGAAAATTATCTTTGTTCTGGATGAGAAAAGGAATTTAGAACTACAATTACGATTATGAGTTATACATGTGATTTTTGATTGACGTTACAGGGATAAAACATTTTTGGTGGACTTTTAACATGGAGAAGATAATAGATTTTATGGTCTATTTGACTCTTCTAATGGATCGCTTTCGTTCACCGCAACTATGGATGAAAAGTTTTATCATCTACCATATGTTCTAAATCTCCGATTTATTACCGATGAAGGCTATTGATAATTTAATTATCTTTAGTCATGATATTCTTTATCAAGAGTTAGTTGTGCTCACCCTTTTGCTTCACAATTCCTTTTCGTGTAATAAGAGTGTAGCCGGTTTGAGCGAGGTAACGGGAAATAGAATCATGGTCTCTAGTCGTGGAGGTTCTCCCAAGCAAAGATAGAAAGGTGTTGTATACATCATTTAGTAGTTATATTTGGTGAATCAAATAGGGTGAGGCGAACCCAACGTTGGAAGGGTATTTTGCCACTATCATACACGATGTCTAATGACATACAACCTCGTGTCATCATAAGACAGGGTTATGCTCATCCACTTGCTGAGTATATCTACGTACAAGCACTACCTATATAATCTTGGTGTTTGGTTGAAGTATAACTCTCAATTAGAGACAGTAGAGATAATGATATGTCAAGAGAAGACTCACCATTGGAAAGAATATGATAGTAATCTTCTCATTTTTCTTTGGGGTCTATTGGGTCAACCAAGGATAATTCTGTGGCCATATGATATCTATCATAACTTAGACGCATGGCCTCCCATGTACGAAGGTTTCCTTGAACACTTCCCAAAGATTTTAATTTCTAAAATAGTTTTTTACTATACCTTTATGTAAGATGTCATGGTGACGTGCTACCCAAGTTGGTGTCAAGAGTCACAGTTGATATATATATTTGTATCAAAACTCACAACACATGAGTTGTTGTATTTTGCACGACAATTGTTGTAATAAAGTTGTAGTTGTTTTCTGTACCATGTATTTGGCGACTTAGAATGGGTTGGATGAAATGGACCTATTTTGGGGTTGTCACACATAGTGAATGATCATTCGTATTCATTCCTTATTAAATTGTGGAAATGATCTGTCTACGTGGATTACCGCATGGCGAACAAAAATCCATTTGCAGTTTCATATATTCTATTATACTCAGTTGTTTAAAGTTTTGGCTTCTTACTCCATGAAATTAGTAGAATATCCAAGATATTTGCGCTTCATCCAGTATCTTTCTATGGAAATATTCTTCTGAGCATTCTTGAATTTCACTCCACAAAACAGTATCATGTTGACAATTTGGACGTTATTGAGTTCTGGATAAATTAAATTATAAATCTTTAAAAATTTATTCTTGAACTTGTTTTATTGAATTCTTATATCATTGTCATCATACTCATGTTTATAATATGTTGAAAGTCATCTGTGGCCTGTAGTGCATAGATGGACTTGGTGTGATTATGATCAGGGATTATTATGTATAATCATGACCGTAATGTTACAAATGATGTAGTAAAAGTCTTTATCAGGCGTAGTATCGATGGACAGCTTGTTGGCATGATCATGACCATCATGAATACACGAATATCCTCGGCCCGTAGTGCATGAATATAATTTGTGGTCGTGATACTAATGAATATCATCGGGCGAAAAGTGGGGATGATGTGGTTTATTTATTGTCGAGTCTCAAATGATAAAACCGATGAAAACCTTTAAAATCATAGAAGATAGTAGATTTTATTCTCTACTTGACTCTTCTAATGGATTGCTTGTTTCACTGCAGTTAAACTTGATGTTTGTTATATTTTATCAGTTTAACACTGTTGAAGGCTAACGATAAATTATTCTTCATTATCTTAGTCATAATATTTCTTACTGGCTAGTTGAGCTCACCCTTTCTTTCACTGTTCTCTTCAGGAAATTAGAATATAGCTAGGACGAATCGGGGAAAGGATTGACGGTCCAGATGATTATTTTAGTAGTCCTCACTATTCTATAAAATAGTGTGACAATTAATATAATGAGGACTCCATTGAGTGTGGATATTGTATAGATGACAATATTCTTATTAAAACTCTTAGATTATGATTTGTAGTATTTTACACGACTGTTGTATAATTAAGTTGTATTTGAATTTTGTACCATATATTTGGCGACTCAAGATGGGTGATGTATACCTATTTTGGGGGCGTCACAGAAGTGCTCTTATGAACTTGATGTTGAGGTCCTAATTTGGATAGAATTTTCCATAAGCTCTTAGAGAGTTGAGCAGACTATTGAATATTTCATAGGTAGCAGTTATGTTTTCTCCTGGAGTATGAGAAAATATTTTATACTGCTGAGTAAAAAGAGACTACTTATTCTCTCTAACTTCTTATGTTCCTACATACATGATCAGAAAGGCTTCCCAAACTTGTTTAGCTATAGTGTAATTGACTACATTTTCGAACAACTCATCTTCTAGAGCCATGAACAAAATATTTTTATCCCTTTTGTCCAATTCCACCAACTTCTTTTCATTGTTAGTCAATTCAGCTTTGTGCTTGACTACTATCTTGTTTGGATCAACAGTGGTTAAAGATAGCTTTTTTAGAATGTATAGACCACTAATAACTGCATCATATAGATATTCATCTCTAAAATCCATATACGTCTAGAAGAAAACTTTCCAGTTAGCAATTTTTTCCTTATTTAGAAGGGGTGGCTTATTCCCACCACCAAGCTCAGAACCAGTTTTATTGTGTGCCATATGATCAATTCAAAGTGTAAGCTTAAATATTCTTGAGAACCTGCTCTAATACCACTTTTTGTTTTCCAAAGGCATAATAGAGATCTAGAAGAAAGGTTAAATTAATAGATTTTTAAAAACTTTTGCTTATTTAAAGATTAGTTACCAAATAATTAAATTTTTTTTTTCAATTAATCTTACCACAATGAAATATTAGTTTAAAACTCCTTTTAAATATTTAATGAAATCACAATTCTAAATTTAGTTCTTTAGGATATTAATTAGTCACTTCACAGATATAACAGATATATGACATAATATAAGAAAAGAAAGTAAATGACACACGATGTTTAAGTGGTTCGGAGTACAAATAACTCCTAGTCCACTCTACTTTAACAGGTATGAAATCCACTAAGGATGGGGTCACTAAGACCAAATCACTAAGATCTATTACAACTCAATCACTTAGATTCTTTTGAGTCACTTAGTTTCGGCAAGGCCACTTAGACCTCTTAAAGTCACTTATACTTGGATGAATGTCACTAAAATAATTGAATCACTATTTGAATGATAGTGGTTTGATGTGCTGCAAAGCTTTGCAATTATTCTTGACTTCTTTTTGGTACTTAGAAACTTGAATATGATATTCAGGATCATAAGGTAGAGCTTGATATAATTTGGCAGAGTTTCATGTTTTTTCTTTGTGATTCGTACTTGGTTTTGAATCATCATACTCTTTTATAGACTTATAAGAATCAACACGTTGGAGAGTTCCCGTTGGTGCATTTAATGCTATGCTCCGAGATGTTCTCTGATCGATGTTGACTTATACGGTAGGTACTACATTTTTTTGCTTTGACAAATCATATCAGACTACAATCTTACCAACCACATATAAGTTGTGTCACATATTCAATCTAACGGTTTTGATAAACCATTCTCTGATCTTTTTATCTTAATTTGAAGATGGTGAGAAACATCTTGAAATCTCTACTCTAAAACTCTCTACATTTGTCAGTCTGATGACAATTTTGACATGCTTTATGAACTGGGTCAATAGTATATTGATGAGGAATGTAGAGTCTGAGCTCTAAATTCTGCTCTACAATCTTGTTCTACGAATATCCGCTCTACGATCTGCTCTAAGAATGGCTTTTGATGAAGAGCACTCTACGATGCTTGAGCATATTCTACAAACTTCTCTTTATTCTTTGAATACTTCAGCAGCTCTACAATTTCAAAAATAACTATTCGAATGTAACTGACTGAAGACTTCACTATCTCTTTGCAACTTTATAATTACCCAGTTAATGCTCTATAAACACTTAGATTACTCTACTAACAACATTAACACTACGAACATGCAGAGTAATTGTATACGATCATTTAACAATACTGTACGATCGATTTAATCTTATTCCATATACATTAAATCAACTCAAAAAATCAACCTAACAAGTTTGATTGTTCTAAATCTAAGTTTTGGTACAAATATATCTCAGATAAGGACTTTACAAAACTATTGAATAATTATTCATTATAATCACATCATCAAATTTAAATATGTATAACTTAACAATTCCTAACACTTTGAACGGTGGTGCAGTGAGTTGGAAGAGTTCCAAGCAACAAACAGTTGTTGATTCGGTTACAGTTACAGAGTATATAATTTTAAGTGAAGTTGCAAAGGAAGCTTCTTGGATGAAGAAATTCATTACAAAACTTGGAGTGATTCTTAGCATCCAAGGATCTATTGTTTTATATTGTGACAACATTGGGGTTGTTGCACAAGCCAAGGAACCTAGGTCTCATAAAAATTCTAAACATGTGTAGCAGCAGTTTTATTTTATTAGAGAAATAAATGAAAGATGTGATGTCACCATAGAGTGAGTTAATTTCAGAACAACATTGCAGATCCATTTACTAAAGTATTATCTCAGCAACTGTTTGATCGCCACTTAGAAAAGATGGGTATTAGATACTATGGCAATTGACTTTAGTGCAATAGGAAGATTGAAAGTAGGTAGTATGCTCTCAAGTCGATCATATTTGATGCGATAAACATTTACTTTGTAATCTTATTCATTTATTAATAAAAGAATTTATTTATTTAAAAACATTTATATATCCATATTGAATTGGTATAATTAATTGGGATAAACTCATAGTTTTGGAGCAATGCTTTTAGAATCATGATTAGTTCATGCTAATGAGATCTAAAATCTAGATAACTCAAAACTAGAACGTTCCTAATCATTGGATAACTAATGTGGGGTTACTGATATATTATGTTTGCTTTTTTGAAAATGATGATTGATCTCATAATCATTTGTGTGGAGACACTAAAGAAAGTATATAAGTGCTTATTGGAGAATAAGTTCACTGAACGTGACTCACTTAAAAGAACACCTAATGGAGTTTTACTTGTCTGTCAATGGCAGTTACTATAATGATAGTAGTATAAATGATCATTGGACTTGAGATCATCAGTACCTTGTGTATTCTGAGTAATAAATTGTCATATTCCTTAAGACTCTTAGGGTATATAAAATGGTTTGTTTGGTATAATAAAGTGTACATGGAGGTAGATGAATGATTAACAAATGATCTACCACTTCCAGTAAAGGAAGAGAATGTCCTATGCGATTCAATAAGTGACAACTCAGAAATCTTTGGCTAGGGTTGAATGAAAATTAAAAAGGAGTTTCTAATTTACATTAACTAGAGTTGTACATTTTAGAATCGAAATGAATATGATCAAATAAATAAAACTTGATATAGAAATTCCATGTTTTATATTTGATTAGGACATATTGTAAGGTAGAAGAAGAATTGAATTGTATGGTAATTATTCATTGAATATGTTCTTTGTGATTAAACGTTGATTTCATATTATCATATGTTGAGAGGTGTCACTCGTGATGTAGAATAAATATATTTATTTATATTTGAATTAAAGGAATTCAATTCATTATAAATAATATTAGAATGATTTTAATTTATTTATTCTACTATCGGTATAATATTGAAGATAAAGGGTCACGCCATAAAAGAGAAATATTATTTTAAAAGTAATTGACTTAATAATAATAAATTAAGTATATTTAATTTGTACCATGGTGGAATAAATTAAATTGGGTTAATTGCATATTATACCCCGAAGTATATACCCTTTTACCATTCGTACCCTGATGTTTAAATTAATGCTCCCATCTTGCTACCTCAAGTACTGCTAAGTAAGCATAACTAACCCTTTTGGTCAATTTGTTTGCCAAAAAAGGGTCACATATATGTCACAATTTAAATGGTCGAAAAACTATAAAAAGGTCAATTATGCTTACTTAAATACGATACTTGGGATAGCGAGATGAGAGCGTTTAAACATCGAGATACGGTAAAAGGGTGTATAATTCGGGGTGTAATATGCAATTAACCCTAAATTAAATAGCTTAATACTTATAATTAAGTATTTAGAGAAATACTAAATATAAATTAATAAAAAGTATTATTATTATTATTATTATTATTATTATTATTATTATTCAATTCTTAAATGATTTTAGGAATTAAATTAAAAATCCTAAGTCCTAAAAAGTTTAGGAGGGGGGTTAGCTTAAATAATGAGATGTCTTAGATGGCTTAATTAGGATAGACTAGAGACTATTGTCAGTATTGAGATATTACACAATAATTTTCTACAACATAAAGAGTACTTAGGAGAGAGAGAATTAGGGCTAGTCACCCAATGTTTTGAAGAAAACCTAAATTTACTTCTTTAATCAATAATCTCTATTGGTGGATCACCTTTAGAGCGCTATATATACTGAGTAGCTAAAGTTTGATCCGTGAATTTGAAGAAGCGCGGAGGATCAAAGGATTGGGAGTTGAAGACCATATCAAGGATTTGAATCATCTTCATAAGGTATATCTTTTCTCTTTTCTCGATTAATAATATCGCATAAGGTGATTTTTGGGATTAGTAAAAAATTTTAAATATGATTTATGTCATGCTTCTGCTTTCACATCAATTTGATTGTATGTATGTTCTTGTTTCTACAAACTAACAAGGATATTACAATAAACGAAATTGATCATGAGATTATTTCTGTGATCGAGGATACTGAAATTATTGATTTTGTAATTTTTGAAAATTTCTTTGTCATTCAGATAAATCAAAAGATATTGGTATTTTAATTTTTTCAATATTTCCAGAATTATCCTTTAAGAAGAAAAGACATCGAGTTTTGATCCCGAGGATTCGTTCTTGGTGCTTTCTTGCTTAAGTTAAAATTTAAGGACCAATTATTTCCAAGGGAAAAATAGGTGAAAAATATAATGAAAATTAGGATTTTCATATGTTTCATAAATTATGGAGTTTTAATTTATTTGATGTATTTTTATTTCTTATGTAGGAAAATTCAGTAGTTTAAGAGTTAGTATTATTTTAAATTTAGTAGTTTCTTTTTTGAAATAAATTTAGTTAGGAAAGTTTCCAACTAGACGTAGGAAAGTTAATTAATACTCTCTCCGTCTCCTAAAAATCATAAGTCCAAATTTTTTCATCCCTAAAAGATTGAGATAAGTACATAAAGTGAAAGGTAAATATGTCATTTGTGGGGTTCATTAATATAAAAAAAAGTACAAATTATTTTATATAATCTTATGGGGCCACTAAGGATAAATTTAGAATTTTTTTACCATCTTTCCTCTACTTTTTTACTCTTTTAATATGTATGAAAATTGTACTTTGCTCATCCTTTTGAAAACGTAGAGAGTAATTTTTATTATTTTCAAAATATATGTAGAAAAGTATCTAGACCTATAAATATAAGTTGTCTTGAAACTTCTTATTAATACAATTCAAATTCAATTCAATTCTTAATAATAATATTATTACTTGTTTTCTAGAATTCTCTATCTTCCTTGTTAATTAAATTTTTTATCAAGGTTTATTCTTTCGTTGGCATTAGAAGGGTATCTAATTCCTATGCACGTTTGTGTTAGTACATTAAATTAATCAAATTCCCACCACATCAATTTAGAGAATTCTAAAAACATCATGTGGCAGTTACAATACAATGATCTTAGTCCTCTCTACATTTCAAAAATGGTTGCATTATGGAGTTACAATATCATACATATCCTAACAAGAATCTTCGTGGAACATGAGAAAAATAGAAGTTGGCGGAATAATGAATTTTCTAAACGCATCATACATACAATTGATATTTCAAGAGACCGGAATTGAGCTTTTCAACACAAGTTTGGCAATTCCAACTAAACTATTTCTGATCATGTTCCTAGCTAACTAGGGTAGTAATTGAATCATGACATAGACTAATTAACATGACCAGGAAGAGAGAATTAAAGAAGCCAGTCAAGTTTCCAAAAGATCAGAGGCGAAGCCAAAATTTGATCTGGAGGGGCCAAAGAATTTTTTTAACAACATAATATATATATCCAGAAAAAGGGTATTCGGAAAGAATGCATTGATATGAACCGTAATTGATGTAAGCTCGTCGAACTTCATCAAGTAGATCACCACGATATTTCCATATTTCGATAAGTTTTTCAGGATCACGCTCAAAATAATTAATATTTCATTCTTTACCTTCAATTCTTTGATTTTAGAGAATAACGTTGTTCTTGTTCAGGGGTAGACAAAGATGTTTGAACATTAGGCTCAGGGTAAGCAGAGATGTGTTAACATGATTTGATTACTTTCTCATGAAAAATGAATCAATAGTATGTGATTTTCCCATGATTCTAAAACAAAAAAATAAAAAATTCAATTAACTACACTACAAGAATGAGTTAATCAATATTATTGGACCACTTATTGAACTTTTGAATAATAAAATTTTCATAAATTTACAATCAAATAAGTAAGGGTTTTAGTTGGTTACGGGAAAACAAATTGAATATGCAATTGGAATTAACATATACAATATTATGATCACTCATTAAACTTTTAAAAATTAAAATATCAAGTTTCATAAAATAAAAAAAGAATAAAAAAAAATTAAATAAGGGTTTTAGTTGATTACATAGATACAAATGTATCATTAAATTAAAATAACACATACAATATTATGCTCCAAATATACAAACTTGCAATTATAATATATTTAATAATAAAATTAGTTTGTAATAAAATACATAATAAATGAAAAAATGGGTCTTACAAAATTTTCATACCATGGGAGACCGTGACCCCCCTCGAGTCCTAATATAGCTTCCCTGCAAAAGATGATTTTGTGCTTCTTGACCGACTTAGGGAAACCTCCATCCATTGGCGTTAAGGACATGCGTATAATAAAAAAAGAAAATAAAATGAAAAAATTATCCCTATTTAATGATAAATGGGTTGCTAAGGTAGGGAAGTCCCCTCTGCATGTAATAGAACTTGAAGAGATTTAACAAAGATATTATACCAGATAAACTCCCTAGTTAACTAAACTAACCACTGAAGTTATACTAACTGTAGTTACAATTCAATTACATCTAGTTGTCAACATCAGCTGTCATTATCAGCTAACTAACTTTAGCTAATGCTTTGATCAATTTGGTGCGGTATGCAAGTGGTGCTACATGTGCTGCTGCTTGTGTAGTTGGCACAATCACTTGTGCTGCTGCTGCTGATGATGATACTGGTGCTGGTGTTAGTATCCTCAATATATTTATTCACGAAAACTAATTAATTATTCTATAATTGATCTTCTTATTTATACGTTTGGATCAGAAGAATAGAATTGGTGAAAGAAATGAAATAGAGAATGTAATAGTGAGTGGAATGATTCATTTCATTCGTGGTTGTAATGAGTCATTCCATACCCTCGAGCAAGGAATAAAATTCACAAATTTGGTAGCAATGAGAATGATTCATTCTATTACAATAGAACAACCAAACACAATTTTTATTATAGAGCATAGGAATGAATCATTCCATTCCTTAATTCTTGCTATCGAAACGAAACATATTAGGGTTTTGTTCTTTATACAGCTGCCACAAATGAGAAGAATGGTGGAGGAGAATTTATGCAATGCTCATGTCCCATTGGCTTGTTGCAAAGCCAACTGGTACTGGGCGTCAGTTCTGGTTTGACACCAAGTACATTTATAATATGATTTTCCATGCTAAATATGTTAGCCTTAGTATAATTTTTATTAATTTATTTTTTAGTTTTTTAAATATAATGTAATCTACTGAATCCAGTCTATTTCTACCCTAATCTTAAGGGTACTTACTGCAGTATTGTACAATTTGTGATTTTATTTAAGAGCAGGATTGGAGTTTTCTCGTTACTCATTAGATGTTTATTTTCACTAAAATTTTGTGTAAATATTGACTAGCATTTGATATCAAACCAGCAGCATTTGACTACAAAATTTTAAATTCATTGAAACCCCATGTAAGAGAACTTAGAGGTGACAACTATTGCTAGGGCCTGCTGATAAATGGAGACATTCCGTGTACCTCTTTCTTTCTGCGTGCCCAGTCAATAAGCGTTCTGCTAACCAAGCTTTAAAGCCTGCAAATACCCAGAATCCTCTTAGTTTCAAAATCCATAAAGATAAATGGGTTTCTAAGTTAGGAAAGTTCCCCTCTGCAAGTTGGATATTTGACCTTCATGCATGGATATATCTATAGCTGACATGCACTAGAGAATTAGGCACTCAATTTTTCAAGTACGAAACCATGTGAGGGAAACCTTACAAAATAAAGTCCAACCAGTCATATCATATGGCCTTACTCTTGTTAAATCAAATATGGAAACCAGGCTGCAAAAGCTGGGGCAACGTACGTGACAAGTGGCTGCGTTTTCTTACTAGTTATGTTGCACGCACTTCTTTCAAAATATAAGATCGTTATTGACTTTTTAAAGTTAACTCAAAACATTTTAATTTTAATTAATAAAATAATAAATATTGTAAACAATTTAAATAATATAGTATTATTGGTTATAAGATTTATCGTTTCATAATTTTAAACAAATATATTATTTTTGAGTTGAGAATATCTTAAATTGACTTTTAAAAATTAATAATTAAAATGGGAGAGTATATACCAAATAAATCACATGTGTATTTAGTATATAAATCTAATGTTTTTATTGTATTATCATTGTTTTTCTTTTCATAATGTAATTGATTGCTCGATCATTTTCTTCCCGCAACCAATATAAAATACATTATGTGTAATTGATTACAAATGTGCTACACTCGTTTTGTAATGACTTTCTATATATTAAGAAGTTGAATTATTGGTTGGAATAGCTGCCTCTTTTATTACACGAGGACAGTTTTGCCAATCTAACAAGTCATACATATCACTATATATCAAGTCAAGAAATTTGATTTCGACTTATATTCCTCCTTGTATTAATTAAGCCTTAATTTGATTAATTAACAATCTTAACATGCGGCGTGGTTGATTATATGACTTCTTTATGTTTACTTAAACAAAATGAAGTTTTTTGTGCTCGAAGAAGAAGAAGGAAATGTAGTGAAGATTTATTTTAAATAACTTGAAGATCTTATGAGAGATCAAGCTGATCATATTGCAAAGATCTTATTAGTTTGCAATCTAAATGTAGGATTTGACTCCCCTCTATTACACTAGTTCTCTAATACATCAGTTATTTGATCTAAATAATTTTGTTAATAATTATTAAAATATGTTAATAGATAATTATATTAAAATTTAAATCATTAAAAATATTTTTACCATTAAAAATTTAAAAGAAAAATAAGAAATAAAAAGAGATACAGTTAGGGGACTTGATTCATTTAAGATAGGAGGGTCTCAATCTCGTTAGACACGAGCTCAGCCATTTTTCACCAAACTAGTGTCGGCCACCATTTATATTAGGGGTGTAAACGGTATTAAACAGATACGAATACAGGTATATCCGTATCCGTATCCGAAAAACTAATTCGCTATCCGTATCCGTATCCCAGATCCCATGGATTTTAAAAATATTATTCAGATCCGTATTCGGAAAATATTCAATACGGATAATATCCGCTACTGCTTATTTTATCCGAATAGACAAATTATTCAATATCCGAATATCCTAATTCGCTTATCAAGAACCTAATATAAAATTCATTCAAAATATTTACGAAAAAAAAAATTAAAGTTTAAATCATACATATTAATTAAACACAATTTAATATTTAAACCATACATATTAATTAAACATCCTAATCATAATGGGAGGAACATGCTAATTGACGTTTTGGGTGAAAATAAAAAGATTCAATAATGTAACCGATACTTTGTTCGATGGATCAAATTGAAATTAAAATCTCAATATTATTCTTTCAAAATTTATTAAATAATAAAAAGAGAAATAAATTAATATTTAATAAATGAATAGTAATATTTATGGGAGATTTATTTATTATTTATCCTCAATAAATAAATTACATGGTTATAAGAAATTATTTGATTTCATTATATTTATGAAAAGTCACGAAGTTATAATGTATGTGTGACAACTAGTTAATCTAACTTGATTTAAAATTGACATTGAACTTATTTTACATATTTGGACTTCTAGTTTCTAAATAATTAGGCAAATGAAAGTGATAAATAATCTCTTCACCCAAAAAATTGTAAACGTGAATTAATTTATTTAACTCTCCTTCTAGATTAATTTTAAATTAATTCGCACTTAATACATTTTAACAATAAAATTATATTGTCCATCGCTTCCCTTTCTCTAATCGTCAGTTGTCCTTAAACGAACGTATATATATATATATATATATATATATATATATATATATATATATATATAAATAACTTACATTTATATATATATATATATATATATATATTAATAAAATATATAAATTAATGTGATTAATTAATGAATAAAAGTTAAAGTGATTAATTAATGAATTAAGTTATGATTTATATATATATATATATATATATATATATATATACACGTATATATTAATAACTTATATAAATGAATGTAAGTGATTAATCAATGAATGTAAGTTATTAATAAATACATATATTATATATATATATATATTAATATATATATGAATATATTAAATTATTAACAACTTATATAGTAAATTATTAAGTAATAATTTACGTTAATTAATAACTTAATTAATGTAAATATTAAGTGTGTGTGTGTGTGTGTATATATATATATATAAGTTATTCATATATATATATATATATATATATATATAAGTTATTCAGATATCGGATTCCGATATCTAATTCTTGGATATCCGTATCCAATTGGATATATTTACTTTTACGGATGTTAATCGAATACTTAATACGCTTTATATTCGTATTCGTGATCCGCTTATTTACTTGATACCTTTAAACCGGATATGGATATATCCGCTTTTTTTCCTAATACTAATAATATCCGCTTTTTTTCAATACGGATGCGACGAATCACGAAATTTTTCTGCTACTATTTACGTTTTCTAATTTATATAGTAGTATTACAAGATTACTATTACTCAAGGAGATATTTTGTTTTATGTACTTGCCGCAATGATAAGTTAATTATATATGATATATATTGTTGGGGATTTTTTTTAATAATTCAAGTTTTTAGATAATTTAGTTACTTAATGTAATATAAGAGCGGGTTATCCTTAAACTTAATTAAATACTTTTTTTAACTTTTATTTTTATCCATTTGCAGATCATTTTTAAGGATCAAAGTTACTCATTTCTTAACTATACTAGTACCACTCATCAATTAGGTCAATAGTTATCCGTGGTTTACTATATTTCTTTCGGACTTGTCTTGTGACTAATTTTTTATGAGCTTCCTAATCTTGTGTGGGTCTCTTTATATTCATTAGATCCAATTAAGTGCAACCCTCAATATATCGAGTTACACGTGAGGAGAGTGTTATATCTTATCTCACATCGAATACCTTAAAAAAAATATCTAGTATATAATGAGTTGCGTTAACTCTTCTTATTGTCAATTGGTTTTGAGTTAAAGTGCTTAATATCTTTGTATACTAGACTTTATACCCATTTTATAAATCTAACATGGAGGACACATTAATTTTATAATTAATTTAATGGTGCAAATACACTATAATTTGTCCCTTCTCTATAAAGTTGTAGTATTAGATATTATATACATTGTTATCGACTCTTTCTAATAGCCTAAGTTTTTAAACTAATTGATTACTTAACAAGTTTTTAGCTTTGTAATTATGATATTATAAAAAAATTATGATGATAAATTAATATATATATATATATATATATATATATATTATGTGTTACTTTCAATAAGAATAAGACTATATTTATTAAAATTAAAAGCAATGGTAGATAAAACTGTTCTTTAATCAAATGCAATAATTGTGTAGCATAATATTGATACTTATTCCCATAATAGTTATGCAGATGGAATATTTCATCCGCACACGCATAAATAATTATGTACATAATATATCTTATTCGCATAATTATTATGCGGATGAGGTAAATTTAAGAACATTCGATATTTTTTTAAACAGTTAGAAATGAGTTGAATAAGACACTTTTCTAATTAACTTTGGATATGGATCATATATATATATAACCCGTGCCTCCGGCACTACTAATACTCGTGTAATTATTTAATACCTAAAGATGAATCTAAATGAAAAATGTGAGTTACAATGTTTAAAGAGTATATATTTGATAAAAATTAGAAATTTTCGTAATTATTTATTGTAAATAAGAAAATTTCTAATCAAGATGTACATCCCACCTATCAAGTAAAGAAGTCAAAATTTTTGCCAAAATCAGATCTACATGCATTATTATTTACAAATCGAGACTCGCAAGAAAAAAATGAATTTGTTAAGAAAACAACTAAAGCCAACACCCACATTCAACAACAATAAAAATTGACCTAGGCAGCTTAACTATATTTATTAAATTTGAAACAATCCAAATGCCAATGACCTTCATAGTTTACTCAAGCACATTTAAAAGCACTCCTCTTCACCTATATGCTATTGATTCCCTTCATTTAATTTATAATTTTAGATGGAACATGGATTAATTAGTAAAACTAATTTAAGCACAATCAATCATACAAATGTGTCCATTGAATACCATTCGCTGATACATTAACAGGTAAAAACATTGTAGTTTTGAAATAGCATAATGATACCCACTTACTGAAAAGGTTCATGTGCACCAAATTGGTTTGGAGCTCTATTGCCTGATTAAATAAAAAATAAAATAAAATAAGAACTTCAAAAATAATTGAGCCATCCGCTAAAAAGGTAAATTTGGTCAAACATATAGCCAAAAAAATCATCTAGGCCATCGCAAATTTGGGATAAAATCCAACGTCCATGGACACAGCTAGAATATATATATTGTAGCAACAAATTCAAAACAAAACTCTACAAATAATTATGTACTTTACATTTTTACAATGCCACAGTTGGACAATGCGAAACTCATATTACAAAATGTATTAGAAAACAACTCAGTTAACATCATAGAGTACTCGAGCTTCTCATGTTACCATTCTCTTATGATTTCGCCTATGAGTTCATCAACCACGACCGGTCCACATCCTTTATAATGTCATCTATTTCAACATATGCAAACATCACCTCATTCCACCCAAAGTCCCACATACAGTTAACATTTGGATCTGTAGTTTTGATGTTTCTCTCGAGCATTTTGAGCAGGTTTTCAGCAGCATCACTACATATTCAAACTACCAAAACAACCATCATTCCATACCCAAAAATCATCATAACCACGTATAATTAATTAACTTTACAAAATACGGAACACAAAAAATACACACATGCAGAAATTAATACATACTCAATCATCAACACATATCTAACCACCAAAACAAAGAAGCTAGTCAAGCACTCGATTTTTAAAAAATTTGGCAGAATTTCGTTTAAAAATAGATATCCAGACAAATCTAAACATGTCTATAAAACTTACAATCATCCATACATATCCAAACCACAAAAAAAAAAAAACCATCATTTCATACCCAAAATCATCACATCATGCAGAAATTACTACATATTCAATAATCAACACATATTCAACCACCAAAACATCAAACTAGTAGCTACTAATTTCAAGAAATTTCGACAGAATTTCCTTTAAAAATAGATATCCAGACAAATCTAAACTTGTTTAAAAAACTTACAATCATTCCATACTCAAAATCACCATAACCATGTATAATTAGCCAACTTTACAAAAGACGAAAAACATCATCCCAAGGAAAGTTATATTCTTTTTTAGTTCAGCTAGGTATTTTCGTTTAGTCAATTTACTTCCTGTTTTTGGATGGGAAGGAAAAGTTAGGTTCTGTTTCTTTCCAAACAAACTCATTATGTTATTGAGTTTTATTTTTAATTAATACTAATTCTAAGACACTTATAAAAAATATTGGGACAAAGACAGTTTTTTGTTTTGGATAGTAGTACCCTTATTATTTAAATAGGTGGAAAACCACAACATGAATTGTTAAGGGTATATTTGTCCAAATAAAAAACAATGACATTATTAGTTCAAGTGAATTGTGCATAATTTTAAGTTTGAAATACACGTCTTCTTAATGTACCTTGATACTTTATAGGAGACTATAGAAATTAAAAAAATCAATTGTATGTGCAACTTTTTATTGTCATCAATATATGCTAAGAATATAATTTCAGAACATTATATATGTGTATGCAGAACTTACAAAAGTTTCGAATTTGCCAAGTTTGCAAGCTGTACAGGAATTCCTCCCGTAAGATAATTATTATTTAGATACCTGCAAATTTGAGTTGAAGGCGAACCATAAATAACTATATGGGTAAAGTGAATATCATATGAAGTAGTTCAAATTTCATTGACTTACAGGTTGCGCAGAACTAGAAAGCACCCCTCAATACAAATGAGTTCCCTAATAAATAGTTGAACCAACACCTAATAAATTCAAGAATAAGCTACATATTATAAAGATGACAAAGCAAGTGCATAAAACTAAAGACCATATCAAAAGATAAACAGGAAAACAAAATCAGTAAACATGATAGAATATGAGCATCCACAAAAGCCACAAAGTAAACCAAAACTACATGAAATGTAATGATTTTAGGTTGATAAGTGTGGGCATATATAAATTAATCACCTTACAAACAACAAACATTAGAAAGAATAAACCCAAAATTTCTATACATCCGAATTTACCCCTCTAATCTCAAGGAGTCCTCAAACTAAACTCTCCCAAAAAGTCAGTAAAGGAAACAACATAATTTGGATAAGTGACTCCAGAGGGCATCTGTCTCGATAACAATTGCTAGCAAATAATTTATGCATATTTTTGCTTTATCAACAAAGTTTTTATTTTATTTTCCCTTTCATTTTTCTTATACGGATAAGTTCTTGGGAACCATGTGTTATTTAATTTATAACTTCTTTTTCCCTCTTTCTTAATCCCACTAAAAATTTCCAATCTTTTCAATTCTTCAACAACCTTTTGACACAAACCAATAAAATTGAGCCACGTCGACTAATAATGAAGTGTTGGCTCCATATTTGGTTTATGCCAAATAAAAAATATGTTACTGGTGATTATCATGGGGTTTGATTAATTCCAAAGGTACTAATCTAGAAGTATGCAAGAAATAGTATCTTCCACAATTACATTATAAGTATGTAATAATAGAAATCAAAATATTAAAATTAAGCTAGATTTTAGTACATCAACCACGGTCGACGGTGCGGTGGGTAGGTCAGTCAAGAATTATCAGTCAAGGATTTATGATGATTTATATTTTTTATAGTGTTTGACTTAATTATCTAATGATTATGTGTGAAGCACGAACTTTATTTTGTTATAAAATTATTGTATTATTTATACCTTTTTATAATATACTATTATGATATATTAATTCTACTGATAATAGATTAATATTGTGTACATTGATTTTTATATAAAGAAAATATTTTTTTTGGAAATATCATATTTAACTAATAATGTGAAACTAATGTGTCTGAAGTATTTATTTATTTATTTCTGAAATAATGTGCATATAAAGGAAATTATTTTTTCTTTATCTATCACTCTATTGTTGCTATTGCTTTTTACAAACTAATGCTACTAACTCTTCCTACAACTATTGTTGAATTAATGTATCTCATTGCCTCCATTAACTACTCTCTATTTGAGGTAGCTTGGATGGTGTCCTTCCATCAATCTTTGTTTTTGGATCTTGTTTGAAAATATAGACTCGATCTGCAACATGCTTGAATGCGAATAAATCAAACAAAACTTGTGTTGTTGTACTTGTTTTTATTCTAGTAAAATAAAAAATAACTTCTATATAACGGGAGTGGTTAACATGAAGTGAACTTCATAATAAATTCACTCCATGGCTAATACGGTGCTGACACGCAGGCGGATAGATCAGCCTCCCGTCTGTGTCTCAGTATTATATTGGGCATGATAACCCTTGTTGCCTTTCCATTGTACTTAATGCTCTCTGGGTCAGTCAGACTACTTCAACCTCGCTGCAAAACACTTACACTACTGCACCACTTCACTAATACACTGTTGCCAACATATTTCCACATTAAAATGCTCTAATTGCTGCTACATAATACTAACTTTTATTGGACTATTAAACCATAGATGACGAAAGTCTTCTTTTGCTTTTCCTGATCCCACACAACCACTGCAAGCCTTATTCTTGGTCTTAATTATACACAACTGAACTTTTTCTCAAAAATAGCTTCCTATCTTAACCAAATATTCCACATAGTAGTTGCAGCGAGCTGTTATAAACTCACCAACTAACTCTCAATTTTTACTTCTAAAATTTAACTAATTCAAAATAAGATACACTAAAATTGCTTACACCCAAAACCACTTATCCGACCTTCCTCTAAAACAACAGATATGTCTCATCTTTGGATACCTTATTTTCATGTCAATGTTACCCACAATAGATTAAGAGAAGACAGGTATTGGGGACCACAATTATAAAGCCTAATCAATGTCTGGCATGTAAGGTTCTAGATGAAGGGTAGTGTGTCGTTTAGAGTAAAATGATATAAACCAAATGACAATGACTTGAGATGCTATGCATCCTTTAGAGAGAAATTACCAAGCACTTCAAACTTTAAAACCCAGACAAACCCTGACCCCCTCCTCTGCCACCGTTTTGTGGGTTAGAAAGAAAACCCATAATATGACTAACTACAGGGTGATAAATTACAGGGTACTAACACTCATGAAATACATAAAAATCTTCATTAATTAGAGCTGCATAATTCAAGACGAAATGCCACCAGACATTTTAGAAAAACAAACGTCAATCCCTTCTATAAAAGAAAATAAAGACATTAATAAGCCCTTGTATAAAAGCAACAAATGACATTAATAATCCCATTCAAAGCCAGTACTAATACATGTTAAGAAAGAAATTAAGTAATTTAAAGGGAATAGAAAAAATAAACTTGCCTTCGAATTCAAGGAAAAAAATACATGTAAGTCGTAATAATTCAATGTAAAAGGTTAGGAATTTCCTTCAATTCCTTTTAAATAAAAGCAATGCAAAGAGAAAACAAAAAAATGTGTCACTTGGTGAAATTATGACTACATGACTACCATCAAAGTTCCATTTCAACATCTTGATAAAATTTATTAAAAAAAGTAAGTTTTTAAGTCGAAAAAATAAAAATATCTCGCCATTCCTTATCATCCCAAACTCAAATAATTCATCATTCACCACACCAAAAAAAAAGGGAAAGTAATCGAAATAACCTAGAGAATATAGCACAATCATAAGAGCATCAAGTCGATTTAATCAGTACATGTTAAGTTCTCGCAACCGTGCATCCCGTAGTTTTGTTCTCTTATATATTCACGTGCTAGCAAATGTACAATGATGTGCCCATAATACAGACCCAAAAAACACGTAACAGTTGCCATCAACGAACTAAAAATTTCATCCAATAAAACAAATGAGCAATTTGATAAGAGAACCTAGCTTCAAGAATGATAGATGTTGAGTCCAAAATTTCATATATATGATTAATTGGTAATACGTGAAGCGTAACCTAGCAAAGGCACAAAAAATATTGTAGGTGCTATTTTGATTTTCATATATACAAATATAATAGAATGCTATCAAGAATAATAATAAAGAATCCAATACTTGTAATGTCCACAAACTCATAAAAATGAACTGATAAATCAATGTAGCAAACATTTTCATTCCATAAGCTTTACAAATACAGCCAAATAGAAATAATCGACAACAATGATACCTATCTATACTGCACTACTTATGTTAGTTATCATATTTGTTCTATAACCAATCTTATGTTCAAGCTTCACGAGAGACTTGCACGAGAGTAAATGGGATAAGAGTCTTTTCGATAAACCATATCACTTGTGGTATTTTTTGAAATACCATTTGGTCATATTGTAATTGAACATGTAAAACGGCGGGCTAAGAGTGAAAAGTTGCGGTCCAAAAAGGACACAACAACTTTTTTGGGTAGCATCTGTTCTTCTAGCTGCATATAGACTCTATTGTCGGGGTTTTGTGTATTTCACACTCTTACCGAACCAAGGCATTGACAATTTTCACAAAAAAGAACATATTAGACACACACAGAGAGCTTATCTAACCTTAAGATACCTTCAGGTTCAAATGGAGTAAGACACCACCCAGGTGAATTTGGTGGTAGAGGTCCTTAATCAGGAGAATTAACACTGCAATTCTATAAACATGAAGAAGTAATCTACCCAAAGTTAATTGCAAGTTATTCTATTACAAAAATATGTAAGCTGAGTCATAAAAGAAAATACCAGAGATAACATGTGTTCTTCTGTGGACAGGATGCTTATAAAAATGTTCACCAAGAAAAATTCGATCAATCAAGCAAACTGCATTAAAAGGAGGTTCAAGGCTACCCCTCACTCCACAGAACACCTTCAAATAAATATGAGAACTTTCAAATCAATTCTATAAGCTAAGATGGTAAAGATACATGTATCTCCAAAAGCTTTTGCCAAAATAAGAATATGTAAGAAAAAGAGAAATCAAAAGTTTTTCAAACACTAATACATGAACTAAAAGATTTTTCTACATGAAAAACACATTCAAACCTATCAATTAAGGTGATAATATGGGAAACAACTAAATTATGGTACATGATACAGTGTTAGTGGAGTCTAATATGTCATTCAATGGTATAACTTTAACACCAATGTATATATCTAAATATTCATTTTGAACACTGCAATAGGTATTCATAGTTCAGACCTTTGGTCCTGGTACCCAAAACTTGATTTTTGCATCATGGATTAATTATATTCCAGGAGTTAGGTATTGGGGTGAAAACAATCTCACAAAGCCTTCTCCATTAACTTGGAATGGACTACGCCTACACACATGTTTTTTTTTCTCTTAAGACACCTAATAAGAATAACTAATAAAGAATCACCCCGAGCTATCAAATTATAAGCAAGCCATAAATCATCTCACTACCCCTCGAATCATCTCATTTTAATTAAATTTAAAACCAAAATTATTAAAAATAGATACCCAATAAGCACTATTCTCTCTGATTAGGGATAAAAACATTTCCTGTCAATTAATCCACAGCTTTGTATAGATAATAGGCCTTAAGTTTGGTAATAAATGAATCAAATTATACATAATCCACAACTTTGTATCACAACATTGTCTAGGGTTTGGTACTGCAAATGGTCGCGAGGAGGGAAATGAGAAGTCGGCGGACACAGATGGAGGAAGAAACGCATCAGTGCTGCAATAAATCACCAGACCTAAAATGAAGAAATCAAATGAGGGAGAACTAAAATGAGAGGGGAATTGGAGAACCAAAACAAAGAGGTCAAAATGGAAAATGAAGACCTAAAACGAAATAGAGAAAGGAAAGAGGGAAATTAGGAGGTCCATTGCTCTCGCCTCCCGCAAATAACGAAATTAGTTTGATAAATTAAGCACACAAACTCACAGATTTGATGTTGTCGACCCGAGAGTTGGCGTGGGGCACCTCTTCGACCTCCCAACCTTCCGGAAGTTTGAAGTGCGAGCTGGTAATGGCAAAGGAGTTGTGGATCAGGACAGGAGGCGGCAGAGAGATTATAAGTATTAGATGTAGAATGGGTGGAGAGGTATAAGGTTTGGCAAGGTATAAGGTGGAGAGAATGAGAAGAATCAAATGACTGAAACCTCAGTGTTTTCCGTATAAGGTGGAGAGAATGAGAAGAAGAAGCAAGGTATAAGCAAATGACTGAAGCAAATGAGAAGGAGAGAATGAAACCTCAGTGTTTTAATGTTTTGAAGGGTTAGATTTATCCTAATTTTTTGACGGTCCCGATCTTCTAATAAGCTTGAGCGGGAAATTAACTTTTTTCAAATTCATTTGTATTTTGTATATATATATATATATATATAGTAATGATTCATAACATATATTTGTTATGAATACTTATATGACATACATCATCTATATCATTGGAAAACATGAAAGAACGACAATGATTAAAAATTAAAAATCGATGTTCGCTATTATTAGTAGCGGGCGGTAAAAAATACATATCATTCGCTACTAATACTAGCGGACGCTAATCAGAATAAGAGTTTGACTTTATTAACTAGGGTTTAGAGTTTATTAACTAAATTTTAGAGTTATAAATCAGGATTTATGGTTTATTAGTGTTAAAGGTTTATTAACTAGGGTTTATGATTTATTAACCAATGTTTAGAGTTTATTAACTAGATATTAATAAGTTTAATAAACCCTAAACTCTGTTTAAGAAAGAGTTAATTAGTAAACCCTAAAACTTGATTAATGAATTTTAAACCCTAATTTATAAACTTTAAACTTTAGTTAATAAAGTTAAACCTCTATTCTAACGAATGTCCGCTATTATTAGTAGCATATGTGTTTTTTTACGGTCCGGCGTGGATTTTCAGATTCTAATCATGATCTTTCATTCTTGTATGGTGTATGCCCTATACTGAATTTATAGCAATATACATGCTATGAATTCATATATATATATATATATATATATATATATATATATATATATATATATATATATATTTAGGATCTAAAAGACTAAAAGAATCTGATCAGGAAATGACTAAAGAAAAAAACACGCGGGTTCGAGTGTGCAGGTCGGAAAAACACGCGAGGTTGACCACAGAACCTTGGTCCGCTCTTTTTCATTTTAGATCTTTTATATATATATATATATATATATATATATATATATATATATATATTCGTTATCAAGAAATCACCAAATCACTAGTATGTAGTTGCCAAATGGTGGTTAGAAGAATATTATGGTGATGCTACAATAGTGAGATTAGCTAGTGTGCTAAAAAATCATACCTCTTGGTAAACAGTCGGCACCAGAATGAGTTTATTTCGGGGAGGCGAGATACAAAGATACATCTCCGGTTGCGCATGAGAGAGATTGGTCCGGCAAGTTTGATTGGACGGAACTGGTTGACTGGTTGAAAAATCCTAACATTAATTTGATCAGAAGATGATGGGCGGAGATAATTATATCAATAGTATGGCAATGAGTTCTAATTCTGGTATACAATCTTGTTTTATTCTCCCTTTATTTCAAAGTTGAGACATTTTTCTAAAATGGCAACTTACAAGGATACATTTGTCAATTTATAATAATAATTTAGAATGCATTCCTAATTTTCTACCAGACTGATTAAAAAAATATATATCTGTGGGCCCAAGTGCAAATTAGGATTCATGAGACCTAATTGAACTAAATGAACAATTAGGGTTCCACGGTCTTATTAAATGCACAAATTAGGGTTCACATGATATAATTGAATGAAGACGAAAAAACCAGAAATAAATGTACAAGACCCGAGAGAAGCAGAAGGCTCGTGGAGACGGCTCGTTTTGGAAATTGTTTGAGGGATTGGATTGGCGGCTAGAAGGACATGGCGATATGAGCATTATTCTAATGACTAAACGGTATTTCTGGAATTTCCCTTAAGACGTGTGTTTGACATGTGACTACTTAATTCCAGGAAATTCTATAAATACCACTTCCATTCTATGAAGGGAGGGGACTCTTTTTGGACTCTAGACTTTGGAGCTGGACTCTTTGGTGACTCAAGACTTGGACACACCCTCTCAAAGTACTCAAGACTTGGAGATTCTCTCAACTCGAAGCACGCAAGAAGGCTCTTGGAATCCCTGTTACTCTAATACGGTTTCCAGATTCTAGGTGTTCTGCACGTGTCATTGAAGTAATCGTCTACCTGTTCTTCTCACCTTTTCAATCAATCAATCAATCAATTCAATGATCTTCGTAGATTTCTCTCCTCCTCATCCAATACGAAACCCTAACTAGCAAGGCACGATTTCCTTGCCTACAATATCTCATCTTGGAATGATTTTTTTTTAGAACATATATAAGCTATGGGGAAAGGGTTAGGAGAACATAAGAATAATATACCTACATGTATTGATTCTGATTTTATTGAGAGGTATATTCCAAATTCACAGTAAAAAAGGAAAATTTTTAACACTAGATTATAACATTTGGGGAGTATGTATTAGAGGAGGTATGAATTGACTATTTCGTTTGATCATCATGTCATAAAATAAAAATATCGAAACTAATAACTACTAATCACTCATCTAAAATTAAAATCAGTTATTCCTTCTATTCTAAGATTAGAGATAAATTTAAAAATGGCAGTTTTATAGATAATTTTTACTTTCAACTTTACTCTTAAAAAAATATTTTATATGGGTTTTACTAGTGTTGTTCGATCGTCTATTAAGGGTAATATAAAATTGTAATAGATTTTAATACCTGAGTGTTTGTTTCACTTGCAATTTTCAACCTTTAGGCTATAGCATTATTGCTCGTCTATATTATAGCATTATTTTACTAATAGAAAAAAAAGCCAAAAAGAAACGGTAACTATTTTATAAAAAAAAGAAGGTAAATTAGGTATTATTATGATATTTTCTGTCTAAAAATAAAAATATTTTTTAAATTTTAAAAAAAAAAAAATATATATTTTAGAATGGAAGGTGTACTTTTTTTATTACCGCAATATGGATAAATGTCACATATACTTTCTATTTTTATAGTGTTTCCAAAAGTTTATTTTTCAATATTTCAAGGAATCAATAATCTCATATCCACAATCTTTTTTTATTTAAATATTTTTTATAGGGTAATAAATTAAGGTAATTGGTTCATTATGGTAGAAGATAACATGGATAAACAAATTTATTTTTTCTTCAATTTTTGAAAAAAATGTGTTCACCTTTTTTGACTGACCGGTATTGCTTTGCCGGTACATTGGATGTGTTCATTGATGAGTGGGTAAAATATCCATGAATTAGGTATCTTAAGACTTAATTAATTGTTTATTTTAAAGTATTTTAGGACATTTTTATTAGTTTATTTATTATTTTGCATGAAAAGAAAAAGCAGGTGTAATTCAAACATTTTAGGAGCATTAATGGCATAATTGTAATTGGCAGCATCATCCCAACGTCGGGGCGCTCTAGAAAGAAAGGAACCCAGCGCCGAGGCGCTGGGCATCAGTAGGTGTTGCGCGAATTCTGGAAAGGAAAGGAAAACGATACTCTACTTGAGATAGGTTTTTACTCAAGGAGATCTAGACACAATCAAAAACTGTAAAAGGGAAAGGGTGGACTTCTATTCAAAAGAGGATTGGAAAGAGAGCAACCTAAGGGCGGCCTAAAAGCTATAAATAGAGGGGAAGCTTTTGATGAAAAGGGGGATACACAACCCACATTCTTGGAGACAGAACTGAAGCTTGAGATTAGAGATTACAGAGGAGTGTTACAAGGAGATTCAGATTGGAGAACATTAATGGAAAAATTGTAATTAGCAGCATCATCCCAACGTCGGGGCGCTAAAGGAACCCAGCGCAGAGGCGCTGGGCATTAGTAGGTGTTGAGCGAATTCTGGAAAGGAAAAAGAAGGAAATGAAAACGGTATTCTACTTGGAATAGGTTTTTACTTAAGGAGATCTAGACACAATCAAAAACTGTAAAAGGAAAAGGGTGGATTTTTATTCAAAAGAGGATGGGAAAGAGAACAACCTAAGGGCAACCTAAAAGCTATAAATAGAGGGGATGCTTTTAATGAAAATGGGGATACACAACACACATTCTTGGAGACAGAACTGAAGCTTGAGATTGGAGATTACAGAGGAGCGTTACAAGGAGATTCATATTGGAGATTGAAGACTGGAGGGCTTTATAGAGTTTTTATGTCCTTCTCTTATTCAGTTTCAAATTTAATTATGATGTCTTCTATGGGATTCTTGGTTTTAATTTTCAGTATGAACTAATTTTATAATTAAGGCTTCAATTGAACATTTTATGCTTATGATTTGATTACTCTAATTACCAATTATTTATTCAAATTGAGTTGTCTAGCATATTTTGTGCTTACTGATTAATTTTCTGATTAGAAATTACCTTGTTACACTAGATGAATTCGGGAGATAAAATCTAGTGTTAGAACTGAATATGATAGCATGTATTCGTAGTTATTTTAAAACGATAAATAATTAGGGTTTTAAATTGATTAGAAATATCTCGTTTCATTGCATGTAACAATTGGGAATTGATGCTTAATGAATATATTTCTTTTATTTTGCATAGGAATATAGAAGAATTAATTGAATTGAATGTTTTTATTTGATCACTTGGAAAAGGACTAATAAATACTGTGAATTCATGTTAACAACTCAGGTGGATTTAATAATTGGAAAATAATTAATTTATATTGCATAATTGGGCATATTGTAGTCTTAAACTTTTATTATCTGAATCAAATCTCTGTGTTAAAATTAGTTTTAGTTAATTTAATTTAGTTTTAATTGAAAAATCACAAAATTCGGTTGTTTAAATAAAATTGGATTGATACAATACTAGTAGTTGGGATTTGTTAAATAGTATTTCTCGTGGGTACAACACTCATTCTTATCACTTTATTACTTGTTGATCGTGTATACTTGCACGTAATTGTTGATTGTGAAAGCTGACAACATGCATATTCACTAAGTTATTTCTATACACATACGCACAATGTGGGTTGAAGATAGATTGAATTGATAATATTTCATGTTTAACTATTGTATGATTTTGAATATGCATTTGGTTGAATTTATGAAACTTTAAAGCTGATCAAGGTTAATAATGTTAAATCATGTTTGAGTTGGTGTTTCATATAGTTCGTGAATAGTTGCATTCATTTTGTGTTCATCGTTTGCATTGCTTGAGGAAAAGAAATTGTCTAAGTTTGGGTGTATTTGATGAGTGGGTAAAATATCCATGAATAAGGTATCTTAAGACTTAAGTAATTACTTATTTTAAAATATTTTAGGACATTTTTATTGGCTTATTTGTTATTTTGCATGACAGGGCAAAGCAGGGGTAATTTAGACATTTCAAGAGCATTAATGGCACAATTGTAATTGGCAGCATCATTCCAGCGTCAGAACGCTCTAGAAAGAAAGGAACCCGGCGTCGGGGTGCTGGGCATCAAAAGGTGTTGCGTGAATTTTGGAAAGGAAAACGGTATTCTACTTGGAATAGGTTTTTACTCAAGGAGATCTAGACACAATCAAAAGATGTAAAAGGAAAAGGGTGGACTTCTATTCAAAAGAGGATGGGAAAGAGAGCAACCTAAGGGCGACCTAAAAGCTATAAATAGAGGGGAAGCTTTTTATGAAAAGGGGGATACACAACACACATTCTTGGAGACAGAACTGAAGCTTGAGATTGGAGATTACAGAGGAGCGTTACAAGGAGATTCAGATTTGAGATTGAAGACTAGAGGGCTTTAAAGAGTTTTTCTGTCCTTCTCTTATTCAGTTTCAAATTTAATTATGATGTCTTCTATGGGATTCTTGGTTTTAATTTTCAGTATTAACTAATTTTATAATTAAGGCTTCAACTGAACATTTTATGCTTATGATTTGATTACTCTAATTAATCCAATTATTTATATAAATTGAGTTGTCTAGCATAATTTGTAATTACTGATTAATTTTCTGATCAGAAATTACATTGTTACACTAAATGAATTCGGGAGATGAAATCTAGGGTTAGAATTGAATATGATAGCATGTATTCTTAGTTATTTGCAAACGATAAATAATTAGGGTTTTAAATTGATTAGGAATATCTCGTTTCATTGCATGTAACAATTGGGAATTGATGCTTAATGAATATATTTCTTTTATTTTGCAAAAGAATATAGCAAAATTAATTGAATTGAATGTTTTTATTTGATCACTTGGAGAAGGACTAATAAATACTATGAATTCTTATTAACAACTCAGGTGGATTTAATAATTGGAGAAATTGGGTAATTAAGTTATATTGCATAATTGGGGATATTATAGTATTAAGCCTTTATTATCTGAATCAAATCTATATGTTAAAATTAGTTTTAGTTAATTTAATTTAGTTTTAATTGAAAAATCATAAAATTTGGTTGTTTAAATAAAATTGGATTTATAAAATACTAGTAGTTGGGATTCGTTAAGTAGGATTCCTCGTGGGTACGAAACTCTTTCTTATCACTTTATTACTTATTGATCGTGTATACTTGCACGTAATTGTTGATTGTGAAATCTGACCGGAAGTTTTTGGCGTCGTTGCCGGGGAATCTGTATTTAATATTAATTCCATATTAGTTACAATCAATTCGGTTTTAATTTAAATATTTTTACAATTTTATTTTTAATTATTTCTTTCTTCTTGCAAGTTTTCCATCCGTGTATGCACACTAGATCCAAGGGTAAAGCGGAACTTTTGCCATAAGCTGACGATATCGAAAGGAAGTTCTGAAAACTGAGGGTATCTAGTAAAAAAGTAAATTCAAAAAGAGAACTGGCAGAGGAAATTAACAATCGATTGAACATGGCAGCAGACGAGCAAAAATCACTTAGGGATTTCGCCATGCCGACAGTGACATATATTTAGTCTAGCATTCAAAGACCTGTGATCAATGCAAACAGTTTAATTTGAGATCAAACTGAGTACCATTCAAATGCTATAGAATTCAGTTCAGTTTTGGGGTGGTCTGAATGATGATCCTAATGAACACATCTTAAGCTTCTTAGAGATTTGCATATGTTCAAGTTCAATAATGTTATGGAGGAAGAAATAAGGTTGAGATTGTTCTCATTCACACAGTGAGACAAAGTGAAAATTTGGTTGCACTCCTTGCTTCCAAGTTCAATCACGGCTTGGGACGACTTAGCTCAAAAATTCCTTGTTAAGTTCTTTCCACCAGCAAAAATGACAAAACTGAGGAATGACATTCACACTTTCACCCAGCTTGACTCGTAGACATTGTATGAGGCATATGAAAGGTTTAAGAATTTACTCCGTAAGTGTCCACGTCATGAGATCCTGAGATGGTTGCAGGTGCAGACGTTTTATGATGGTTTGTATGGTCCTACAAGAGCTAGTATTGATGCAGCAGCAGGAGGTGTCATTATGGGGAAGAATTTTGATGACGCTTACCAGTTGTTAGAGATCAATGGCCAACAACAATATCAATGGCCGATGATAAAGTCCAATCCACCAAAAACAACAAAGAAGTTAGAACTGGATGACGTTACCACCTTATCTGCATAAGTAACTGCATTGACTAAAAAGATTAATTTATGGGGACCCTAGGGAAATCAACAGGTTGCAATGGTATATGAACTTTGTGCGGGTAATCGTGCCACAAATCAATGCGCCATCAACATAGAGTCAATGACGTTTTTGGGGAATCAGAATAGACCACAACGTAACAACCTTATCAGAATTCTTATAATCCTGGGTGGAAGATGTGACGCCCCCAAAACAGGTATACATCACCCATCTTGAGTCGCCAAATACATGGTACAAAATTCAAATACAACTTAA
The DNA here is from genome assembly GCA_020205615.1 of Panax quinquefolius. Taxonomy (NCBI): domain Eukaryota; kingdom Viridiplantae; phylum Streptophyta; class Magnoliopsida; order Apiales; family Araliaceae; genus Panax; species Panax quinquefolius. The sequence goes on from CM035160.1 coordinate 33,479,179, forward strand.
TTATACAACAGTCGTGTAAAATACGACGAAACATAATCTAAGAGTTTTAATAAGAATATTGTCATCTAGACAATATCCACACTCAATGGAGTCCTCATTACATTTATTGTCACATTATTTTATAGAATAGTGTGGACTACTAAAACAACCATCTGGACCGTCAATCTGTTCCCCGACTCGTCCTAGCTATATTCTCATTTCCTGAAGAAAACAATGAAAGAAAGGGTAAGCTCAAATAGCCCAGTAAAAAATATTATGACTAAGATAATGCAGAATAAATTATCCTTAGTCTTCAACAGTATAACAACTGATAGAATACAATAGACAACAAGTTTTAGATCAACAACTGCAGCGGAAATAAACAATCTATTAGAAGAGTCAAATAGAGCATAAAATCTACTATCTTCTATGATTTAAAAAGTTTTTCATCAACTTTATCGCTGAGACTCAACTTAATAAATAAACCACATCATCGAATCATCCCTGCACCACGGCCAAGGATATTCATGTAATCATCAATGGTTATGATTATACCGAATAATCTCGGGTCATAATCACACCAACAACTGTCCATCAATGAACTACAGGCCAATGAGGACTTTTACCACATCATTCGTTATATTACGGTCATGATTATACCGAATAATCCCTGGTAATAATCATAACAAGTCCATCTATGCACGTAAGCCAGAGATGACTTTCATCACAATATAAACATGAGGATGATGACAATGACATAATAATTCAATAAAACAAGTTCAAGGATAAATTTTAAAGATTTATAATTTAATTTATCCAGAATTCAATAATGTCCAAATTGTCAACATGATACTGCTTTGTAGAGTAAAATTCAAGAATAATATTCATGTACTAAAAATAATTTGGACAAAAAAGAAATATATTTTTCGGGTGAATAGTACCCGTGAATAAAGACTTCTGAATAGTACTCAAGTGAATAGTACCCCGGACACGAAAAGTGTCCCGAAATACCCAAGTGAATGATACTAGATTGAATAGTAATCGGTGAATAGTAACCCATGAATAGTAACTCGTGAATAGTACTCTAAAGACGAAAAGTGCCCCAAATACCCGGGTGAATAATACTAGAGTGAATAGTAATCGGGTGAATAAAGAACCCATAAATAGTAACTTAAAAAAGAAAATACCAAAGAAAATGATTTTCCATGATTTATACAAAAGAAATGATATCTCATACGAGTATAATAGAATATACAAAACAAGAATGGATTTTCACTCGCCATGCGCAGTAATCCACGAGATGATCATTTCCACAATTTAATAAAGAATGAATACGAAGGGTATTCACCATGCATGCAGTTATCCACACGTATACGTTTATTCCAACGTAATAATAAAGAATGGAATACAAGAAGAATTCACCATGCATGCGATAGATAGCGCATAAACAAAGTTGTTCAAATGTAATAATAAAGAACGGGACTGTGTCATGCGTAATAATACGCACAAACAGGATATTCCAATGTAATAATAAAGAATGGAATCAGTCATGCGTAATCCGTCAAATGCAGACGTGATATTCCAATGTAATAATAAAAATGGAATAACGGTAAGAATTTCACCATGTATGCGGATTTGATGCATAGACAGTTATTCCAACATAATAATAAAGAATGGAATAACAGAGGAATTTCACCATGTATGCGGTACTTCGCATAGACAGGTTATTCCAACATAATAATAAAGAATGGAATAACAAAAGATCTCTTCATAAATACAAAAGAAATAATACCCCTTACCTTAGAAGAAACTGGATACTGGAATAGTGAGGTAGCAGACTTCTCTTCTTCTTTCTCTCTATAATTTCTTTCTATAATAATTACTTTATAGCTTTAGTGAATTGGTGAAAAATGGAGGAAGAATGAGCTTCTATTTATAGGAAAATATAGTTTCGATAATTGCACGCTTTGGGGCTCAAATATTACAATTATAATACCTTCCTCTTTTCTTAATTTTAATTTAGTCCCGCAAGTATTATCAAACTTGCACCACCTCCCTAATAGTAAATCATGTGAATCAATAGTAAAATCACGTGACTCAATAATTCTAATCATGTGAAAAAATAATTACAAGATATAGTACCTTCATCTATACCTCCATTTTTAATTTAGTCATGCAAGTATTATCAATCTTGCACCAACTCCTTAATAGTAAATCATGTGAATCAATAGTACACACATGTGAACACATAGTTATAAGCATGTGAATTAATAGCAATTAATTGCTCATTTATCCTAAGCATTAATTACGATTGGTCAAAATAACCTCCAGACATCAATTATTATCGAAATAAATGTCGATTTTCACTAACACTAATAATTCCAACACAATGGAACTATCAATTTCATCTTTAATCAACACGGACTTATTCATCATTAATATTATAATTCACAATATTTAACAACCAGGTCGTTCCGAGGAAAGAGGGGGCTTTCTGATAAGGATTTTTCCTTATTGGCGCGCAATTAGGTGACCAAACCTCTCCTTGACAGAACTTCTAGACATTGTCAATATTGCAAATAATAATATGAATAACTTAATTTGTCGTCTCAATTATTGATTTAATAATATATCATATTATACAGATGATACTGTGATGTCCCCAAAATAGGAATACAACACCCATTCTGAGTCATCAAAATACATGGTACATAAACAACTACAACTTTATTAATACAACATAAAAACTGTGAGTTTAAATAAAAATATTGTCATCTAGACAATATCCACACTCAAATAAGTCCTCATTATAATTATTAATACACTATTTTTACAGAATAGTGAGGACTACTAGAACCACTTCTAGAACCATCATTCCACACCCCGACTAGTACTCGCTACATTCTCGCCTCCTGAAAAGAAAAATGGAACAACAAGGAAAAGGTTGAGCTCAACTAGCCCAGTAAAGAACATTATGACTAAGATAATATAAAACAAATTATCATTAGTCCTCAACAGGGAAAAAAATCTAATAGAATACAATAGACAACAAGTTTTAAATCAATATTCGCAGCGGAAATAATAATTCATTAGAAGAGTTAAGTAGCGAATGAAATCTACTATCTTCTATATATGAATTTAAAAGTTCATCATCTATCATTTATCTCTGTAACATCAATCAATATATAACTGAAATCAAATATTCATTTTGCACTACAGGCCAAAGATATTCATCAGTTGGTCATGTTCATCTAAACATCTATTCATCTTTGCACTACGGGCCAAAGATATTCATCGGAAATCATTAATCTTTGCACTACAGACCAAAGATATTCAATTATATCATCATTTAGGACGGAGGATGATGAAAAATATTTTAAAGAAAACAAATCCAGTGAAACAAAAGAATAAATATTAAGGATTCGTATTTCAGCTATTCCATGTCCAAAAATACCTCATAAATAATCATAATGGAGTAAAATTCAAGAATGATCAAAACATGGATACAATCAAAGCTAGTATCCATAATAGATATTTTGGACGAAAAACGAAAATTTAATTTTTCTGTGAATAGTGTCGTATTCATGAATAGTCAAGATATCGTGAATAAGTGTCGATATCACGTGAATAATAACTCTGACACCAAAAGATAGAAATTCCACAAGAAAATTATCATGTTTCGTGAATAGTACTTGTGAATAGTAACTCATGAATAGTAACCCCGACATGAAAAAATTCCAAATTTAATAAAAAGTTCCAAACAATATTTTGGCATAATGATATTGAAGAAATAATATCACTTACGAAGAAAATGACATCCCTTACCTCAAAAGGATAGAACTTCTGACATTTGGAATACTTTGGATATAGTCTTTGAAGAACTTGCACCGTATAGCAATACTCAAAGTACTAAAATACTCACAAAAATACGCTCAATATATCGAGAGAGAAAGAGAGAGAAATCTTTAGTTTCTGGTGTGATTTTTAATTCTAACCTAAGCACCCTATTTATAGAAAAATGCTTAGAACACCAAAGCAGAAAATTTAATAAAATATTAATATATTTATATAAATTTTCCTTAGCCCACTTTTTTGGTCAAGACATCAGCCACCAACCCACCAAAATCACAAAAAATGTTTTTGTTAAAATAAATATTTAAAACTTCTAAAAATCAATTATTTCAGAACTTTGGAACTTCAATAATTCATAATAAATAGCCCTTTTATCAGAAAAATTAGAACCACATGTCTTTTCCATAGGAAATTTCATTATCTACAACTTACTGAGAAGAAAGTTTTCAAAATTCCAAATGAAATTGACCAAAATCCAAAAACAGACGATTTTACAAATTTATAATCAAATTTCAACCAAGAAATAGGGTCCAATTTAACACACAAAACATGTGTTAATCATTTAATGCAACAAAAATACTCTTCCTCCTCATATACTCATATATCCCACATTTATTATAAAAATATCATCATTATTATATTATAATATAATAATAAAATATTATTTTATCAGAAAAGATAAAATATCAATTTTTAACAATTGTCACTTTAAAAATTTTCTCCATCTATATCCACATAAAATCAATATTTTCCTCATCATATAAATCAATAATTAATTATTCACAAATAATATTACAGAATAACAATACCGACAACCAGGAAGTTCCCAGGAAAAAGGGGGCTTTCCAATAAGAATTTCTCCTTAATGGCACGGAATTAGGTGACCAAACCTCTCCTTAGACAGAACTTTCTAGACATTGTTAATAATGTTTTCTAATAATATTATTCAGATAATATGAATTATTACTTCGATAATAGAAAATACTGTGTAGTGACGATTATTGAAACAACGATAATATAAAATATCAACGCAAAGAATTCTTGAATCAATAAAATAAAATATTGAATAAGAATTATCGTAATAATTATCGAGTAGTGCCTTCTAACGTAAGAATCAATAATTGGTGCAATACCGTGTCTTCTTGTCTGTGCAACAATGCGTATTCACGTGTTTTAACCACCACGGGTTCCAACAAGCAGTTAATTCTGTAATAACTACGCCGTTATTTATAAACAACTTATACTTGTCGTTTTTTTCATCCAATCGCTTTCCGTTATGGGGCCCACACAAGGTTGCGTCGTCGTACGAATATTCCCCGACAGCAAGAATATTCCACGACCAAACGAATATTCTCCGACAACAATGAGTATTTCATAACCACTTGCTTATTTGAAATATTTACGCATTTTACCCATAACTAACCACATTAATCAAATCAACCCTTACTATTTAAAAATAATAAGTAAAGGAATTAAATTTTATTTATTAATAATTTGGGGTCTTACAGATACTGTGACAATAATTGAATCAATAATATGAGAGATATGATGCAAAGAATTCTTTGTGTGATAATTGAGTATAACCGAGTGACTTCTTTACGTAAGCATCAATAATCAATACCGCAGTGTCTACTATGCAACCACACGTATTATTGTACTTTTACTACCGGGTAGTTCAACAGCTTTAACGGTAGTACTTTTTTACCAGTTATTTTTATAAAAGATAATTACATGCGTTTTCTAACTATGACAATACTTCCGTTGTAGGGTCCACCAATTATTGTGTCGTCGTACGGATATTCCCCGAAAAAAAGAATATTCCCCGAGCAAATGAATATTTTATAAAACCTTGCATACTTTGCAAAAATTTATAAATATTACCCACAACTATAACATTATATCAAATCCACACCATAATATTCAAAAAAAATATTTCGAGAAATTTAAATCTTTATTCATAAAATTTGGGGTCTCACAGAAGAAGCATCCGGATCTTTCTTGGAGAAATAACCATGTACAAAATCAAGCTCCATGGCCACAGTATATCCACCCGAATTTCAAAATCAGGCAACCCCACAGACGGAAAAGTAACCAGCTTTTGAGGAGATCATAGCAAAATTCATTACAGCCACGGAAAGGAGAATGAATGATCAAGATTGGTTGTTTAATCAAGTGGATTTAAAAGTGAAGAGACAAGCGGTATCAATAAGAAATTTGGAAAATCAAATGGGTCAGTTGGCTCAAGCTCTCAACAATCGACCTCAAGGACCTTTGCCTAGTGACACGGAGATGAATCCAAAGGGGGAAGGAATGGAGCAATGCAAGGCGATCACACTCCGATGTGGAAAGAAGTTGAATGAAATTGTTGTAAATAGAAACTCTAAACAAACATCATTGTAAGAGATCCACGTCAAAAAGGATGAAGGCAGGGTAATCGATCGCGAACCAACAACAACAGATGAAAATTCAGTGGAATGGAAAGATATCGACCAAATTTTTGAATTGCACCATTGACATCCCTACTATATTATCTATCTTGTTTGGGAGTTGTTCATTTCTATTTTTCTGAATCAAAAATAATAATATGTAATATGCTATATTGATTTTTAGCTTTGATGCTTGTATTTAATTTTTTCAACAAATGTGTCTTAAGTACTTATTTTTATTATTAAATTAATTATTGAACACTATTTTCATTCCTAAGAAATTATTACATACTGCCTCATTCCTTAAAAAGTACAACTTACATGATTTACAAATACTAAGTGTAAGACCCCAACTTTTTATGAATAAATATTTAATTTTCTCTAAATATTATTTTGAATAATAAGGTGTTAATTTGATATAATGCTATAGTTATGGGTGATATGTAAAATTTTTGCAAAGTAAGCAAGTTGTCATAAAATATTCGTTTGGTCGTGAAATATTCTGTTTGTCAGGGAATATCCGTACGACGACACAATCATTAGTGGACCCTACAACAGAATAATTGTCGGATATAGAAAGCGAAAAAAATAACATTTTCATAAAATAACGACAAAACTTTTACAGTTAAACCGTTGAAATACCGGTGATAAAAGAAACAAGAATACGATTGTTGCACAAAGAGCACACCACAGTATTGCATGATGTCTCGATTATTGATGCTTACGTAAGAAGTCACTCGGTTTTTATTCAATTATTACAACGATGAGTTAACAGATAATATCTCATATTATTGATTCAATTATTGTCACAGTATCATCTGCACAATATCAATATTTATATTATTAAATCAATAATTAAGACGACACAATTATTCATATTCTTATTTGCAATATTGACAAAGGGGTTTAGTCATCTAATTACGCGCCAATAAGAAGAAGTCCTTATCGGAAAGCCCCCTCTTTCATGGGAATAATCTGGTTATCAATATTGTGAGTTATAATATTAATGATGAATAATTGTTAAAAGATTAAAAATGTGTTGATTGAAGATAAAGTGATTTATGGTAAATATTTATCCAATCTTTGATATAAATAAGAAGTCTGTTATGAGAAGTTTGTTGTACGTTTGGTTTATTCTATGGGACCCATATGTCATCATCTAAGAGTCACTTTCGCCAATAGTACTTGCATTTACCAGACGTCAAACCACTTGCCGTTTCACATTACAGGCGTCAAACCACTTGCCGTTTCACATTACAGGAGTCAAACCACTTGCTTTTTCACATTACGCGCGTCAAACCACTTTTCTTTTCACATTACCAGTCGTCAAGCCACTTGCCTCTTCACATTGCAAGGTTTAAGCTAGAAATCTTCTATAAATAGAAGCTAATTTATTCTTTCATTCTCACCAATTCACTAAGACTCATAAGAGAATATTATAGAGAGAGAATCAGAGAGAAAGAAGAAGAGTATTATGTTACTACACTATTGCAGTATCCAATTTCCTACTAAGGTAAGTGGTATTATTTATTTCATATTCGTAAGAAGGTATATTATTTTTGTTCAATATTCGTAAGGGATATTGTCATCATTCAATATTCGTAAGGAATATTATTTTCATTTAATATTCGTAAGGGATATTATTTTTCTTCAATATTCGTAAGAAATAATATTTTCTTCCATACTCTGTAGTATGTAAGTAATATTATTTCATTTCATATTCCTAAATCTACACTTATTTTGATAAGTATCACTTCTATACTCCTTGAGATTAGTAGAATATCCTTGAAATTTGCGCTATATCTAGTATCATTTCACAAAAATATTTTTTTGAACATTCTTGTTAAATTTTAATCTTTTCATGTCAGGGTACTATTCATGAAGTACTATTCACGGGAGTACTATTCACTCGAGTACTATTCACCCGAGATACTATTCACGATAAAAATTGAGTTCTGGTTCCCATAATAATTCTCTATCTTCATATATCGTCGTTCTTACTTAAGCATCGAATTAAGAGTTCTCCTGGAGCACCATTAACTCTGTTGGACCTTTTGTAGGTTTTTCGGCCAGATCGAGGTGGTTACGTCGTGGCAGCCAAAGTTAAAGTTTGTGGGTTGACCAAAACCCTAATTTACAAGATTGACATATTAAATTGGCACCATCTGTGGAAAACGAACAAAAAGTCATCTTTTTCACAATTCAATAAATTAACATGGTGAATACTCAAGTTAGCGCATGAGATCAAAACCCTCCACCTCCACTATTCACTTAGGATATTATAAATGAGTCTATTTTCGCAACACTACAAGAAAATTACTTAAGACCAACGAAAATTATTTTTGAATGATGATATTTCGTCGACCTTAATTCAATTTCAACGAAATATTCTGTTGAAAATACTTCCAACAGAATTATTGTAATTTCGACGAAATTTCTTCGAGACAATGTTACCCCAAGGGCGCCAAATAGTCGACTGAACCTTCGTCAAAAATAGCTTAATCTCGAGGGAACTAATTAATTTTGACGGACGTTCCGTCGAAAATAGACAATTTTAATTAGGGATCAGAATTTCTTTTTCTCCATTTTCTCTCTCTAGCGGTGCCGAAATTTCCTAACTCCTCTCACTCTCTCTATTCGGCACCTCCTCCCTTCGTCGCCCCCTCGTCGGCGACGTCTTCTCTCTCTCTCTCAACATATATAGATCGATAAGGGTCAAACTATTGTCCCCACAATTCAAGCCTCCTCTCTCTATCGGTTGACTTTGGCTTTCCGGTGTCATTGTGAGTATCGGGGACAACGTTGTGGGTATCTCGTCTCTCCTCTCTCTAGCATTCAAATCAAGTGAGGTACACATTTTCTATCTTTAATTGATTGTGTTAGGGTATGAATATTATTCATATTAGGTATATATACAACTGATTTTGGGGCTTAATTTATGGTTTAATTTGTTTTGTTATGAAACTGATATTGAGGTTGAATGTTCAATTTGGGTTTGATATTTAATTTAGGGTTTAATTTATTTTGGTATGAAACTGACATTGAGACTGAATGTTCAATTTGGGTTAGATATTTAATGTATTGTACCCTTCAAATTAGTGTTTGATTTGTGCAAATACATATTTAATGTCCATAATATGATATTGAAGAGATTTATTCATCATTGTGTTTGTCTTTGATAATGAGGTTCAATTGCAAAATTCATGTTCCGTATCATTTTGGGTATGTACGTTCTACTTTCTCTGAATTTACTGAATGTATCAATTTGGCTTATATTTTATATATACACATTTTAAGTAAGTGTTTGATTTATGTTATGTTTAGGTATACTGAATGTTCAGTAAGTGTTGATGATTCATGTTGTTTGTGTAGGTATATTTATTATTTCTGATGAAATTTTCAACGAAATTTCTGTCGAATTATTCAATTGTAAAATATGTGGGTCCTACATATATTTACGTATTATTTAATTAGTTTCCCAATATTAAAATAAACTAAGTAGCATTTACTTAGTTTCTTACTACTAAAATAAATTAATTGATATAAAATAATTTAATAAAATAAATTATATAATATAATGTAATGTAAAACAAAATAAATTAAAAAACAGAAAATTAATAAAACTAAAAGAAATAACTTAAATTATATCTAATAAATAATTAAAATAAAATTCATAATAAATTAGAATAAAATAAATTCAATTTAATAAAATAAATTTAATTTAGTAAAATAAAATAAATTTAAAAATTAGATAATATAATATAATACAAATAAAATAAAATAAATAATAAATTAAATTAAAAATTAGATAATAATAAAATAAAATAAATAAAATTTATAAATTAAATATAATAAAATTACAAATTTAGATAATACAATAAAATAAATTTTAATTTAATAAATTTAATTTAATAAAATAAAATAAACAAATTAAAAAATTATATAATATAATATAATAAGGAATAAAATAAAATATCCCTAAAAAGTGAAACAAAATAAAATAACATAAATTAAATTAAATTATAGCTAACTAAATTAACGTAAAAGAAAATAATAAACTAAGTAGCATTTGTTTAGTTTTCTACAATTAAAATAAATTGAATAAGTGTTTATACATGTACTATACTTATTTGAAACTTAATTAGAAACTCGTTTGACAAGTATGGGTGAATGTCTAACAAAGAGTCCCCTATATTCAAATAATAAAGTAAAATAAAATAAATTATATTTAACTAACTTATATAGGATACTATAATACAAAATAAATAAAATAAAATAAATTATAGCTAACTAAATTAACATAAAATAATTGAAATAAATGAAGTAACATTTGCTTAGTTTTCCACAATTAAAATAAACTGAATAAGTACTATATGTACTTATACATATATGTAATATACTTTGGAACTTAGAAACCCGTTTGACAAGTAGGAATGAATGTCGAATAGTAGTCCCCATATTCAAATAATAGTTCTTATAAACTAAGTAACATTTACTTAGTTTTCCATTGGTAAAAAAGCTAAGTAGCAGTTGCTAGTTTGCCACAATCTTCAATAAACTCAATACATACATGTGTGTGCATGTAGTATAGGTTGGAGTTTAGAAACACGTTTGACATTTAATTCATTAGGAGTGAATGTCAAATAATCCCCAGTTTGGGATTGTTATTGGATGTTATGTCTCTCACTTAGGCCGGTGTAAATTCACGGGGAACGATTTTTTTTTGTTTTGAGTTGGTGTCTCAACATGTTCTCTGAGTGACATACTTACACTAAGTTGTCTTAGTTTATTTAGTGTACTTTGAGACAATGGG